>CP049706.1:598799-639128 GCA_004148225.2 Heterodera glycines | reverse complement strand
CTCTGTTTAATCAATTTTTTGGTTACAATTTTGGGTGGATTTTTCAAAAAATGACATTTTATTTATTTGCGCAATAATAAAAATTTGAAATCAATGGACTATTTTTTGTCGCGTTTCGCATAATTTTTTGGGTCCATTTTAGGCCTAGTTAAAAAAAATTTAGAAAGCCAAAAATTTCCGTCCAAATAAAAATCATTAAAAAATTAAGGCCTAATGGACCATCTTTGCCGAGTTTGTGGCAACAGAGCGGCCGGCATTGGCACTGGCGGTGAACAGTGCGAATGGTTCAACCGACCGGGCCATTTCAGTGGCACGCTGGTCGGTGGTGGGTTTTTCAGGCATTTTTGGGTTCCCCTGCTATTCGACATTTCATTATTTAAGGACCATTTGGGATTTTTGCGGCCCAAATTTAATAGTCGGCCTTTTGTGCCAATTCCTGGTGTAATTTGTCCCAAAAATTGGGGACCAGTCAACCAATTTGGTTTCAGTACCCCAATATCTGACAGAAAAAAATTTCTGTCATCTTTTGGACCTTACAATCAGTTTTATCTCGTCCTGATCCGTTTTGGAAACTATGGTTGGTTGCATCTTATTCAAAAAAATTTTTTTTCAGGACGCTTTCGTGAAAATTGTTCGAATTGAGGGACTCCGTTCGCTCTGGTCAGGATTGTCGCCCACAATGTAAAAATTCAGCAAATTAAAACTGGTTTTAACTCGAAAATCTTTGGCTAACAAAAAGGACGAAACATGATGGAATAAGGGCAAATCTTATTAAAAAAAATTTGCAAATTTTGGCAAAGTAATGTTTAAAATTTTTTTTTACTACAACTTCAAAATTGTTCATAAAAAAATCCAATCAAAATTTTTTTTTAACAATTTTAGGGCTTTTTTTTGAAAGTTTTTAAGTTTTGGTATATTTTTTTAAATTTTCTCGCGTGCGGTTGGAACTAAAGCATGTACTTACTCTTTTTTGATTAATGATTGAATTAAAAAAAAGTGCCCTTTTAAGGCTCAGTGCCATCCCCGCCACTGTGTTTTACTTCACAATGTACGACAACATGTTGTGCATGTGGCGCAACGCATTGGCCAGCAACAAAAACAACAGCACTTTCAGCGGTGCCGGTGAGTGTAAATTAGAAAAAAAAAATTTTTTTTTTTTTGCTGCTTTTCGGCAGTCAAAAATTTGTACGGAATTTTGCCGAAACCTAAGCGAAATTTTTTTTTTCATTATATACCTATGCACTAATTTCAGCGTTCATGGCCCCGCTTTTGGCTGGCACTGTCGCTCGCACGATGGCCGTGTCGGTGGTGTCCCCGCTGGAATTGGTGCGCACCAAAATGCAATCCGAACGTCTCTCCTATAGTGGTAAAAATGCCTAAAAATAGCCAATTTTTCGAGGAAAATTTTACCAAGAAATGATAAATTTGCAGTTTTTTTTTTCTTGTGAGAGGGGCGTAACAAAAAAAATTTTAGAGTAATCAAAAAAAATTTTTTTTTTTTTTTGCAATTTTAATTGAGTTTAGAATTGCGAGGTGCAATTGTGCGGACAGTCAAATCTGATGGGTACATGGCACTGTGGCGAGGGTGGACAGCGACAATAATGCGTGACATTCCATTTTCCGGTTTGTCGAAAAAAAAATTTTTTTTTGTATGAAAATATTGTTCAAAATTTAATAATAATTGAACTAAGATTTTTTTTAAATTGTCCAAAAAAACCGCTGAAAATTAAAACTAAAGTTTTCTCTGGAAATTCTATGTTTGTAAATATTTTTTATGTAAAATTTTCTCATATTTTAAAAATGTAAAATTTATGGGAATTTCCTTTTTTTCTAAAATTTGTAAATTATCATTAAAATTTTTTTTTTCCAGCCATCTACTGGTCCCTGTACGAGTTCAGCAAGCCCCGTCTGATGCAAATTGCCCACCGCCAACAGCCGAACTTTGCGCTTTCCTTCGCCTCCGGCGCTTTGTCCGGCTCCGTTGCTGCCCTTCTCACATTGCCATTTGACGTGGTCAAAACCCACCAACAAATCACGTTGGGCCAAATTGATGGTGCGTTTAAAAGTTTTTCAAAAAATTTAAGTGAGCGAAGAAATTTAAAAGGAAATTCGTCAATTTTAGAGTTTTTTGTGCCATTCCCTCATTAGCGGACACAGCTGGGAGAGCACACCCCAATCTCTCCTCATTTGTCTAACTGTCTTTCCTCTTATTTTCCTATTTTCTCTAGCCGTCCCTCTTTTTCTCTTTAACTCGTACATGGGGGAGGGGGTGTACCATTTTGCCCATTTTTTAGAAAAAAATTTCGACGATTCTATTTTCTTGCGATTCAAACAAAAAAAAAAAATTCTTGAAATTTCTAATAAAAAATTTATGAAAAATTTTTAAATTTGCAAATTTTTCAAAAAAAAACTTTCCCAGCTGAACGGCATGCACACCATGAGAAAGCAGCAAAAATGTCGACGCGTAACACCAACATGTTCGGAGTGATGCGCGAGCTGGTCAACAGCAAGGGGCTTGGCGCTCTGTTCACCGGTGCGTTTTTGAAGCAAAGCCTTTTTTGGCAAGGTGCACTTTACCTCCGCCCTTCCCTCGAAAAAAAAAATTGAAAACAATGAAAAATACTTATTTGCAAAAATCAAGAAATTCTTTGAAAATCTGTGACAATTCACTTGGGGGCCCCTCCTTTGAGTTATAAATTTAATTTTATACATTTTTTCCTCGAAAATTTTGAAATTTACAAATTTTCTGAAAATTTAGGGAAAAAAATTTAATTTTTAAAATTTTCTAGGGCTAAGGAACAAAATTGCCTTGTTTGCTCACACCGATAATTTGTTGTTTTTTTCTCTTTGTGCCCCCAGGCGCCGTGCCGCGTGTTGCGCGCGTGGCACCCGCTTGTGCCGTCATGATCGGCTGCTATGAGGAGTTGAAGCAGTTCTTTGCACGAAAAAATCGCAGTGTGGCACGATAATCGATCAAGATTGTCTGTCCATCGGCATGTTGCTTCCTGCTCAACTTTCACTTTGATTTTTTGTCGTTGTTATTTTTGTTGTTGTTATTGTTTTTTTTGTTAAACTAAATATTATTTTAGTTAGGATTTACATTAATCGAAATCCATGTAATTTATGAAATATTGCATATCAAATTACCTATTTTTTCCATTTAAACAAACACCTCTTTTCAGTTTCTCATGTCATTTTCTTGCCTTTCTTACCCCCACCCCCCCCCCCTCGTTTTACAACAAAAAATGATAATTTTTCAAGAAATTAAGATTTCGGCGTGGATAAAAATGATATTTCAATGTTTAACTCCCATTTTTCTGCACTTTCCAAGTGCCAAAACAATGAAATGGGTGGGACAGAGTTGGTCAGCACTTCCCTCAACAAATTCGTCGGGTCAGCGAAAATTTTTTGTTTGTTTGTGAAGGGGTAATCCCCCCCCCCCGAAAAATTTTAACACTGCATACCTAGTAGCCGAGCTGGTCCCCAGTCATTTTAAGGGTTTTCACTGTCGGGATATCTGATTCTGAAATCTATTTCGGTCTAATTCCAAACCCTGGACCCGTTTTCGAACAAAAAGTCGTAACTTCGAATTTTGCATTTTTGATTTAAAACCGGCTTAAAGGTAAGGAAACAAACTAAAAATCATCACTGTTTGGATTCTCCGACCTTGAAATCGCCATAAGTGACTTTGTTTCGAGAAAAAAATGAATAAGGAGCTTCGGAATTTTTAAATTTTCTGTAAATTCGAAATTTGCCTTTTCGAATCCGGGTTTTACTTTCCATCACAACACTTTCAATTTTAAGAGTATAAATAAATCTAAAAAAATGAATGATTCCAAATGTCCAAGGCAAATGCATTTTTTGGCGGAGGCCGATGGACAAAACATTGGCGGCAAAAATGGTGGTGACGGTTTGGTGGCACAAAGTGGCGGTTGGTCCGAGGTAAGCCCGAGTTTGAAAAACTCATAAAACTTTTTTCCTAGGCTGGAAAAACGGGAAATTTTTGGGGCTAAAAAAAATTGAATAAATTTTTGCACGCGAATTATTACTCAAAATCCCAAGAACAATTTATCACAAAAGAATTTTTTTTTATGTAAAAAACCTTTTTCGATATTTAAAAATTTTCTTTTTCAGTTTTTTATTCATTTCACCGGCGGCGCTCTCGGAGGCATTGTGGGCACCAGCTTCACTTATCCTTTAGAGGTTCCTTCATTTGTTTGTGGTGGATTTTTGTGTCAAAATCGAATTTTTTTTTTTGAAATTTGCTTTGAAAAGTCGCCAAATTTTCAAAAAAATTTTGGTTTAATCATTTTATGCAATTTGGGATTGTTTTCGATTAAAAATTTGTGCTATAAATGTCCGCCTTTTGCAATTTTGCCATGTTTTTTTTCAGGTGGTCAAAACGCGTCTGCAAAGTTCGCATGGGCACGAAATGCGACGTCAAGTGCAGCTGGAACGATTGCAACGGTGGACATCATCGACCAGTTCAACAACTACGACCACGGCAGCGTCGAACAGCAAGCACAGCGACAGGTTTTTTGGAAAAAATTTTTTTCTCGGGGGCTAAATTTAAAGGGGATCAATGGCAGAAAATTCATTTTAAAAAACAAACGAAAAATTTTTTCCAGAAATGGGTTTCCCGCAAAAAAAAATAATTTTTTTTCGTCGGATTACCGCCTCCAAAATTTGGCCCAATTTCACGTAAAAATACATTGATTGTGAATGCCCTCTTTTTACAGCCTCCCGTTTTTGCTGTGCCGTCGTCTGCTCCACCAATCGGTCATTTTCCGCTCCTTTCATTCCGTGTGGCGCGAGGGGTGCCTGCGCGCGCTGTACAAAGGGTTCGGCCCGACTTTGGCAAGTATGGCGCCCGCAAAGTCAGTCAATACCAACAAAAAAAACAGAACAAATTTTACTCGAAAATTGGGACTGAGTGCCGCCGAGCATAAATTGTTCCGTTCGGGCGCAAAAACACCGAAATTAAAAAAAAAAAAATTTTTAATCTTAAAGCCAATAACAGTTTCATCAATTTTGTAATTGCATCCGTGGAACAAACGTCTCGACGATGGGAAAAACTGTGAACAAGAGAACAGTTCGTTCCCCACCGTTTTTTTAAATCCGAATTTTTTCTTTAAAACATATAAAAACATTAAAAAATGGGACAAAATTCTTTTGAAAAATAATTATGTTTTTTTTACTAATTGTAAGTAAGAGAAGCTTATAGGAAAGTTAAAAAACTATTAAAAAAATTTTGTTTTTAATTTTTCTGGTTCAGGGAATTGTGTAAAAATTTGAAAATTTTGGCGCAATTTTATTTGCACCAAAAATTGTCAATTTTTTGGATGGAAAATTTTGGGTTTTGCGGTGAAATTAGTTAAGGAAGATTGTAGAAATCCCAAAACTTTTCTCCCCGTTTCATGGGCAAAAAAAAATTTTTTTTTTTTAATTTTAACCCTAATCAAAAAATTGAAATCCACCCATCCGTCGTCCCACCCTTTAGTGCTGTCTTTTTTGGCTGCTACTCGTCCATGAAGCGTTTCCTGAACGACCATCCCGATTGGGTTCAGTCCAACTCCCATTCCGTGCACATGTTGTCCGCCGCCAGTGCAGGTGGGTGTGGTTCCCCGAATTTTTTAAATGGCGTAGCATATCGAAAAATGAAAATTTATTAAAAAAATTTAGGAAATTTTTTTGCATAAAAAATTTTTTTTTAAATTAAAAATTTCAGCGATTTTTAATTTTTTTTTTTAATAACTGAAAATTTTTCAAACATTTTTTTAAAAATTCCTTATGAAAAAATTTCCTACGAATTTTTTTTTGAAATTTTCTAGGTTTGAAAATTTAAAAAAAAATTCGGTTTATTTCCCAATTTTTATGTGTAGTTTTTGTCACTGCAACTGCGCTCAACCCAATTTTGCTGGTGAAGACGCGGCTGCAGCTGAGCCCGGTGCGCGTGCGTGCCTTTGAGTGTGCGCGTCGTATTCTTCGCGAGGAGGGCATTTTGACTTTTTGGAGGGTAATGAAAATGGCATTTTTTAAAAAATCTTTTTTCATCTGCTGGGAATGAACTTGACTGGGCTGTGGTGAACACCGCCACCACATGTGCTGTTGACTTTTTTTAATAAATTTCACTGAATTTAAATTTTTCATTTTTTTTTTTTTTGCATTTTTTCGAGATGGGGCCGGTTGGGGGCACTACTTTTTGAAAAATTTCTGCAATTTTGGAATTTTTATAGTAAAAACAAAAATTTTCTAGGGAAAGATACGGGAGGAGGAGCTTAACGAGTTCGGTGTAGTCTCCCAGTCCATAAAAAGTTTTAAATATTTTTATTTTACAGTCTGGTGGATTCGAACCTGGAACCCCCATTTCCAAAAAAAAAATTTGATCGAATTTAACCAACTGAGCCATTCTTCCATTATGTTTAAGGGTGTGACCGGCTCATATCTTGGCAGCACCGAGACCATGCTTCAGTTCATGATTTATGAATTCCTTCGAGAGTGAGTTTACAATAATAATTATACTAATAGACAGTAATTCGAATGATATTATATCAAATTTTGCAAAATTTTGTGTGCAATTCGGGCGTTATACGTTTCTCCATCCAGACAAAAAAAAATATTTAAAAATTTTCTAGCGACTTTTCAATTATTTCAAAAAACCGCTAGAAAAAAAATTAATGAATTTCCAAGTTCGAAAATTAAAAATATTTGATTCCATTGGGAGGAGACGAGTTGTTCCCGTGAAATTCACATAAATAAATAGAGAAAATTTTCCTGCACTTGTAACTGTAAAGATAGAGGATTTTGAATAAAATAGAAAAAAAAAATTTTTTTTGAAAACCCCTCCATTCTCAGCAAAATCCAACACTCTTCAGTGACAGTCACCGGCAAACCGCAGCAGGACGTATCCAACTTTTGGCAGTTCATGGTGGCAGCGGCAACGGCCAAGCTGGTGGCCGGCTTCACGTGCTACCCACATGGTGGGGGGGGGGGCTTCCAAACATTTCTTTAGGCTTCCTAAAATCTCCGGTTCCCAAAAAAATTTATGCCTCGGACTTTGCTTTTGCGAAGAATTTTGGGGCATTGAAACGCCATATCCCTGGTAGGGGCGGGGGGGGGGAGGGGGAACTTAAAGGGTAGAAAAAAAATTTTTTTTTTTTCATTTTCAGAGGTGATTCGGACCCGACTGCGTGAGGAGGGCTCAACAAATCGGTTGCGTGACATTCTGCGGCACATTTTGCGCCACGAGGGCTGGCAGACACTTTGGCATGGCGTCCTTTTGCAGGTACACAAACAATTTCAGCAAAAATTTTTTTTTTTAAATTTAATTCGTCTTCCCTAAAACTGATTACGATTGTGCCCTAAAACGGTGCCAAGTCAAAATTTCTCAGGCAAGAGTGTTTGGACTATAACTTAGAATTTTTTCTCAAAAAACAATGAGTTTTCAATATTCGAAAACTCTAAAAAATTAGCAAAACAAATTTAAGAGTGGGTTTTCTAGCTATTTCATTCTGTTTTTTGAGAAAAAATTATAATTTTAACTGGAAATTCTTTAAAATCTGTTTACGTAAGTTAAGGTCAGCGACGTTTTCTCACTAATTTTTTGTTTTTTTACTTGATTTTTTTCTTTGTTTTTTAAAACCAAAAAAAAAAAAAATTGCGGTGTTATATGTCCCGGCGATGTTTGGTCCTGTTCCCCGTGAAAACATTTCCATTTAATTAGTAATACAATTTTTTCGCAGCAAAAAAATTTAAAAAACAAACTTAGAAATTTTTTAAGAAAAAATTTTTAGAATTTTTTAAGAAAATTTCAAAAAAATTTAGGAAAATTTTCAGCGATTTTTTATTGAAATTTACGATGAATTAGTAAATTTTTCGAAAATTTTTTCAAAAAATCGCTAAACAAATATCTAAGATTTTTTCTTGAAATTTGAAAATTTAAAAAAAAAAATTTGTTTGGCGAAATTATGTCCCGGCGAAATTTTTGGGTGCACCCCAGATGCACTCGCAAAACAACAAAAATTTAATTTAATTTGGAGTGCAATTTTTTCTTTTAAATTTTATTCAATTTTTTCTCCCAAAGTTGATTCGATCGGTGCCCAACACGGCGTTCACCATCGGCACGTATGAGCTGGTTGTGTACAGTTTGCACTGGGCATTGTTGGCCACCACCATCAAAACACCACCGCCCGCCGTTAGAGGAAAAAGAGCCGATGATGCAAAAAGCAATTAATTAATTAATTACTATAATTAAAATCTTCATCCTCTCTCTTTTTTCTGTCCATCCATCCATTTGTTGTTTTGTTTGTTTATTGTTGATTTGTTTTTTAAATTTATTTTATTTTTTTTTGAATTTTTCTTGACCAGGGCTTCTTCTATCGAAGAAAATTTTTCAAAATCAAAACATTGGGGCTTAAAAAAATAAATAAAAAATTTTGGGAATCAGAACATTTTGCCAAATTGTTTCAGATCGATTATTATTTTGTTACAATTTAATCGTTCAAAAATGTATCAAATATTATTATTAGGGATGTAAATAAAATTTTTTTTAATGCTTATTTTTTTGGAAAAAATTCCTAGTAAAGGGTGAAACAGGCACAAAATGCACATAAAAATTACCTAAATTGGCTTAGAATCACTTTTTAGTATTTTAAAAATTATTAAATTGAAACAATAATTAGTGAAACATAATGTTTTTTTTCTCTAATCCCTTTTCAATTTATTATTATTCATCATATTTTAATTCACATTTCAAATGCAATTTCATCAGTGAGTTAATTAATAATGGTAATTAATTTGTCTAATCATTTTTAATTAGGTCGATGACAAAATGCTAACGGCATTTATGAAAGGTCACCAAGAAACGCAATTGAGTGAATATTCAAAGCAGAAATGTGAAGCGCATCTTGGGATTTTGTATTATATGAAAAACAATTGGCAATGTGACAAAATTGATCAAAAATTTGTCGAATCTGAACGGACAGAATGTCAAAATATCGCAAGTCTCGAGACCGAAACTCTCGAGCAGCACTAGTATTTAATTGTCAACATTTTTATTTAAAAAACGCATTTTCCATGGTAATCCATCGGCTTCTGTAAGTGTTTTTTCTTATTCTTTTTATTTTTCATTGATATTCCTTCTGTCTCCACTTTTCCTTTGCTTTTGTTGGTTTTATAAATTTCACTTTATTTTTTGATTTTTGGTTAAAAAAATTTTGGGTAATTAATTTAACACATTTTTTCCGATTTGTTGCCACTTTTCATTTGCTTCAGTTCCGCCGATTTTGGCATTGCTCGCCTTTAAAAATTTAAGATTTTAAAAATATTTATCTTAATATTGTCATTTTACACCAGGGCTCGGATCTGTTCTTTTTTTATAAGAAATATTCTGATTTCGGGCTATTGTTCTAATTTTGTTCTTATTTCTTAAAATTCTTCAGAAAATTTGTAATTTTATGGCGCAATGTCACTTAGATTTTCAAAATTTCCACGGCGGTGCCTAACGGCACCGTCGAACCCCAAAAATACTTTTTTTTTCTTAAAAATTGGCTCAGAATCACAAAATTTGGACAATTTTTGGTCAAAATCTGTTAACAAATTATACTCAAATTTTCAAAAATTTTCCCGGCGGCACCTATCGGCACTGCCGCCTTCCGCCCCGCTTGTTCCCTAAAAAGTGTTTGAAAAAATGTACCGCAAAAAAATTTCGTAAAAATCTGATTTTTTGAATGCACTCAAATTTATGACTTGCTTATTTGCTCCCCAAAATTGTTAAAACCAATAATGGGAGACTAAAAATATAATATTTTAATACATTTTCAATCAATCAATCATTTATACGCAAAAGCGTGACGCCGAAAAATAAAGAAATAATGAAATAATAATATCAAAACAATCAATTGGTCACTTTTGGAGTTGGGGTGGCAAAGAAATCAACAAATTAAGATCAGATCTTTCAAGAAGTTTGGCAAACTCATTTGGATTTAGTAATCTCGTCTCTTTAGGTAAAAGTCTATAGAGACGAGAGGTTCGAATAAAGAACGAGTTGTATCTAACATTGGTTGAGCAATAAGCTGTTCTTATAATGAATTCATTTTTTACAGGGTTTTTGGAAAAAGAAAAGGATTCGTTATTTTGTAAATTTATTTTACCAAAAATTGTTTCATGAAAAAGTTTTAAGTCTATTTTTAACCTACGACTCTCAAGCGACTTTTGATCATAAATGTTTAACAATTCAGCATAATTAGGTAAATCAACAGTATAATTGTTACGTCTAAATATTACTCTCAAAAAAGTTTTTGAACATTCTCCGATTTTTCTATATCCTTTTTTAAATAAGGATTGAAAATTGGAGATCCGAATTCTAAAATTGGTCTGCAATAAATATTAAACAAATTTACAAGTATTTTCGTATCACGAGTTTTGATTGACTTTAGTATAGCGAAAGCAGATCGTAATGCTTTTTTCGAGATAATGTCAATATGTTGTGCCCATTTCAAATCATTAGTAAAATAAATGCCAAGGTCTCTCTGACTGGTTCGTTTCCGGGATTTTTAGGAATTTGAAAGTCATCAATAAAATAATTTATTTTTTGATTTTTGTGTCCTAAATGTAAAGTTAAACATTTATTTGAAGCGATTTTAAGGCCGTTAAATTTACAGTATTGATTAAATTTGTTAATAAAATTTTGGAGTGGAGAAAAGGAAATATTTGAAAGAACATGATAGGCCTTAAGATCATCGGCAAATAGTTTAATTTTAACATTTTCAGTTTCGCAGAATTTTGGTAAATCGTAAATGTAAATAAGAAATAACAGTGGTCCCAATATTGAGCCTTGCGGCACACCACTGAGACAGGGATATTCATCAGAGAAATCAGACCCGCTTTTGACGAAAAACTTTCGATTTTCTAAGTAATTTTGAATCCATTTTAATAAGGAATTATTTATACCAATGCTTTTTAGCTTAGATATTAGCCGGTTATGTGGAACCGTGTCGAATGCTTTAGCCAAATCAAAATAAATTACATCAATTGATTTTTTATTTTCTAAAGCAAAACTAAAATCATCCACCACTTCAAGAAGTTGAGTGGTAACAGAATGTGCTTTACGAAAACCATGTTGGCAATTTGGTAACAAATTATTTTTTTCAACAAAATTTTTTATTTTTCCTGCTATATTTTCTTCCAAAATTTTGGAAACAGAACATAGCAGAGAAATCGGACGAAAGTCACTGGGTTTACCGGATTTTGAATTTTTGGGACAGGCCAAATAATTGACTTTTTCCATATTTCTGGAATTTGGGCAGTCATCAATGAGAAACTAAAAATATGGAAAAGTGGTCGGACTAAATTTTCTTTACAATTTTTCAAAAAAATGTTGGGAATTCCATCAATACTAATGTTGTTAGCATTTGAAAGTTTGGAAAGAGAGAAATAAATTTCATATGGGGTTATGTTAAAATATTCGATGTTTTTTTCAGTATTTTCTAGGCATTGAAATTGTTCTAAATTTTGATCTGTAAAAACGGAAAAAAATTGTTGCGCTAATGCATTCGACTTTTCCTTATCAGAGAAGAGGATCAGACCATTTTTATCAGTAAATGCAGGTATCTTAGTATTTTTAATTTTAAGGAAAGAATTTATAAATTGAAAACGTTTTTTAGTCTAAGGTCCGCAAAAACTTATTTTCACGATTTTTATAAAATTTATTTATTTCTACATCGATTTTTTTTGAAACTTCCAAAAATTTAATTTTTATATGGTCTTTGTGAATGTCCTTCCAAAGCTGTTTACGATAGATGATTAGTTTCAAAATATGTTCTGGTAGTTTTTCAATTTTTTTCGTTGTTTGTATGGGAACATAATTCCTTATCAAATTATTTAGGAAAAACATAAATTTTTGGTAAATAAGCTCTATGTCCGGGCAATCAGAAAAAAATAAATTCCAATCAACCATTGAGAGTATGGCATTTATTTTCAAATAATTTGCTTTTTTGAAATTATAAAATTTTTTTGAAGCATTACTATTAACCTGTAAATTTATGCTGAATTGAATTGCATTATGGTCACTATTACCAAATGGGGGTTCAACTATAACATTATTCAATAGATTTTCGTTGTTTGTAAATAATAAATCTAATAAATTGTTTCCCCGTGTAGGGGAGTTGACCATTAGTCTTAATTTATATCCCTCTAATGCATTTTTCAGAAGCCGAGACTAAAACAGAGAGTTGTTCGACCAATTTTTCGAAATCTTCTTGTTTTTCATGGGAGGTGGGTCTATAGACCAAAATAAAACGTATTTTTGTGTGGTTAAAGGGTGAAAATAGGTCAACACAAAGAATATCGGAATTTTTGTTTTTTGTAGTTTTGATAATTTCAAAAGGAATTAAATTCGATATTATGAAAGCAACCCCGCCACCTTTTTTGTTAAGTCTATCTGATCTTATTATAGAATAGGGGAGATTTTCCAAAATTTGGGGGTTTTCTATTTTGTTACTCAACCAACTCTCAGATACAGCAATGATTTTAAACCTATTTTCTAAAAACAAAAACCTTAACTTGTCTAATTTGTTCGCCAAACTTCGTGCATTGAAATATAAACAATTTAAAAAAGGAGGTGACCTCAAAAGTTTTTTTCATTGCCTCCGCGTCGCGTCGTGATGTTTTCCCCCGTTTTCTTCTTTCCAAATTCCATCCACTTCTTTTGGCGCTGTTCCCGCTCAATTTCCAACTCCTCCTTCGTCAGGGATGGCCTGACCAGAAGACGCTCCCATCCAGGTCTCTTCTTCAGCTCCGTCCGACGACGCCCCCACTGCATCAGCGCAAAACGTTGGAAGGTTGAAGCTGGCAGGACCACCTTCACCAAGCGCGGTCCTTTCCTCTTCTCGTCAATCCTCCTGCCCATCCTGTAGACCATTTGCGGGCACACTTCCACGTCCAGCCGGTCCAACACTTCCTCCACCGTTTTCGCGTCATCCTTCGCACGCAGTGATGACACTTCCTCCTCCGATTCCGGAAGACCGATGAGCACAAGGCTCCTTTTTCGTTCTTTCTCCTCCGCGCTGCCAATGCCATTGTTGTTAATTTTGCGCTCAATTTCACCCAGGCGTTCCGCAATGGCGCTGAACTGCGCAGTCATTTCGGTTGCCAAGGTGTTGTTGTTGTTGGTTGAAATTAATTTTTCAATAGCAGTTAAGCGGCTAATAATAGCTTTAAGTTCGTTGATCGAAAAAATTGAAAAATAACTGATTTGAAGCAATTTTGCGAAATGTTCTTATTTTTGACCCAAAAATCTTATTTTTTAGCATTTTCAGATCCGAGCCCTGTTTTACACCCCTAAATTTGAAAGTTTTTAGCAACAATTTTCCAATTTTAAAAAAACCACCGGTAGCTCAGGAAAAAAAGCAAAAACCTAAAAAATATTAGCCCTACTCATGACACCAAATTTGAATTATTTTTTTTGGCGAAATATTTTAATTTTGAAAATTTTTAAAAATGCAAAAACAATGATGGCCTGTGAAAAATAAAGACAAAAATTATTTTAAAAATACAGAATCGAAATTATATTATCATCTGGCATTCTGTTTTTTTCTTCTTCATTTTTTGTCTCTCGGCTGCAAGGTGTGCCAACGGACAACCTAAAAAAAAACTTGAAATTTTCAAATTAAATTTCAAAAAAACATTCTTACCGGCCTCCTGGTCAGCATCATCTCATTCCACTGTTCTTGAGCAGCTAAACTGACGGAAGCCAATTGTAGATTGGCAGAGGAAAGAAGCACCTGAAAAACGGGGCGGACGGAAAATTTGTCGGTTCCGAATTTGTGGCGATTTGTACAAATTAAAAAAAAAAAAAATTAATTCTTAGTGTTGTTCGAGACTCCCGGTTTAGACACAAAAAATCTCGAAATTTTGGAATTCGTTCTTCACATTGACGGCCTCGCAATTTATATAATTTCCCATTTTCAGTTATATACCCCAAAATGGATCGAAATTTTTCGAAATCTCGGTTCTTGAGCCTAGAAATCGTAAAAATTTCATATTTTTTTGAGGATGCGAGGAGAGGGGGTGGCCAAACCCTGAAGTTTTAATGTCTCTGAAATGCCTTACTTCACCAATGAAGTCATTTTTGCTCATTTTATCGTAATCCCATACGGTGATGCTCAGATGAACTTTCTGAGAACAAAAGTAAAAATTTATATATTTTTTATTTTTACAAAATTAAAAATTATATATTTAATTTAAAAAAATAATAAATTTATATTTAATTTTTCAACACGCGCCAAAAGCATGTTTAAATAGTAATTAATATTGCAATTTTTGAGAATTTTTAAGAAAATATTTCATAAATGCCCGTAAATAAATCCAAAATTTCACATTTTTTTGTAGATAGTTTTATTATCTGTATATTTTGGTAAATATTTACGAGTTTTTTTACATGTTTAATGTTTTTGCAATTTTTTTACATATAATTCCTAGCCCTATGCTTTTCGGAAAAATGAAATTTTAAATTTTGATTTTTAAAAATTTATTCATTAATTTGATAGAAAATTTTTTTTTAGGCGGAAATAAAAAACTTACGTCCATTTTGTCCGGAACCATTTTGAATTGGAAACTTTCGTTGTAACTGAAAAAAGTGGGAAAAATAAATGTAAAATTTTCAAAAAAAAAAAAATAATATTTACTTACTAAGGATTCAATGTTTTGTATTTGATGGTCGTTTTTTTCTTTGCACACAATTTTTTGCCCTCATAAAGGTACAGCTTGACGTAGGGGTCTAAAAAATTTTAAAAATTAAATTTTTTAATTAGTATCGATTGATTTTTTGATTTTTAAACCCAATTTGTTGATAAGAATCAATCGAAAATACTTGTTATCCAGTCTATAATTATAATAGAAAAGTCCTAAGGACTTAAAAACTGAGAACCCTCACTGCTGGTAGGACAGTAGGAACAGTTCCAGGATTCTGCTTGGAGGAGCGGGTACTGTACCCAAACAATTGCCTTTTTTGGTATACCAACAGCCAAAAAATTTGCTGCCCAATTTTCAAATAAATTTTGGAGAAAAAAGGGTGCCGAATATTTTTTTAATTTATTTAATTTGGTGCCTTCATTAAGAAAAATTTTTCAAAAATCTCTTTTCCTTTCAAAAATTTTTCATTTTTTATAAGAAATTTTCAAGCAATAATTTTTTTCCCCTGAAATGTTTCTTATGGATAATAATGGCGCGTACCTATTTCGAATTGTGACTGTGCTTTATTATTTATATTAAAAAAAAATTTCTTAAAAAACTTGTACGAAAACCTATTTTATACCCTAAGTACGAAATTTCGATTTTTTTATGAAAAATTTCTGTTAAAATTTTTTTTTAATTTTTTGGTGGGGCGGGGGGGGGGCAACGTAGTCTTCCGGTTGCATCTGTGTTTTACTACTGTACAAATTAAAAGTATACGGTAACAATTATCGACCTGACGATCCGCTGACATCCATTTTCTTCAGGTTTCGTGCTTCCATCACAGTGATAGTGATTGTTCCTGATGCGGGTCGGTATCGAATTGAAAAACACAGATCGCCAAGACGCGATTCCTACAAAAAAAATAAAATTCAAAATTCAAAAAAATATTACTCGCCGCAAGCCCATATTTTCGGCACAGTAAAAAAATTTATTGAAAAAATGCTTGTTTTTTGGGTGTGACTCCTTTCATAATTGACCAAATTGTATGAATTGAAAATTAATTGATAGCCCCTAAGTGTTGGGGGAAATTCGGGGGAAAAAATTACTCGCCCGAAAAAAGATAAAATTAAGGAAATTACTAGCCCCCCCCCCCATATTTTCAGCATCTGTAGTAAAAATTATTATCGAAAAAATGATGATAATAGGGTGACATTTTTTTTTCTTGGAAAATCAATAAAATGTAAGATGCAATATTTTAAAAATTTGGGGTCCAAAAAAGAACAAATTTTTCAAAAACAAATTCTTACTTCTCACCAAAAAAAATTTTTTTTTTTTTGCCTTTTTAAAACCGAAAAATATTTTAAATTTTTGCCTTAATCTGGCCAAATATGTATATATTTTTAATTTTTATTTAACGCCAAAAACAATTTTTGTATGGACAAAAAATCGTAGAAAAGCGGAGATAAATGCATAGCCTTCAGCAATTAGTTATCTCACCGACAAGAGGGGAAAATTTTCTTGATCTTCTATTTACAAATAATAAACAATTAATATCAAATGTGCTTGTTGGCCCTCCCTTTAACATTAGTGATCATAACAGTATTTCATGTGAAATTAAGCTAAAAACTTCTAAGAAAATTCTAAAAAAGGTTTCGATTTTCGTAGAGCTAATTATTTAGCGATTAACTAACTCTGTTCTTTCTTCGATTAACTGGAATTTTTTCTTTTCAGATTGCACTGAGATTGACTCAATGTTTCATAAAATTAATCAATTTTTGTTGTTTTTAATTAGAGAATATGTCCCATTAGTCCAAAGCAATTTTGAGCCCAAATTGCCTGAACACATTCAGAAATTAATTAATTATCGGAAATTACTTTGGAAAGACATTAAAAAAGAAAGAATAAGGGAAAAATATGTTGAAATTTCTAAGAAAATTACATTTGAAACCTCGAAGTTTTATAAGAACAGGTAGAACAAATTACTAAATTCGACCTCTGCAAAGAAACGTTTTGGCTATATTAATTCATTTGTCAAAACAAAAAGCAATACCATACCTGTTTTTAAAAACGATAAAAATTCAAAGGTTGCTTTTACCGATAAGGATAAATCTGACGCCTTGGCTAAACAATTCTTCTCAGTTTTCCTAGTCAAAACATTGAACCCGAACCCACTGGTTCCAAAAAATCTCTGGAAAAAAGTATGGATTTTTTTACTATGCAAAGAAACTTTAATAGCTCCATTATTTCACCTTTTATGTTTTTCATTAATGTGTGGCAAAATTCCTACAATATGGAAAAAAGTGATTGTTTGTCCAATCCCAAAAATTCCGAATCCTGCTAATCCCATTGATTTTCGTCCAATTTCTTTGCTCTGTACAATGTCAAAAATTTTAGAAGAAAATATAGCTCGAAATATAAGAGATTTTGTTGAAACCAATAAGATTTTACCTAAATGTCAGCATGGGTTCCGTAAAAATCGATCAGTTACCACTCAACTCTTAGAAGTAGTTGATGATTTTAGCCAAGCTTTAGAAGAAAAGAAAGCAATTGATTCAATTTTGATTTG
Organism: Heterodera glycines; assembly: GCA_004148225.2. Taxonomy (NCBI): domain Eukaryota; kingdom Metazoa; phylum Nematoda; class Chromadorea; order Rhabditida; family Heteroderidae; genus Heterodera; species Heterodera glycines. The sequence continues at coordinate 621,889 of CP049706.1, read as the reverse complement.
GCAAAAGCTTTTGATACAGTTCCACACAACCGATTAATCTCTAAGCTCAAAAACATTGGGATAAATGATTCATTACTTAAATGGATTAGTGATTACTTGTCCAATCGTACCTTTTATGTAAAAGTTGGCTCATCTTTTTCTGATGAGTATAATTGTTTGAGTGGTGTACCGCAAGGTTCGATCCTGGGGCCCTTACTATTTTTAATATATATTCATGATATTACGGATTTTTGTCACACGGAAAAGGTTGAAATTAAGCTATTTGCGGATGATCTTAAGGCCTATTATGTTTTTAGAGATTTAACACTTTCTCCACTCCAATCTTTCATTAATAAATTTATTGAATATTGTGATTTAAATGGCCTTAAAATCGCAGCAAAAAAATGCTTAGTATTACATCTAGGCAATAAAAATCCAAAAAATAGTTATTTTATTTCTGATCTCCAACTTCCTAAAATTGATGAAAACGAATCTGTTCGGGACTTAGGTGTTCATTTCACTCATGATTTAAAATGGGACAAGCACATTGATATTATTTGTAAAAAATCTATTAAAACGGTATTTGCGCTATTAAAATCTGTTGGATCAAGTAACCCTAAAATACTCATTAATTTATTTAATGTTTATTGTAGGCCAATTTTAGAATTTGCATCCCCCGTTTTTAATCCGCATGTGAAGAAAAATATTAGAAAAATAGAAAATGTTCAGAAAATTTTTTTAAGAATTGTTTTTAGACGCTCAAATTTTTATGTTGACATACCTAACTATGACGAATTGCTTTCAATTTATAACATGGAGTCTCTCCAAAAAAGGAGATTAAAAATTGATCTAAGACTTTTCCATGAAATAACTAATGGATTTGTCCAAATTAAATATAATAAACCTCAACCCAATTTTTCTAGTAGACTGGGTAATTTAATTAAGCCAAACTTTTTGCTCAACTAATGTTAGATACCATTCATTTTTTGTTCGTGCTTCTCGCTTCTATAGGTTATTACCTAAAGAAGTTAGGTTACAAAATTCAACTGTTTTTTCTAAACTTCTTGACTCAATTGATTTGGTTCGTTTTACACATTTATGAACCACTCTCATATGTGACCATTTTGCTTTATCTTATTGTTGTTTTTATTTTGGCGGCGTCACGCTTTGCGTATAAATTATTATTATTAAATGCCATAAAGTGATTAAATAGCTTAAAATAATTTTTAGGTTTTTAAAAAATTATTTTTATTTCCTATTTGAAAAAAATAGATTTATTAATTAATTCTAAAACTTACGAGCTCATCAACGTCCTTTGGTGCTTCAAAATTTGTCCATTTTTGTGTCGTTGTGCCCAAATCGATGCCATTTAATGGCAGTGAAATTTGGCCCAAACTTTAAAAAAAAAATTCAAAAATAATTTTTAAATTTTATTTTATTTTTAAAAATAAATTACCGATCATCTTTGCTAAGCCGATCAAAATCATAGGCAACAATTTCCAACGTTTTGCCCAATAATTCGGAATACGGAAGCTAAAATTTTAATAGAAATTTAAATTTGTAAAATTTTTATTTGACTTTTTTTGAAATATTTCATCAATTATAATAGATTTTATAAAATAATTTATATTAATTTAATAAATATTAATAAATATATGAATTGAAAACGAAAAGTGACAAAAAAATGCAATAAAAAATGCCCTTAACTTGAGCAAATTATTTGAATAAACAAATTATTTATTTAATTTATTTTTATTTATTAAATACTCACTTTGAAAATGAATGTCTCATTAAAGACCTGGCAAAATGAATTTTTTTTTTTTAAATTTAAAAATTCAAATTCAAAAATTCACCGGGTCCAAAGTGTTCCGTTTGATTCGCGTTTCAAACTTTGGCTTTCTGTCTGGCAAAATTGTTACTTTGATGTACGGGTCACTAAAAAGAAATAAAAAATTTTTAAAAAATTCATCAAAAATGCCATTTTTGCCTCATTCCGTTACGGTCCATGGCTGGCAAATTTTTGCACTCCAAAATGGTGACCATCAACTAAATTCATTTTCTGTCATTAATAAATTAAAAAAATAGAACAAAAAAACATGATTGGTAAAATTAAGGACAGTTGATTAAAAATAAGGACATTTAAAGGACTTGGCCTTTTCAGAGTCGGGGACAAATAGGGAGGGGCTCAGCCGTTTGGGCCAAAACCAAAAAATTGTTTTTTTTAAACTTTTAATTTTTTGAAAAAATTCACTTTTCCGCCATTGAGAATCGTTCCAAAAAAAGAAACATCATTGGTCGAAAAATAAGGACCCGCTGACTAAAAATAAGGACATTCAAGGACTTTTTATTCCATTTTAGATGCTCGAGAATCGAAATATGCAACAGTTTTTTGGATTTCATTTTATTATCGAATTTTCTTGGTATTGAAGTCTTGATTTCCGATGCCTTTTTAGGCCTTTAAAATCGAAAATTCCCAAAAATTTCCACGCCCAAAGGCAAAAACAATTTTTTTTCCCCACTCGATTTGTGGTAAAATCGTAGTCCAGTCGAAAGTGCAATTGTCCAAATGAATCCAATGAAATTTGTTGCTCATTTGCCGGAATGAAATTTTCCCTTAAAAATAAAATTATTTAATTTATTTTTATTAAATAAAACAATAGTTATTTAATAAATTTATTCACCTCTCCACAATTTCGTGCTGATTGGTTTTGCTACTTGTGCTTGTTGTTGTTGAAAATTGGTGACGAATTGTTGAATCACAGCTGGGCGGATCAACAGGATGTGCTTCATCGAAAATCTAATTAAAATTAAATTTAAAAAATTTTAAATCTTTTTTCCCGACGACTCCAAATCCCTGATTTTTAAGCTTTTCTCGATCTTGAACAGTCATATGTCATCCCCGGTCTTACTCTATGTCTCCCAATTATTCAGTTTATGTAATCCCTGATCTTTAGCAATTATCTGACAAAAAATGACCCATTCCAGACCACGAATCCCTGAATTTTTAGGCCATTTTTAGACGAATTTTGTCGGAGAATTTCCTTTTCTGATCCCCGAATTTCTCTTCCCGAGGGTCGGTACTTAACCCTAGCTTTCAAATCCTTCTGTTTATTTTTTAAATAAATAATTTCAAAAATTTTGTTTAAGTAGAAAATTTTCAAGACCATCACCCCGAAAAATGAGAAATTTCTCGAGTCAAAAATCTCGAAACCCGAAAATTCTCGAACAGCCTATGATTTTTTTAAAAATTTTTTTCCACCTCATCCATTGGTGTTGAATGCTTCCGCGAAGACGGACTCTGCTGTGAGTATGGGAGACAGAAGCGGAAAATGCGAAACAGTGCATTTTTGCCGCACACCGTTGTCATAAAACCGCCACCAACGCGGCCGGCGGAAGAGCCGGACACAGTGCCAAACATTTGTTTTTTAAATAAATTTTTGAATAAAAATTGAAACCCTAAAAATCCAAAAATAATAAATTGTTCATACATATTTAAAAATATAGGTTAATTCGGATAAATTTGAAATTTAAAAAAAACGGATTCAAGTGAGCCAACAGACGGGAGGTGAGAAAATATTTTTAAAATTTCGAAAAATTTTGACCAACCCTCGAAAAAATTTAATTAATTTTTGAAAATTGAAAAAAATTGAAATTGTAACCAGCGATTTATGGGGCAATTTTAATTGAAGGAATTTTCAATAAAAAAAATCTAAAAAATAGATAGAAAAATTTAAAATAAAATTTTAGAAAAATTTTTAACATTTCTTTGAAATATTTAATTATTTTTTTCAAAAAGAAATCGGGCACGAGTTCACGAAAAAATAAAGTTTTTTTTGACATTAGGAGAGGCGCGTGTGTAACCTAATGGCACAAAATGCCAAGAATGTTTAGCGAAAATAAATGCGGAGGATAGGGAGACGGGCACTTTCCCTAGCAGAGAGAATTTCAAAAAAAAAAATGGAACGGAATGCCACACGCATACACACACAAGCGAACTCTCTCTTTCTCTGATGGGTTGGGTTGAAAATGCCATTCAATATAAAAGGTATAATTATCAAAAAAAATAAAAATATATATTTCTACATGGAGTTTAGGACTCCCGAATTTTTTGTGGGCCATTTTGATTTCGGGGAGGAGAGAGTAGTGGATTGAAAATGAATTTTTGGAATTTTTTGAAAAGCGAACGAAATTAAATTTTAAAAAATTTCTAAAATATTCGGAAATTCGGAGACGATACAAAAAATTGAAAAAAATTTGGAAAAAAATATTGTGAAATTCGGAGACAGTCAGGCGGCATAAAAAATAAAAAATTGGGGAAAAAAAATTCAAAGACGACGAGGCATAAAAAATTTGGCAAAATTTTAAAAATTCGGAGAAGGCGAGGAACAAACAATTTTTGTAAAAAGCTAATAATTCACTTTTTAAGCAAAAAACATGAAAAAAAGAGATGCAAAAATTTAATTGTTGCTGAAAAATGTATTTGTAAGAAAAAGGAACGGAAAATAATTTATTTAAGTGATGCTCAAATGGGGGGTATTTGAGCAGCCACCAAATTTATTGGTTGAACAAAATGTCCTCAAATTTCTAAGTAAAATTTCTTTAATTTATTTTTCTAAATTTTTTGACTGTAAATTTAGGAAAATTTGAAAAACTTAAAATATTTTCTATATTATTTAGATAAAATTGATGGGAAATTTAAATACTTTATATTTAAAATTTTATTAATTATTTTTTTACATTTTTATTGGTAAACTTCTATGTCAAATTTCGAGAAAATATAGAGTTTTAGACAAAAAAAAGAAATTGTGTTTAAAAAAATTTCAGTAAAATTAATGCATTTTTTAAACATAAACGACAAAAAAAGCAAAAATTAATTTAAAAACATTTAAAAACCAATTAATTCCCAAGAGAAATTTAAAAAATTAAATTCAAAAATTACCAAGAAGTTTTCTTTCTTCAAAAAATTTAATTTAATTCATTTTTTTATTAACAGGTTTCCAAAAATTAAATGAATATTTTCATAAACAAAAATTGAATTTCTGTTAAATAAATTTAATTATTTAAATTTAATTTAATCATTTTTATTTTTTTTTTACTTTTCCCAAAATTAAAACAAACATTTACACCAGGGCTGCCAAGTTTTTTTTTTCAAAAAAAGGACAAACGAGGCTAAAACAAAGATTTGGACCCCAAAAAAAAGATTTTTTGAAAAAATTGATTGTTACCTTGTAAAAACAGTTAAAAAGCATTACATTTTGTTATTTTTTAATCTAAAACTGAATGCAATTACCAGAATTTTAAGGGTTTCAATCTGTCCGTTCAATGCAGCGCCAAGAAAATTTTACTCAAAATTTAAAAAATCAATAAAAATGTTTTTTTTGCGGCGCGTTTTTTCCAAAAAAAGAAAGTAGAGTATATGAGGCCGGCGGTGCCGATAGGCGCTGCCGAGAAATTTTTGTAATATTTAAATGCGATTTGCTAACAGATTTTGTCTAAAAAATGACAAATTTTGCGATTTTTAGCCAGGAGACGCATTTTTGTTTTTTAAAAACGCTTTTTTGAGGCGCGCTTTTCTTAAAAAACTTTTGGAGATAGGGGGGGGGGAAGGCGGTGCCGATAGGCGCCGCCGGGGAAATTTTTTTGGAAAATTTGAAGCAATTAGTTAACAGATTTTGCCCAAAAATTGTCCAAATTTTGTGATTTTTTAGGAAAAAAAATTTCAGAAAATTGTAAAATTGTGTTTGAGCAGTTACACTATTTGTTAACAGATTTTCACCAAAAATGACCAATTTTTACGGTTTTAAGCCATTTTCTTAAGAAAACAAAAAATAAGTTTTGGGGGGCCGGCGGTGCCGAAAGGCGCCGCCGGGAAAAATTTTTGAAATTGGGAGTTTTTGTAGCATTTTTATCAGCGAAATAAATCATTAAGCACAAAAAATTTAAAAAGTTTGGGGAAGCCTAAAATAAAGGACAATCTTTAAAAAAAGGACATTTTAAATTTTAAAGATCCGGCCCCTCCAAAAAAGGACAAATCTTTAAAAAAAGGACACTTGGCAGCCCTGATTTACACAAATAAATTCAATTTCATTTAAAAATAATTTATTTTTTATTTTTTATTTAAACATCTTTCAAAAAGTAACACACAATTTTAAAATTAAATAAATAAACCAAAAGTTTGGCACGGCGCCGTCAAAAGCCCCTTTTGTTTAACATAAACGCTTTAAAAGTTCTTTAGTCGTGGCTCAGACACACAAATTTATTCACGCCAAAAAGCTCACACACTTTTCTTTTTTTTTTCTTTTGGCGTTGTGAAAAAAGGAATTTTTTGGTCTCTTAGAAACGAAACGAAACGAAATAATTCCTTAAAAGAAAACGAAATGAAAAAAAAGAATTTGGCTTTTAAGCGCAGTAATTAAAAATCGGATCGGATTAAAAAACGACACATTTTGCCAAAGGAACGTTTTTTTCCCCCGTTTTATCCGCTCCAATCTTTCAAATTTTTGGATTCATTCAGGAAAAAAAGGAATATTTGCTTTTTTTGGCTTTAAAGCGTGACATTAAAAAATCGGAACAGATTAAAAAAATGACACATTTTGCCAAAAGAAAGCACAAAAATGGGAATTTTTTTCCTTTTTATCCGCTCCAATCTTTTCAAATTTTTGGATTCATTCAGGAAAAAAAATTCTTTGCTTTTTGTTGGCTTCTCTGCGGCATTTAAACCGGATTGGATTAAAAAATGACATTTTGCCAAAAGAATGTACAAAAATTTGATTTTTCCTTTTTTGTCCGCTGCAAATTTTCCAATTTTTGGACTCATTAATTTAATCGGCCGGCATTTATCTGCTGATGAAAGGGGCAATTAATTAATGGCTTCTTAGAAATGCTAACAGTAAACACACCCACACGAATTCGTTTTGCGCACCGGGAAAAAGAGAAGAAAGACATTTTGGAGTTATTAAAAAATGGGGAAAAAAGGTAAAAATCGAATTTAAAAAAGCGGAATTTTGCAAAAAAAAACGATTACTTTTTTTAACAGTTGCAAAACTTTAAATTTCAGAATTTAAAAAAAGGAAAAAGTTTTATTTAAAAAAACAATTAGCTAAATCGTTTTTATTAAAGAAACAAATCTTTTTTTCATGGATTTAATAGTTTTAAAATTTTTCTCATTTTTTTTTAATTTCAAAAATAAAAATAAATGCCCTAATTTAATGGTAATTATAGTAATTATTGAAGGTAAGAAATGATTTTCCTTATATTAAATGTTGATGTATTTTATTTATTTAAAAAAATGGAAAAATTCACGTATAAAATTTTTTTCCAATTAAAAAATAAAAATAAATGCCCTAATTTAATGATAATTATTAGGGTTCGAGCCCCGCCCCCGTCACCCCCGCCCCCGCCGGGGGCGGGACAGGTTTTTTGGCCTCAACCCCGTCCCCGCTCCCGTGACTCTGACCCCCGCCATCCCCCGTCCCCGCGACCTTCACCGACCTTCACCCCCGCGGGGGCGCGGGGGTGAAAATACACCCCTAAGAATGACATATTCATGGATAAAAGGCAAAAAATTTATACAATTTTGATTTTTTTTAACCATTTTGACAAATTTTTTATGAATTAAAGTTATTAATATATTAAAAAACAAAAATTTATCGTAAAAATCTTATTTTTTTTGTAAACATCTGTTAGAAATCGAGCTTAAATTTCAAAATTCGCCAGGCGGCCTATCGGCACCTCCGGCCCCCCAAAAACCTATTTTTTCTTAAAAAATTAGACAAAAATCTCTAAAATTTGGTAATTCTTTAGACAAAATCTGTGTAATTTTTGCCAAAAGGAATTGAATTGAGGCGATACATTCACTAAAGGAATGTGGAGCCATCACATCATTCATAAAAAATTAATTTTTTGTACAATTTTTTGGAGTTAATTCAAATCAAACCCCCGCCCCCGCCCCCGCGGGGGCGGAATTATCGTGCCCCCGTCCCCGCCCCCGCGACTCTGACCCCCGCCCCCGCGAAAAGCCACCCCCGCCCCACGGGGCTCGAACCCTAATAATTATAGTAATTATTAGTAGGGCATCCAAAAATATGGATATAAAATCGCGAAATATGGCCATAAAATATGGACCAAAAATTGCAAAATAAGGACATAAAATGGCAAAAATCTCAAATTATGGAAATAAATGGCAAAAATGTCAAAATATGGACATAAATTTTTCAAAATTGAATGTAAAATTTCTTCAAATTTGTTGGTTGAAATTGCATATGAGATACATTTCCAAATTTTTTGACTCGGTAAGGCGCTTTGACAAAGACGGCTTTCGTTTTGCAATTAGTCGGTCAACATTCGGAAATTGGTCTCGAATTTTTTCGGCAATTACGTGCAATCATTTTAAAAGAAAAAAAACATAAAAGCTAAAATTTATAATTTTTTTTAGCGCAAAATCAACAACAAAAGCGAAATTTTCGCTTTTTTGCTTATTTTTGACATAATTTATTAATTTTTAAGAAAATTTAAATTTATTCAATATTCTCGAGAAATTTTGGCGAAAAAATGATTTTTTGAAAAATTTTTCGGTTTTTGGGCTCAAAAAGGATAATTTAGCTGCTGGGGCCGTTCTAATAGAGGTTTTTTTGAAAAATGCCAAAATATGGACATAAAATATGGATAAAAATGCCAAAATATGGACCAATATGGAAATATGGACATAAATCGCGAAATATGGAAAAATATGGATATAGAAATCCATCCTAGAAGCTCCAAACCAAGCTAAAAACATGTTTTTCGTGCGTTTCAGGCCCCCTACAGTCTAGGAAAAAAAATGGATTTCCATATAATTCCCCGCCCTAGTAATTATTGAAGGTAAGAAATGATTTTCCTTATATTTAAATGTTGATGTATTTTATTTATTTAAAAAAGTGGAAAAATTCACGCATAAAATTTTTTTCCAATTAAAAAATTAAAATAAATGTGGCCTTGAATTTTTCATATAATAAAAATTTTTTCCTTTTTAAATATTAAATGAAAGCGTGAAAAATGCCAAAATTAAATTATTTTTAATTTAATGCGATGGCACCAAATATGGTGCCAATTAAAAAATTTGGTTATAAAAAGAAATTGCTTCTCGGCACCGGCACATCGCCCACATAAAAAGTGGGGGGAAATGATTTTGTTTAAGCATTCTTAATTGGTGTAAATTGTTGCTAAAAATATCTCCAATCCAACCAAATAAAATAAAATTAAGCTTTTACAGAGCGCAGGTCGGTTGAGTCCCGCGCACAACTGAGTCCTGTTGTGAATTTTGAACTCATTTTTTTGCGGGGGGCGGGGGTGGTACTGAAAAATGAGGCATAAAAATTATAAAATTAAAGGACAAAAAGGGGCTTTTTGGTCTTATCGTCATTTTATTCAGTCAAAAAAAGACTGGCTTTTTGTAAGTCCTTGAATGGTCCTGAACTGTACTTGAAAATCAGAAAATATGTAAGTCCTTGCATTGTTTTGAACCAGTTTTATAGTCAGTCCTTGAATGGTTTTTAGTCAGTCCTTGAATTACTTTTTGTATGTCATTGAATTTTCTTTATCTACATTTGAAAATCAGTTAGTCCTTGAATGGCCTTTTGTAAGTCCTTGAATGGTCTTGAACTATGCTTAAAACAACTCTTTGTTCTGTAGATTAAAAAATAATTGCTTTTTTGAAATCAAATTATAGAAAATGCCGTTGGAAAATCGTTTTTAAATTTGGTTTGAATTTGTCGGCACAGAAAAAAGTTATGACGGATTAAAAAAAGATAAATGTGAAATAAAAAGTAATTAAAGTGGTCCCATTAAAATTATTCATTTAATTGATTTTGCACGCTAACAATGATGATATTCAATTGTTGAAACGTAAATTTAATTTTTAATTTAATTTAATGACAATAAAAAATCGGTACAAAATTAATTAAATTTGTTGATAAATGAATGAAGCATTTTGTTAATATGCCATTGAAAATGAACAAAAAAAAATGAATTATTTATATGCAATTAATTGTGTGCTTTAAAAAAACAAAAAAATAAATGTCAAATTAAATATTACAAAAAAAAAAAACCCATAAAAAATAATAGGGCCCGGATTTTGTGAATTAAAAATTCATAATTTTTGGTCAAACAAAACTTTGACACATAATAATGGCCGAGATTCACAAGAGGTATCTTTGTGTATTTTTTGAATTTTTGTTAAGTATATATATATTTTTTCAAATCAAAATTTCCAAAAAAAAAAAACCCAGGTTCCCTAACAATCCCTCAATTTTTTCACATTCGCAATTGTGAAAATTTTTTTGTGTGTCTTGACAAGAAAAATTAATAAAAAATTCGCTATTTTTTAAATTTTCGCACATTTTTCATGTAATTTCAAATACGACAGGGCTTATGACTTTTTTTAATTTAAAAATCCCGAAAAAATTTTCAACAACTCTCGCCATGCAAAAAAATGATGATGCTGATGAGATTGATGCTTGAATAATGATGACGGAGGATGGGGGGGGGAGGGATTGGAGGATAGGAATTTGTTATGCGAGAAAAGTCAGGAGGCCCCCCGGGGGGGGGGGGGCGGCACATTGGCATTGGCACGGAACAAAAAAAAAAGGATTTGCCAAATGATGCGGTAGTGCCAAAAAAAGGGACGCGTGAAAAAATGTACTAAGCACACAGCGGAAGGAATTTTTGGCAAAATTATGAATTTTTAAATATGGTGATGAGTTTTGTGTTTTACAACACCCAAGGAAAAAAAATAAGGAAAATTTTAGTTTTTCATTAAATTTTAGGGAGTTGAAAAATTTAATAATTTTTAATAGTTATAAGTTATTAAAAAGATACAATTTTAAGATTTTTTTAAAATTGGTTTTTTTTATTTTTTAAATGGAGAAAAAAATAAAAAATTCGTTTTCGGAAAACTTTAGAGCGAATATAAATTTTCCAACCCCAATAAAATGTATATTTTTTTGAGATTTTTGAAAAACTTTGTAAGAAATATGTAAAAAATTTTGTTATTTTTTGATAAATTTTTTGTAATCTAATTTGTTAATTCGCCCCTTAAAATTCAATTTAATAATTTTAATTTAAATATAACTTTTAAAAATTAAATGTGTAATGAAATAATAAAACTATTTATTGTACAATACATAATTAATTAGTTATTTTTGTGGTGTCTACAAAAAACGGAAGAATAAATCCAATTTAAAAAAAAATAAAATTTTATGAAAAGCAAATTAAGAAAAAAAGGTAAGAGGAAGGAAATGAATGAATAATGTGAATGGATGGAAGAAGAATGAATGAATTAAAAATGAATAACATGCAAATTAGGGGAAGGAATTGCCAATTTTTTGTTTGTTTTTTTTCTTAGAAATGCGCGATTATTATTTTTTATTTTGGATTTTTTTACTTTAAAATTGAAAATTTTATTTATAAATATAATAAAAATGCAAAAATTGTTTTATTTGGAGTTGAAAGTTTAACAAAGTTTTTTTTTTATTACTTTATTTCTTAGAAAATTTGAAACAAAAAACTTCGTTAACTGAAATACTTTTTTTTTGAATTTATAATTATCGAAAAATTTAAAAATTTATTTATTTTAAATTCAATATTATTATTATTATTTGAATTATAATTATCAAAAAATTTAAAAATTTATTTATTTATTTTAATTTCAATATTATTATTTTTTTTGGTTAGGATTAGTGATTTTTGTTGTCAATATTAACAAAAATACTCATCTCCATATTAAAAAATGAAAACCCTTTAAAATAAAAATTTCATATTGCTTTCAAAATTCGAATAATGCAAATTTTTTGAATTAAAATTTATTAAAACAATAAAATTTAAAAAATGGGAGATTTTTATTGTTTTCTGTGCATTTAAATGCATTTGAAAATTTTGAAATGGCCTTAAAATAAAAAATTTTATTGAGGAGGGGAATGGAAATCATTATTAGTTTTATTGACGACGCATCAGCGGAACGATAAAACAAATATTTTTTTTTCGATAAGCCTCTCAATTCTTATGTTTTAATTATTATTATAATTTAATTGCGTAGCAAAATGGAATTAATTAGAAACAAAAAGGTTTTTTGTGGCTAATTTATAAAAAAAAAAATCGGGAAATTTTTAATTAAAGAGAATATTTTCTTATTAATTTTGATTTGTATGATTTTGAAGAAAAAGAAAAAAAAGCGTTTTTAAATTTTATAACTTTTTTCAATTCTTTGAAATATTTTGGCATTATATACCCTTTTCGAACTAGGTTGAAAAATAATCTCCCGTCTCTATTTATCTCACCGGGGGGATAAATAGAATTTTTTTTTTGGAAAAATATCTTCGATTTTTATAAAAATTAATTAATTCTAAATTGGAATTTGTTTCGAGTTTCATTTTTAAACTTTCTTCAAAAAAGAGATAAAAAAGACCTCTTGTAATTTAAAAATTTCGGATTTTCTAGTATTTTAATTTGTGAAAGTTCACTTTCAAAAAACGGCGTTCTGAATTTTTTCTGAAAAATCTCAAAATTCCAAATATATGGAAATAAAATTCTACCAATTTTCTTCATTTTTAAGCTTTATTCCACTAACATTGTCCAACCCTGAAGTGAATTTTGAGTTCCAAAAATTTGCATAAATTTCCCGGGCTCAAAAAATGAAAAAATTTTCAAATTTAAAAAAAAAATTCCAATTTTCTGAAACGCAAAATAAGGTTCATATTGCTATTTGAATATTTTGGGGGGTTTTATCAATTTTTTGTAAATATTTTGGCATTTTTCGAACTTTTTATGTAAAATTAAGAAACTTTTTAATAAAAAATTGGCATTTTTCAGATTTAAATCAATTTTTAGTAATTTAGTGTATTTTCTAAGTTTGTTTAAGCAAATATTGAATAAATAAATATTTTGTCAGTTTTAGTCCATATTTGGCCATTTTTAAGTTTTTTAGTCCATATTTTATGTCCATATTTGGGGTTTTTTAGCCCATATAATTTCTAGCCTTACTTTTTAACAAAAATGCAATAAAAATGCTTTTTTTTTGACGCGATGACATTTTTTAGAGAAATATTCAAAATAATTTCAAAATTTTAACTAAATAAATCTGTCAAAAAATAATCTCCCCGTCTCCATTAATCTGCCCGTCTCTAATTATCTCCCCCTTTCTGAGGGGGTTGAAAAATAATATACCCGGGCATATAATTAGAGAAAATACGGTATATGGTAATTTTGGCACTTTTTCATTTTGCCAAAGAACAGTTTTCGCATATTTTTTTGTTACTTCAATTTATGTGCCCTCAAGCATATCTTTCGAAGACAAAAATTTTGACGTCCTTAAAAAATCCAATGTCCTTGAAAAAAAAAATTTTTGCAACCTAAACGGATTGAATGTCCTTAAAAATCTTGGCGTACTCAAAAGAATTTAACGAACTCTTAATGAGTTGATGTCCTTAAAAAGCATGATTGAACGATTTGATAAAAAATAAATGCATATTTTTGAAAATTTTAATCCGTTGTAACTAATCCGTTAAGTGAGTGGAAAGCAAAAATTGGGGTTCGACCGGAAAATGTTTTTTTTATGGTAACGGAAATTAAAAGCGCAAATGCCACCATAAAAAAGAAAAAAAATTATTGCTTGAAATTGCAAATTAAAAAATGATTATATATATATATATATACATAAATAAATTTAATTCATTTTTTCAATTTTTGAGCTACATGAAAGCAACGTTGAAAGTATTCAAAAAAATGAGTTAAAAACAACTTTAATAGCAAAAAATTTTCGAGTTTTTCATGAGAAAAATTATTGTTTTTTAGAGACATTTTAATTTGAAAAATTGCTTTTTATTATTTAAATGGACTCCAATTCCGCTGCCAATGTGTTGTGTGTCTCTAAATTGGCACTTTTTTTATTTAAAATTTGAAATATCAAAATTTTTTCATTTTTTTTTATTTAGGACGATTTTAATTCGCAAAAATTGTGTTTTTATTATTTAAATATTTAATAAAAATATATAATTTTTGCATGGGAGACGAACAACTCTTTCTCCAGTCTAATTCGGCATTTATACTAACAAAAATTTTTTTTTGTTTCACTAAAGGCATCATTTCCGCTGCCATGTGTTGTGGGTATGTGTGGAATTGGCATTTTTTCATTTAAAATTGGCACTCTTTTTTATGCATGTACTTGGCATTGGCATTTTGAGGGGGGGGGGGGGACATGAAAACGAATATTTCCATATATTGTGCCATTTTGTTTGTGGGCTTGGCCTTCTAAATTTCACGCCCCGTCCTCTGCTGTTTTTGACTTTCTCCTCCCCACCCCCTCCCCTCGGGCGCTAAAAATCCAATTTCGCCAATTTGTGAATGTGCCGATGCCGTCGTCGCCTATTTGCTGCAGCACATTCAATTTGGCACAAATAAATGGAAAAAAAAATTGGTTCCCTTTTATTGGCACAATAAATAAATTAGCGGCGGCGGCGGGGTGCCGTGCCGACGACGGCAGACCCCAGCAGAAAATTTGCAAAAACAGCAACATGAAAAAAATGAACTAGACTTCCCCAATTTTTGTAAATTTTTTAAATCTAGCCGAACCCCTGGGGCCTGTTGAAGAAAATCATGAAAAATTTATATTTGTGTGCGTGCTGTTGACTTATTTTTCGTGCTTTTTTGTGGTGTCATGGGTGTTCCGTATAATGAATGAGTTTCGTACAAACAGTTTTTTGAGGATTTTCAAAAGAGAAAAATAAAAAAATTTTTTTTTTCAATTAGTTTTTTTTTTTGGTTTTTCGACATAGATTGAAAATTATTTGATTTTTTTTTGTAAAAATTCTAAGTTTTAATTGAAATTCTTTATCTTTTCTTTGTAATTATTTAAGCTTTTTCTAGTTTTGAAAATTGATTCTGATTTTTTTTTGAGAAAAAATTCTAACTTTTAACTTAAAATTAAAAAAAAAATTTTTTTTACTAACTGCTATTGAATTGTTTTTTATGTGCCCCCTATTTATAGGATTTTTTTTTGTGTATCCTTCAGAAATCCTTCATTTATAAAAAAACCTATTTTATGGCGTTTTGTCCTACATTTATGAACAAAAAAACGTAATTATGGTAAAATATAGCAAAAACGAAAAAACAAAGAATTGAATCATCCATCGATTCTTCGTTCGCACTTTCTTCAAAAAACACAACGCCGCACCGCCTGCACAAAGTCGTGATGGCATTTCTGCCGTTCGGCATTTGTTGCCGCCCTGAATATTAAGTGTGGCAATTAATAATTAGAATTATTGCAGGGCTCCCATCGTCCATGCTCCGTTTCCAAGGACGGGTATGCCGATTTGCAAGGACATAGTGGGGAAAATTCATGAAATCCAAGGACATTTCAAATTTTTATTATATGCAGTGAAAAATGGTTAATATTATTCAAATGACTTGTATTTTTCACCGGAATGGATTTTTTCCAACATTTTTTGTTTTCACTGATCATTTTCCTCATTTGCGACGACTTTTTTCTGCTTTAAAAACGCTTTTTTGCGGCGCGCTTTTTCCAAAAATTTCCGGGAAAAGGGGGGGGGGTCTGGCGGTGCCGACAGGCGCCGCCGGGGAAAAATTTTGAAAATTTGAATGCAATTTGTTAACAGATTTTCACCAAAAACTGCCTAATTTTTGCGATTTTAAGCCATGCGACGACTTTTTTTTTGTTGACAAAAAAGGTTTTTTTACGGCGCGCTTTTTTTTTTAATTTTGAGGATAGGGGAGGGTCCGGCGGCGCCGGAAGAATTTTGTATTTTTAATGCTGTTTGTTAGTAGATTTTGTCCAAAAAATGACCAAATTTTGAGATTTTGGGCAATTAAATTTGCATTTTATTGACATAATGCCATAATTTAATCCAAATATTGTTGAAAATTACAAAAATTATCAAATTTCTTTGGGGTTTTTAAAAACTTTTCCAAATGCTCATTTTCAAGGACCTCTTGAATTTGTAATTAGAGGAGTGGCCTGGTGGGGCAAAAAAAAAATTTTTTATCAAAAAATGCCCAAGACGAATGTGCCGAACCACACAAAAATCTTGGTCTTGACATAATAATAACGCATGCAATACGTTCACGCTATAAAAAAATTTTTTTTTTCAAACAGAAATAGTTAAAAAAAATAAAACTTTATGAAAATTTCGAGGGAAAAATTTTTTCGAAAATTTTTTCCAGAAAACACACGGAAAATAACATTTTTTAAAAATTTCTAATTAAAAATTTTTCTAGATTAGAATTTAAAAAATATATACAAAAACTCACTTAAACAAATTGTGCCGGTAGGTCACGTTCAACTCACTCAATTCGTTCAGAATCGCATGAACTGGAAAAATTTAAAATTAAATATGGTTTTTAGTAGAGATCGACATTTTAAAAAAAAGCCTGGACCTGGATTTTTTGAAATTTATTTTAAAAATCAAAAAAATGTTTGAAAAAATTAATTATTTGCTTAGAAGCATCTAAAAATATCTAATAAATAATAATAATGTGTTTTTAAATTTATTTAATCTGTTTTTGAAAACTTGAAAAAACATAGGTCACTTGAAAAAATAAATTCTAAAATTTTGTCCAGGTAAATCCAGGTTTTTTCCTGTTTTGCCTGGACCTGGATTTTTTTTTCACATTTGACCTGGACCTTGATTTCCTGGACAAAAAACCAGGTTGTCGAAAAATGGCCTGGACCTGGACCTGGATCCAGGTCCAGGCCGAGCTCTAGTTTTTAGTGTTCCTAAAATTTCTAAAAAAAAATTAATTTTTTTTAGTCCATTTGTCCGGATCCCGTCGCCCAGACAATCCGTCAGTGGAAAATTCGTCAGTAATGGACAATCCGTAGCAGATTTTTTTTAGCAATGATTAAAAATCTTGGGATTGTTCAATCTAATAAAAAAAAATAGATGGGATTTTACAAGATTTCTAGTTAATTAATAATTCAATTTTTCATAAAATAATTTTAAAAATAAAATCCCGGGTCTCGCCGCCGAAACGTCGCCGGGACAAAACGCCGCGCGCGGCAAAAAAAAATAAATAAAATTTTTTCAAAAATTTTAAGAAAATTTTTTTGAAGATTTTTTTTTTGAAAACTTAGGTGTTACTGAAAATAAATTTCAACAAAAAGAAAACTTGATTTTTTTCCCTTTTATTATTAGTCGATTTGTTTCTAATTTGGCTAGATAACTTAAAATTGCTGGTATTTTTTTGAATTCTTTTTCAAACTTTAAAAAAATAATAAAAAAAATTTTTTTGCGTCGACATTTTGTCCGGCGACGCTTCGGCGCTGCGACATTTTGTCCTGCTCCCGTCTGTCCCCACCACCTTGGTACCGTCCCTGTGTCCTACTGTACCGCCCGCCCCCGTTCCTTACCGTAATTTGTTTTGGCACCACCATCACTACGGTAGTTCTTGCTTTTGTGACCAGTGTCGTTGATGGCACGGTTCACATAAAAGTGCATCATGTGCTGTGCCCGGTATTGTTGTTGGGCCCCGCCGGTGGTCCACAAATGCATGGCAAACAGCAGCACATCGCGGAAACGGAAATTGGTCGGGAAAAGCGCTACAAACAACAACACACAGAACATGGAAATGAAAAAAAAATGTTTAAGGAAAAAACAAAAAATGGAAAAATCAGTTTTTTCCAACAAATTTCTGATTCGAAGAAAAAAATTTTCCAACGATTTTTTGGAAATTTTTTTGAGAAAACTTAGTAATTCATCATTAAATTTTGAAAAATTGTTGGAAAATTTTTTGAAAGTTTTTTTTTTTCTTAGAATCCTAAGAAAAATTTTTCTATGATTTTTTTCTTGAAATTTCTAACATTTATTCCCGGTTGTATCTGATTTCCGAAAATTTTCGGGGTCTCGGAATGCCATCCCTGGTCTGCGCCCGCTGGGAGACTCACCGTGGGACTGAAGCCGCTTCCGAACGCGATCATTAGGCTGGGGAAGCGGTGGTTCTTCAGCAACGAGACTCCTTCAAAAATACAAATTAGTAAAAAAAAAAAACATTTTACGAAATTGGAAAAAGAAAAATGGAATGTCGCGTAAATTTTTAGTTTTTCCCGTTTCATAAAATTTCTCTTCTTTAACAGTGTGTGTTTTTTTTCTCGATTTGGGCAAAATTTTACTAAAAACTGCCTCGACCACTCGTTGGATTTATATATAAAAAAATTGCTGAAAAATGTTTAAAAATATGCTCCCCCTTGAAATTTTGTGTTGAAAAAATTGCATAAGATTTTTTTTTGAAAAAGGTTGAAATATTTTTTTTTAATTTCGAGAGCAGGGGGTGGGATGGGAACCACCCCTCTTTTCCAAGACAATTTTTTTCCAGAAAATTTTTTAGTTTTATTACCCTCCGAAGCGTCAATACCAAGGTTTTTTTGTAAAATTTTTTTCATTGATTTTTGAAAAAGTTTTCGAAATTTTTTTTCCATGAAATTTTCTTATAAAAAATTCTAAGATTTTTTCTTGAAAAATTTCAAAGTTAATTTTATTTCGGCGGCGAAAATTTTGTCCTGTTCCAGACGGGAACCATCATTCTTCTCAGAGACAGATTTTCAGAAAAAATTCGTTTTATTTTTCAAATTACCCACCCTCCGTAGCGCCAAATTTGGTCGGCCGCCACAAAGTTGTTGGTTGCGCATGCACAACTGAACGCCTCCGGCAGGGACAGCTGCACCAGCTGGATGAGGAAGGACGGCACATCAGCGCCGGCGGAAGAAAAGTGCCGCGATTTTTTGGTGGCGGTGCC
Organism: Heterodera glycines; assembly: GCA_004148225.2. NCBI lineage: Eukaryota > Metazoa > Nematoda > Chromadorea > Rhabditida > Heteroderidae > Heterodera > Heterodera glycines. The sequence continues at coordinate 603,133 of CP049706.1, read as the reverse complement.
ACCGCCACCAATCCGACGGATCAGACAGAGCACAATGCCCAACTTGGTCTCCGACTGAAATTTTATGGAAAAAATTTAAAAAAAAATCAGAAATAATTGAAAAATTAAAAAAACGCAAAAAACTCGAATTTTTTTTTATCAAAAAATTCCAATTAAATATATATATATATATATATATATCAAGGCTAGAGCCCCGGCCGGGATTTTGCAGAGATTCCTGGTCCCGGTTTTTCGGACAAAACACGTAGGACCAAGCAAGGGCGTATCCAGGGGGGGGGGGGGGGGAAAGGGGGGAATTCCCCCCCCCCCCCCGAAATGAAAATTTTTAAAAATTTTCCAGCAAATAATGGAAATTTTTTTCGAATTCCCCCCCCCCCCCAAACGAAAATTAAAAAGTTTAATAGGCAAATTTCGTAACAAGTAGCACTCAAATTTCCAAAAATTTTTTTCCGGCGGCGCCTATCGGCACCGCCGGACCTACATTTTCCACTATTTTTACAAGTTTTTGCCTTAAAACGGCCAAAATTTGGTCATTTTTAGTGAAAAAGTGCAGTTGTTACCCAGCAGTGGAAAAAAAGTTATTGGTTAAATAGCAAAAAAAAAAAAGTCTTCAGGTCGGGTCCCCCCCCCCCCCCCCGAAAAATGTTTCTAGATACGCCCCTGGGACCAAGAGTCCGCAAAAAACGGAAATCCCAGTCCAGACAAACTCAAAAATACCGGGCACTTGTTGAGACTTTTTTTTATTACAAAAAACTAGCAAGTTAGATTTCTTTAAGACCCAAATAGTTTTTTTTGGTAGTGAATTTAAAAAAAAGAGGAAAAAAAATCTTGAAAACTCCTGATATTGTTCGGGCCCTAAAAAGTCGAACTGGGGCCGGAGTCGTTAAACGACTTTTTTGTACGGGACCCAAGCTGTTCGGGTCCGACTCGGAAAAGTGGACAGTCAAAATGTCGTCAGAAAAATAGAAAAAATTAAAAAAAATTCAAACTTAGGCTAGGCAAAGAAAATTTTTTGTAATTTTAATAATTTTTTTTGCGGGGGCATCATCTCCCGGCTACGTTTTGTCCTTCTCCGGACGCGGAAACCCGTTTACTCTCTCTCCAAATTCCGGGTCCGTCCTTTTGCCGATGGGCGAATTTCGTTTTTTTTTTAATTCGGAATTTTTCATTCGCCTACCCGTCGCCCGCTGACGTCCCGCAACATTTTGACCATCCACGGGAAATAAATGTGGAGCCGACCCGCGAACTGTTGGCGCTCCGCCGCATTGGCAATGAAAGCGGCGTACGCGACGCTCCATTTGTTGGGCTGACCGGACACCTTGTCCACCACGGCAGCCAACGGAGCGCGCAAAAAAAGACCTACGAAGGACGGGCAAGTGAAAATTTGTAAGCAATTTTTGAAAAATTTATGATGAATTACGAAATTTATTCGAAAATTTTCAAAAAATCGCTTAAAAATTAAATAAAAAATTGCCCTTTTTTTCTAGTAAAATTTTAATTTCGGTTGGGGGGGGGGAATTTTCGAAAAAGCTTGTAATTTTTTTTTGAAGTTTGAAATGGGAATCACGCATAAATAAATTCAGCAAAAAAAAATTGGAAAAAAATTCCACTAAAAATTTGCTGTTAAAACATTTTAATATTTTTTATTAAAAATTTTTTTTTGAGTTTTAAAAAATGGTCGTTTTTTGGGGTGCACCCCAAAATCACGCCGCCGAAATCACGTCGCTAGAATTTTTTTTAAAAATTTTCAAACTTAGAATTTTTCAAGAAAAAAATCTTAGAAAATTTTTTTATACGAAAATTTCAAGAAAAATAAAAAAATTTTGGAAAATTTTCGAAAAAAACTTGGTAAGTTATCATTAAATTCAAAAAAAAATCGCTGAAAAATTTTCAACTTTTTTTTTCTTTAATTTTTTTTAAAGATTTTGAGCGGCGTGATTTTGTTCTGTTCCCGTTTTTTGTTGGTTTTTTTTACGACTGACCATTCTGACGAATTGCAGTGACCAAGCGGGGCAATGTGCGCTGAAATTCCGAGACGGACAACTGATGAATGAATACACAAAATTTGGCACGAAAAAAGCGGCAAAGTTCGCCATATTGATCTGCAAAAAAAAAGGAGGAAAACATTTTTTGGGCAATTAAAAAATGTTTTAGAGACTTTTGTTTTTAAGTGTAAAAATCGGTTTAGCAAATCTATCTTTGTACCAAAATTTTTTGAAAATTTTTCATTGTGACGCCTATTTTTTGAATTTTAGTGCAATTTTTTAACAGATTTTGTCCAAAAAACGCCGAATTTTGCTATTTTTTAAACCAATTTCATATAATTCGTAAAAGAAAATTACGAAATACAAAAACGAAATGCAATTTCGTAAAAAATTTAACAAAATACAATTAAAATCGTAAAATTTTCCCATCTTTACCAGCGCTTTTTCGATTTTGGCCAAAAATTTTACGAAATTGCCTCGGACCCCCTACGTACGATTTATGAAATTGTGACCCGTGTCCCGACATTTGCGGCCCGACACTTGCGGCTATGTCCAAATCGGGTTCAAAATTAAGTTTTTTCAATCCCTGATCCACTAAACAGTCATAAATAAGTGATTTAAAATGCTTTTATCCGATCATTTGATCGTTAATGGATTTTTGAAAAATTAATTAAATTTTCAAACCACAGAATTAATGTTCTTAATAAACTAGAAGATAGTGTTTTCTTAATTTTAATGCTGTTTAAGCTGTCAGGGCTTGAAAAAATTCAATTTTGAATCCAAATTTGGACATACCCGCAAATGTCTGGGCCGCAAAAGTCGGGCCACAAATGTCGGGGCTCCAATTGACCCTTTTAAATTTTTTGAGTTTTTTATTTTTTTTTTCATTTGGGGGGGGGCAAAAAATGTTTTTTTAAATTGTTCAGTGTGACAACTCTAAAAAAACCTGGCGACATATTGTGAGCACATTCTGCTGGCGTACAATCAAACTGTGACCAAAAGGACTGCGCATTGTGCAAAAATTCGGTTGCATTTGACTGGAAAAAAAGGAATTTTTTACAAAAAAAAAAAAATCCACCGCTTTAAACAAATTGGCCACTGCCGGAGAGTAAAACTCAGGACGACCGACAAATGGCTTCGATTCGGGCGAAAGAAGGAAACTGAAAAAAGGAAGAAAAAAAGAATTCAATGCTTTTTTTTAATGTGCCGTTTTTCAAAAAAAAAAAAAAAATTTTTTTTGGCCATTTTGCACACCCAAATTTTGATCAAAACTTGAAATATGTGTTCGAAATGAATTTTTCAATTAAAAGGACGAAGACAAAGACCATAAATTTCGTTTAAAAATGTGTCCAAGATTCATTTGTTGCCATTTTTAAAAATTCCGAACTTATTCAAAAAAAAAACTCAGACCCATGCAGGACAAGGCAAGAAATTTCCTGAAAATAGAGACCCAAAGGCCCAGGCTTGTCCAAAATTCCGATTTAAAAAAAAACTCGTCCTATGCAACGGCAGGGTACAAATTTTTCTGAGTTTTTTTTTATCAAAATAGAAACCCAAGGGCCCAGGCTTGTCCAAAATGCCTAAGTTTTAAAACATTTTTTTTGCGTATTTATTACGCCTTATAAATCGGATAGGTCAGCTGTCGCTTGGTTTCCACGTCCTCCTTGCTTTGGAAGGCAAAAATGCGTTCAATCAGGTCAATTAAGGGTGTGTTGTTGATGCCTTTCTGGCGAATTTCGTCAGCCCAACTGACAATTTTGGCCAAATCGCGAGTCTAAAAAATGGAAAATTTAGAAATTCTAAAAGTTTTAGAAAAAAGTTCTTAATTCAGAATTACTCACCGCAAGATATTCATTGTGCAACAATATCTGCAAATTGATGCGCACTTGACTAAAAAAAGAAAAAAAAATTTAAAAAAAAAAATTTGTTTTTTCCCCAAAAAATGACTCGTTTTTTGTGGGTTTTTCAAAAATTATGTGCCAACAGCCAAAATAAAGGGCACCATATGGGCGAAAAATTTCTTTAGTTTAGCATTTTGTTGCCTTTTCTGCCAAATTTTGAAAAATTAATACATCAAAAAAATTCACCGATTTTTTTATTGAAAAATGTGCCAAACTTCCATTTTTATGCTTTTAAAAATTGAAATTATTACCATTTTCTAAAACATATTTGCACCAAACATTGCTAATTTTGTGGATTTTCAACAAAAAATTCACGAATTTTTTGTTGGGTGAGGAAGACCTTGGAGGCCATACCAACAAAGAACATTGAAAATTTTCAGCAACAAATATTATTTTTCCCTTATTGTTAGATATTTCGAGTGTGTGGAGGGGTATTGGGGATTCCTGG
>CP049706.1:276114-597799 GCA_004148225.2 Heterodera glycines | reverse complement strand
CGGACTCGAGACTAAGATTGATTTGACCCCGAAAATCGAGACCTATATTTTCAGGAAAGAACTCCTAAAAGGAGCGCCCGTAGCTCAGTCGGTTAGAGCACGGCACGGATTGCTGTGGTCGTGGGTCCGAGTCCCACCGGGCGAGTTACCTTTTCTTTCTACATCAGGCAGATCTGCCCAAAATCTAAACCAATAATTAACCGGACTCGAGACTAAGATTGATTTGACCCGAAAATCGAGACTATATTTTCAGGAAAGAACTCCTAAAAGGAGCGCCCGTAGCTAAGTCGGTTAGAGCACGGCACGGATTGCTGTGGTCGTGGGTTCGAGTCCCACCGGACGAGTTACCACCTTTCTGTTCTACATCAGGCAGATCTGCCAAAATCTAAACCAATAATTAACCGGACTCGAGACTAAGGTTGATTTGACCCCGAAAATCGAGACCTATATTTTCAGGAGAGAATCTCTAAAAGGGTCGCCCGTAGCTCAGTCGGTTAGAGCACGGCACGGATTGCTGTGGTCGTGGGTTCGAGTCCCACCGGACGAGTTACCACCTTTTCTGTTCTACATCAGGCAGATCTGCCCAAAATCGAGACCGATAATTAACCGGACTCTAGACTAAGGTTGATTTGACCCCGAAAATCGAGACCTATATTATGAGGAGAGAACTCCTAAAAGGAGCGCCCGTAGCTCAGTCGGTTAGAGCACGGCACGGATTGCTGTGGTCGTGGGTCCGAGTCCCACCGGGCGAGTTACCTTTTCTTTCTACATCAGGCAGATCTGCCCAAAATCTAAACCAATAATTAACCGGACTCGAGACTAAGATTGATTTGACCCCGAAAATCGAGACCTATATTTTCAGGAAAGAACTCCTAAAAGGAGCGCCCGTAGCTCAGTCGGTTAGAGCACGGCACGGATTGCTGTGGTCGTGGGTTCGAGTCCACCGGACGAGTTACCACCTTTTCTGTTCTACATCAGGCAGATCTGCCCAAAATCGAGACCGATAATTAACCGGACTCTAGACTAAGGTTGATTTGACCCCGAAAATCGAGACCTATATTTTCAGGAGAGAATCTCTAAAAGGGTCGCCCGTAGCTCAGTCGGTTAGAGCACGGCACGGATTGCTGTGGTCGTGGGTTCGAGTCCCACCGGACGAGTTACCACCTTTTCTGTTCTACATCAGGCAGATCTGCCCAAAATCGAGACCGATAATTAACCGGACTCTAGACTAAGGTTGATTTGACGCCGAGAATCGAGACCGATATTTTCCCATTTAGTAAATTTTTGGTTTTTTATTTCGGGGTGGGGGGCTGGATACGGACGGGCCTGTGGCAGACAATTGGTTTTATTTTTATGACATCAGTGGCCGCCACCATGCCAATGCAATTCTTATGCATAATTTAATTGATTTTTAAAATAATTCTGCCTTCATTCATTGTTTTAGAAAGATTTTACAATGAAATATATTTAATATTACTAAAAATAATTTTTAAAAATTCAGAAAATATTAATATATACTTATATAAATGTGTCTTATAATAATAAAATAATTAAAATTTAAAATATTTGAACTCAAAACCTCTTTTACTGTAAGTTAATACAAAAATATCAAAATTTCTGGGAGGTTTTTAGCATCCCATTTGGCACGAATTTGGGTTCCACTCATATTTGCCAGTTTTTTCGTTTAAACCCATATTTTGGCACCACTTTTTTGGCACTTTTTATAGCAAAATAGGCGCCAAATTACCGAAACAATTAAATCCACTCTTCTCCAATTATATTTCAGATTTGAGCAATCAAATTGGATTACATACCGCCATGGTTCGGTGGATAGATGCCATAATTCTATGCTCTTTGTCTACTTTTATGGCATTATATGCCCAGCCAATAAATCCCATGGTAACGGATTTGGAACAACGAATCAAGGCATGCGAGTTCATTGTAAAGAACATGATAATGCCGGAATCGGCTGGTTTTTCCATGCCAATGTTACCATTCTTCAACCAAATGAACCCAGGACAGTCAAGTTCATCAAGCTCAAGCTCATCAAGCAATTGGTGGATTTTTGAAATTTTTGAAAAAAAAAATCAGCAAATCCCATTCGAAAAATTCAAAACAATTTCTATGGAAAACCCATTTTGTTACTGAATAAAAATTTAAAAATATAGAAAATGATTTATTGTAATATGAGTAGAACTGGGATTTTTATTTGCTAAAAAGCCTGAAACTGTGCTAAATAAAAAAAAAACCAACAAATATATGCTAAAATATGTATTAAAAATTGGAAAACCCAAGGGTTTTTCGCATAAATCCCAGAAAAATCTCATTCTTTATCATTTTCGCCCACACAATTGCAAATCAAATTCATTTCGCAGTGTTCGAGAGTAAAATTGGTCCTTTTTTCAAATAAAATTATTTTTATAAATTGAAAATTCAAGCAAGGAACTTTCCCAACTCGAAATATAAATATATTATTTAAAGCTGAAAAATTCTTAAAATCTTAATATTTTTTCTCTCGCAAAATTAAGCCGGCGAAAAAACAAACCATTTAAAAAAAAATAAATCATAATTTTTCATGCATATGATAAAAAAATTTTACGCGTCCTTGGGTTTCACGAATTTTTTGCGCCCCTTATGTCCTTGAAAAGCAGTATATCCGTCCTTGGAAAGCGAGTTTTTTCAATTGCAGCCCTGATATAAAAGTTTTATAAAAAATATTTTCTATCCAACAAATTTATCTTTTTGATATTTTATGATTTGATTTGAGTTAAAAATTTTGTGTTTTTGTTTTTTCTAATTTTTACAATCATTATCATTCTCTATTGCTCTAATAATGTTGTATTAACTTGAAAATTTTTAACTTTTTCTTTGGGTTCCTAATCTTGTTTTAATAAAAAAAAATTTAAAATTTTCCGGCTAATACTAGGCCTATTGTATATTTTTAAAACCTTTATAAAATATTTTATTTTTTACCGACATAAAAAAATTGTGCTATTACTCAAAAAATTTTTTGAAAGCCAAGAAAAATAAAATACAATTCGCTGACGAAAAATTTAAATACTATTTTTTAAATAATTTAATTTTATTCTATCTGGTAAAAATTCGTAAAAAAAATATTTTTTTTCTTTTCCAGGTTAACCCGCTTCGAATCAGAATCGTCAAATCAAAGTCAACTTTTGTCAAATCGACCACTACAACAAAACTCGCGCACTCTTCAAGGCCCAAATTTGGCAAAAATTTATATTGGCCAAATGTTGCGCAATTTGCGACAACATTTGATAGTCGAACCAGGAAATAGTGGGAATGAGGAGGAAAAGCGAACAATTTGGAAAAAAAGATACAAAAATTCAGTGGAAAAGTTTATGAAAAAATTTAAACCGGAAGAGTATGTTGAAAAAAAGTTACATCGTCAAGACAATTGTTTTCAAAAATTGGCCACTGGCGCCAGCATGGAAAAGTGAGTTTTTTTTTTTGTTTTTTTTAGTAGAGACCGGCGGGAGCGGGAGTCCCGCGGGGGTTTACGGGAGTCCCGCTCCCGACTCCCGTACTTTTTTACTCGGCGGGATTTTTACGGGAGCGTGATTTTTACGGGATTACCGCTCCCGCTCCCGGAAATTTGACCCAAAAAACGGGAGTAAAAATGCACTGGTAAGAATTGAGTTTTTTGGTAAAATAATAATTTTTTAACATTAAATTTACAATTGGACACTAAGTATTCAAAGAAATTGACACTCACAAACTTTAAATTTTAAATTTACAAAAATTAAAAATTTGGGATAGAAAAAATAGATAATTTTTTCAACTACCCTTATTAAATTAAATTTTTAAATTTGAATAAAAAATAGATAATTTTTTCAACTACCCTCATTAAATTAAAATTTTAAATTTACAAAAAATTAAAAATTTTAAATTTACAAAAATTAAAAATTTTGGATAAAAAATATATATTTTTTTCAATACTCATTCAATTTTAAATGTATAGTAAATTAAAAATTTTGGATAAAAAATAGTTAAATTTTTCAGTGGTGAATTGATTATTACGGTGAATATTGTTCATGAAAAACACTATGAAAGGTTAAAAAAGGTTATTGCTCATGGAGGCGAATTCATTGAACGAATCGTTTACCACACAAACAAGGATTTGACAAAAATGAACAACAACGTTTTTGAGCAACTTTTTGTAGCGATAATGAACGTAATAATTTATTAATAATAATTAGGTATCGGCATTTTGAAAAAAGTAAATCCAGGTCCAGGAAAAATCAAGATTGCCGAAAAATGGCCTGGACCTTTGCGAGTTCTCGGTTTTTTTTAGTGCGTCTAGGTCGGGAATCTTGGGGATGCATTCTCGATGTCGTTTTATGTATATTGGCAAATTTCGTATTTCAATTTTTAACAAAAAATAAAAAATAAATAATTCAAAATGGGAGATTTTTTTTCAAAAAGCAAATTTATCCTAAAATATTCCATAAAAATGTAAAAATCCATCCGATGTTATACATGCAATGAATAAATATAGAATTTAGTTATGAAAAATATTAATATTAAAGCGGTGTTTTTGTTTATGATTTTATATGCCAAAACTGTCACAAAAACACTGCTAATTGCATCAATTTCCGGTCACATTGAAGCACGTCATTAATTTTAAAAAATAAAAAATAATAATTAATGTTAAAAAATGTAAATTCACCGGATATGAAAAAAATCGTTATCCAAAAAAGCACTCAATTCCGGCGAAATTGAAGCATGTGAATTGAATATTTTTAAATAAATAAATAAATAAAAAAATAAAATAAATTTTGAAAAATAAAAAATATCAACGGATGTGAAAAAATTGAAATGCTCTATCCAAAAAAGCACTTTATCAAAAATGTTTTTATAAAAACTTTTAATTAATAGGGATGTCAATTTCATGTAAAACATTTTTTTTTTCCTGGCTTATCCATGCTCTAAATTGTAGGAAAAACATTTTCTTTTTTGTGTTTGCGAACAAGAGTTAGGACTTTTATTATATATTTTTACATATTTCAAAATTTTATTCATATTTGGTACATATTTTGGACTTTTTTCTTACATTTTTTCATTTTTTACATATTTTGAGGATTTTTTTATGTAAATTTTTGGAAACCCTCAAAAAAAGCCAAAATTTCAGTAACTTTTTCGTTCATATTTTTATTTTTTTAAATGTACTGCTAAAAATCAGTAAAAAAAGAAATATCGAAAATTTATTTTTAAAAACTAAAATGTGATTCTAAGCCTATTTAGGTCAATTTTATGCAAATTTATGCCTATTTCATCCTTTACGAGGAATTTTTTTTCCAAAAAATAACCATTTTTAAACTTTTATTTACATATTTTAGTACATATTTCTGGGTTTTTGTACATGTTTATGTACATATTTTGGCCAGTTTTTGTACATATTTTTGACACCCATTATTAATTAATTTTAATTTCTAATTACCACCATATACAATAATATCCCTTTTAAGCTGAAATTCAGCGTCTATGCATTTGAAAATTCTATGATGGCAATGGGTGGGAATATGGCCAACTATGGCATGATGCCAACACAATATCCGAACAATGGCCCAACATTCGGCCACACAATGGCCAATTATGGCATGGTGCTTGGCGCCATGCTAGGGAATATAGCGGAAAATGTGTTCGAGCGTGGCAAGGAATTGGTCGCCAAAATGAACAACAATGGCAACCAACACCCATTTAGCGGAATGCCAGGTAGGAAGAATCAGTCTAAAGTCATTTCATAATTTACCGCAACTTTGTTGGCATTTCGTAAAAGCGCGCCAACATTTTAAAATTTGAATTTTGACTGCCACTTCTTAAAAATAGTTCTTATATTAAAAAGAGAGACATGAAATTTTGCACAAAAGTACTTTAGCATAAGGACTAACTATCTGTATAAAAAATTTCAAAAAAATCATTTTTTAACTTGGAAAGTAAAATTGCATTATTTCCTATAAAACCTAAAAAATAAGTGAGGCATATGCCATGGAATTTATTTGAAATGATCAGGAAAGATTATTTTCACTTTTGAATATTATAAAAATTTTAAATTGATTTGAATTTGACTTAGTTCATAATTTTATTAAAATTTCCAAAAATTACATACTCTAAAATATTCCGAAATACTTAATCTCGACCGGTCCATGCTCTGGATTTAGATGAAGGCAGTAGGTCATTCAAATGGGGGCCGGAATCTTTATTTAAAAAATCTTCAAAATGAAAATTTTTGGTGAAAAATTATTTATAAATTTGCTATCTTTTGATAGCCCTAGGTGTTTTCTATTAGTCTTTTAAAAATTTTGTTAAGTTTCAAAAAACGGACACCTAATTATTGAAATAGAGCACAAGGTGCTGCTGCCCTATTTTCAACTCATTGTAGGGGACGGGGCTCTAATTGATAAGTGGGGCATACTGTAATGTCTCTCAGTAAATATGGTAATTATTAAAAAAAATAAAAAATTGCAATTTTCCATTTGCTAATTACACAGGCATAATGGTGGAGAACAACACCAACAACAACAACAATTATGGCAACATGCCATCATTGGTGGTCGGCGTTGACTCCACAGTAGAGTACTCTGTGAATGTGAGAAGTCGCATGGTCGAAGACATTGGCATCGAAGTCCAAGGCGTGGCACAATGGCCAAAAAAATTGTTGGCCAAACTGTTTGAGGAGGAATTGTTTGAGGGCTTACTGTACAAAAAGGGCACTGGTGCCAACCGTGGCATTGGGCCGAGCATGGCCAGAATTCCGCACTGGGAAGCCATGCTGGGCTTGTCACCACAAACAAAAGTAAATTTAATTGGGTGGTTGGCATTTAAAAAAAAAATTATTACGGAAATTAAATTAGCCACTAAATGCCAAGCAAATTCGTGGAAAATTTATGATGTACTTAATTCCCGAAATGTGGCAAAAATTTTTACGAATTTTTGGGGTTCTTATTTCATCATCTTAGGAATGAAAAGTCAAAAAAATCCAAAAAAGGCATGAAAAAAGGCATTTAAATTTTTTTTATTAAAGCTTTTAAGGAGCAAAACACGTAAAGCTTAATCAAAAAACTTAATTTTGGTCATTTAAATGATTATTAAATTTTGTATAATGTTTTTCAAATAAGTAAATTTTAAACCTAAAATTTTTTATCAAGAAAAAAAATGAAATTTTGGCGATAAATTATTGAGAAAAATTTTCAATTATTAGGGGTATATTTTCTCGATTTTATTGCATTGTAGAAAAAAAAATGCCAAAAAGACACCAAAACGGCAAAATGTCAAAAAAGGCATTAAAGGCAGGAAACTGCCGAAAAAGGCAAAAAAAAAAAAAAGGCATAATAAAAGTCAACGCAGAAGCTTCAAACCAAGTGGGAAACTGCGCTTTTCTGCTTAAATGCACTTGGAAATTTTCAGACACTCAAAAAACATTGAAAAATAATATATTAAAAAATTCTTCGCAACTGAAAATTTTTATTTTTTTAAATCCCTAAAAACCGAAAAAATTTTGAAACTGTGAATTCCTAAATAAATTTAAAAAAGTTTTGCAATCACATCCCACCCACCCTGCAGGCAATTCTTCAATTTTGTAAAAATTCGACAACTCTTGGACCTGGCCTCAAATTTCGCTCACGCATCAAAACAAAGCCGGGAAACGCTTGGCAACACTTTAAGGAAACAATTTCCCAGTTGGTTGGGTCGCAGGAGATATGCTTTTAAAGAAAATTGTTGTTGAGGAGGAGAAGCGGTGGAAAAAATTTCGATTTTCAAAAAAAAAATCTTTGTTGAAATTTTTGGAAAATTTTGTAAAATTTTAGCGGTAAACTTTTTTTTTTTTTGCAATGGTAACAATTAGTGGTCGGTGAATGACAAGAATTGTTATGGCAATGGCATTTTAAACTGGTGCCATATTTGCGTACATTTGGCAAGTCGTACAAAAATTTAAAAAAAAAATTATTGAAAAATTCATTATAACTTTTAATGTATGTTTTTTTTACATGTATTTATTATACTTGTTTTCATGACCCTTTTAGACCATGGTTGTTTAAATCAGAAAAAATTTTTGTAAGCAAATACAGTTTCTTTTATGAAATTCTAGATTTCCTTTCTCTCTCTCGCTCCACTTTTCCCCCCACTCCCACTCTCTTCTTTTCTCTTTTTCTCACTTTTTCCTCTCATCTCTCTCAATTCATCTTTTACTCGTTTCTCTCTTTCCTTTTCTATTTTCTCTCTTCCCTCTCTCTCTCTCTCTAGTTGTCTTTCCCTTCTATTTCTCACTTTTTACTTATTCCTCTCACTCTTTTTCTCTCTGCCTTTTTACCGTTTTCTCTCTCCCTCTCTCTCCCTTTATTTCTTTCTCTCAATTTCTCTCCAGTTCTCTATATTCCCCTCTTGTTTTCTCTTTCTCTCGCTCTCTCCTCTTCTTTCTCCCGTTCTTTACCTTCATAGTTTTCTCCTTTCCTTCTCTCTTCTTTTCACTCTTTTTCTTTCTCTCTCTCTCTCTTTTTTTTTCTATCTACCACTCTCTCTCACGTTCATTTCTCTCCCACCACCACCCGCATTTCTCTCTCTCTCTTTCTCTCTACTCCCTTTTTTCCTCTTCCCTCACTCTTTCTTTCTCTTTCTCTCGCTTTCTTTCTCTTCGTCGCTATTACTTCTGCCTCTCCTTCCCTCTTTCTTTTCCTCTTTCCTATATCTCATTTTTGTATTTATCTCTTCTATTTTCCTTTGTTTTTCTCTCTCTCACTCTCTCCCTTTTTCTCTCTCTCTCTCTCTCTCCTTCTTTCTTTTCTCTTTGCTCATATACAAAGAATATTTTAAAAGATAAAACCAATTTTAAATTAATTAAAAAATAGATTAAAAACTTTGTATAAAGCGAAAAAAATAAATACAGACATAAAGGGAGGCGGAAATTTGGGCACCGGGAAGTTTGGGCACCAAATTAAGTATTAAATACTAAAAATGTTTTTTATTGTCTATAAATTGCAAATACCTAATTAAAAGCATAATAAATTTTAATCAAGTTAGGAATTGAAAATTTTTTTAACAGTATCCGCTCCTTTTTAACTATGCTTATTTTGCTAATTACAATTCATTCTTTATCATTGTCATACATACCTATGTATTGTGTATCATTACAAGGCACGGTCTGTTCAAAGACTTAAATTTTATATGAGTTTAAACAGAATTAGACGGGATTCTTGATATTTCGGGCCCAACTAAGCCGGGTATTCAGGACTAAGTCCAAACCGAAACAAGTACACGTTTAACTCTACGTTTAAACAGTGTAAAAATTGACCAAATAATACGATTATCAGGCTTTTAATTTTCAATAAAATATAAATTTTTAAGACCGAGAGTTGTTAAATTTACTAAATTTTAATGATTTATATAATGCATATTTATTATGTTTTATTTTTTTGAAATCCCTCCCTCTGGTGCCCAAACTTCATGTCGCCGACATAAACAATTCCATAAAAATTCTTACATTTTTTCCAGCTTTTTTTTTTGCAAGTTTTCGTGTCAAAAAAAGAACATTCAAATTAGGGTTAAGATGAGAAAGCTATAAAATATTTTTAACTTAAAATAACGAAGCAAAAAAAGTAACTAAATTTGTTGTTTACATACATACGTATTTATTATTTTTAAAAATTACGTAAATAATATATATTTTTTCTCGAATATACATTTATATTCAATTAAATATCAATATTTTTTCAATATTTATATGTATGCTTAATTAAATATGCATTTATGGCCGGATATTTGCGTGCTTTTGATTATAATTTTATGGTTCCACTACAAACTGAATTTTTTTTTTAAACTTTTCATACAAATATTTTTTAAGGAAATAATTTTATTAAATTGATTAGTCATAAATTTTTAATAAATAATAAATTTATTTCCTTTAAATATAATTGAATATATTTTATTATTTATACAAATATAAACAAATAAAGTTTATTTCATTTTTTTACATATTAATATATACCAAAATAGATTTGAATTATTAAATAAAATTCAAAGAAAATGCTTCTATTGTTATACAAAATATGCATATTTGTTGCTGGTATAAGCATATGCAATGCTCCATATGTTGATAACAATATTTTCTCATTGACTAACGTTTTGGAGATTTGCGAATTTATGCAGAAACACATTTATTTAACAGGTGAAAGAAAAATTTTGTTAAACTTTTTACATCGAATTATAATTTATTTTATTGACATTTCTAATCATTTGAAATTCAAAAAAATTATAAATGAAAAATAAATGAATGTCAACAATATTTGATGTATTGATGTTTATATTAAATTATAAAAATTAGAGAAAATGCAAAAAAATAATAATATTTTTTTTTCTGCAATTTAAAATTAATGCTAAAATTATATTACTATTTTTAATATTTTTTCAAAAAAAAATTATTTTTACAAAAATATATAAATTGCAAACAATAATGGCAAAAAAAACAAAGGTGAAGAATAATTTTTTGTTTAATTTTTAAATCGAATTAAAATTGTATTACATACATTTTTCTAACCTTTTTGAAATTAAAAATAAATATTAATGTCAAGAATATAAGATGTATTGATTCTTTAATAAAATTACAAAATTAGACAAAAGGCGAAAATAATTATTAGTATTCTTAATAATATTTTCAAAAAAAAGTCCTTCTTACAAAAAAATATAAATTGCCAATAATCCAATGCTTTAAAACCCAATTACATTAATGTCAAAAAAGAATTTTTTGCCGTTTTTAAAACCAAGCCAAAACTGAATTTTTGAATTTATAAAAGCAGAAAATGCCAAAAAATTAATAATAAAAAATGCCAAAAAACTACCCCACTCAGGAACGGACGATGTCGACATTGTCAAAGTGTATGCGAATACATTTTTAAAACAAATTTGGCGAAACGAAGTCAGCCCATATGGGCCCGGTGATGACAACATTGGACCAAGTTGTTGTGACAAATTCACCGATTGTGTACAGAAATCATGCTTTCCACTACTGTATTCGAACACTCTGAACAGAAAAGTCAACTTTTGCTTGAGCAATTTGGTACAACACGCGCAGCAAGTGGGGTAATTAATGTTTCCGACTTTTTTTGGTTCGAAATACTGATTTTTCGTTTTCCGATATTTTTGAGTCGTCAGAATTTCTATTGCCAAAATTTTTGGTTCGAAATACTGATTTTTCGTTTTCCGATATTTTTGAGTCGTCAGAATTTCTATTGCCAAAATTTTTGGGTTCGAAATACTGATTTTTCGTTTTCCGATATTTTTGAGTCGTCAGAATTCCTATTGCCAAAATTTTTGGGTTCGAAATACTGATTTTTCGTTTACCGATATTTTTGAGCCGTCGAAATTCCAATTGCCGATTGAAGTATTTTTCAGGCATCGGAAGCAGATTTTCGATTGCCGAAATTTTTTAGGGCGTTGGCAGACATTCCTGGTGTGCGCCTCAAATTTAATTTTTTTTACTAGTCTTAGGCTTCGTCGATGTTTCGATACAGCCAATTTTGGGCCACAATTTTTTTATACAAAATTGATATTCATTGGTAGTACAAAATATTATATACAATGTAATTTTCAACATAGATTTACTTTTTCTTTCTTAATTATTATTTTATTATTATTGAACCTAGGCGAATTACCTGCCTACAAAAATATGCTATGAATTCTCAATATCATATCAGCTTACAAATTAGTCCACCCCCAAAGTGATGCTCATTTCCCGGGAATTTCCGGTTAAAACTCAAATTTTCATTGCAAACAATTTGTAAAAGAAAATTAAATTTATTTAAAAAAATTGCTTTAATTTTTAAATGCATTTTAGCACGGATATTGTCATAATATTGCAAATTGAAAAACGGTATCTTAAAGACCTACAAAATATGATACGAAATGGTCGTGAATTTGCATCCAGAATTATTTATTCACCATCATTTGAGTTGGATGAAGAATTTTATGAATGGTTAATTACGGTAAATTTGAAGAAAAAATATTTTATAAACATTTTCATATACATATTTAGGTGGGGTTAGTCGTTACTCAAAAAACCATCAAAATAAATAACATTAGCATATAATTTTGCTGAAAAAACAACCAAAAGTTAATTCATAATATTCAATTGCCTAAGTGTTTTCAATTAACCAACAAAATTTTAAAAAATTTCATATGTTTCCAAAAAGTTATGTCAATAATGCTCAAAAAACCCTTGTTTGATATGAGTTCTTCTGGCCATGACTTTTTTGAAAGTCAACAAAAGTTTTTTTGAAATTTTACAAGCTAATAGAGGACACTTACAAAGGAGAGGTGCCCAAGTGACGGTGGGATTTCCGAATGAAAATTACAGGGTAGGTAGATTACCCCCCCCCCACCCCTTTGTATTATAAAATTTTTTTTATTTTAGCTAAATGAAGCTTCTGGAAGAGATATGAAGCTTTTCCTTTTTGGTATATCAATATCATTTACTAAAAATGCAAAGCCAATGTAAGATGTGATGGCTTAGTGTGTATGCCTTACATTCCTTTTTTCTTCTTCTAAAGTTCAATTCCCCCACCCTGCAAATAATTGTTTTGGTTCTTTTTCCTATCCAAAATATTTTTAAAGATTTTTAACTTTAATATGTTTAATATTATCTGAAAAAGACCAATTTATCCTCGAACAGCTTAAATGTATTTGTTTTGCAATTACGCGGCAAATATGTTAAAGAGAGATTTAAATTATCAGATTCGCATAATGTGACAAATTCCTTTGTAGGCGCCGCCGGGGTGAATTAAATTTTTAAAAATT
Organism: Heterodera glycines; assembly: GCA_004148225.2. Taxonomy (NCBI): domain Eukaryota; kingdom Metazoa; phylum Nematoda; class Chromadorea; order Rhabditida; family Heteroderidae; genus Heterodera; species Heterodera glycines. The sequence goes on along the minus strand of CP049706.1, from coordinate 584,992 downwards.
TTTGAAAATGTTTTAAGAAAGGACAAGAAATTAGATTTTTTTTTGAGAATATTTTTCAATTTTTCAAAATTTTATTCTATCATATAAATAAAAATTTAAAAAATATTAATGCAAAAATATTAAAGTTAAAATCTTTAAAAATATTTTGGATAGGAAAAAGAACCAAAACAATTATGTGCAGGGTGGGGGAATTGAACTTAGAAGAAAAAAGGAATGTAAGGCATACCCACTAGGCCATCGCAGCTCACATTGGCTTTACATTCTTAGTATTCGGAAATCCCACCGTCACTTGGGTACCTCTCTTTTGTTAGGGCTATCGAATGAGATGAAGAATGAAAAATTTGTTTACACTCATACATAATTTTGCTTGAAAATTTTGAAATTTAATGGTTTTATGAGTAACGCCCAGCATCGTATTTTAATAAAACAAAAAATATTTTTAAATTCTTAAACACACCGTTTCAAAAAACGAGACATGTGTCAATAAATAGAGAGTGCAGAGAAAAAAACATCTCTCATTTTGGCGTACTATTTTTTTATCTCTGTTAATAGAGAAAAACCGAATTTACTTCGCTACGTTTAACATTTTTTCTATACGTTATATCCACTCCAAATTTTGCATACCGATAGAGAAAAAAAATTCTGCATCAATTAATACTGAAAGTATTTTTGTTAATGCTCTATTTCATAAGTTAGAAGTTTAGAATGCCGAAATCTTTTTCTCAAATTGTTTATTGTTTTGATTTTGTATTGTTTGCATGAAAAATGGTTCAAGTTAGAAAACCATGTTAGTGTGCTATGTGGTTTATGCCAGACATTAGTGTGGTTTATGTCAGTCAACCACATTAGTGTGTTCTGTGACTTTGTGTGACACAATAATGCGTGTCAATTTTTTTGATAAAACAATAGTGTCACACAGAAGTGAAATTAGTCAAAGTTTTTTAAAATGTATTGTTATGTGATGACACTATTGTGCCTTTCATCCATAAGACACAAAAGTGAAATTTGTCAAAGCTTTTTAAATTGTATTGCTTTGAGATGACACTATTGTGCATCTCATGTTTTAGAGATAACGCATGAGTTGAATATGTCAAAAGAATCGTTTGTATTGTATTGTTATGAGATGACACTATTGTGCCTCTCCGCGAAGCGGCCGAGCCCTCCCCAACGGTTCAACATCCAAAGGCACACAAAAAGAAAAATACTGAATAAATTTGCTGAAGTTGAATCCCAGTGATTGGAATGCCGTAAGGTTGAGTCTTGAGTCCCGGTCATTGGAATGTCATATAATTGAGTCCCAGTGATTGGGATGCCTGGGGTTGAGTCCAGGTGATGGAAATGCAGAAGAATTGGTTAGATAAGTCCAAGTAAATGGAATGCCGGAGAATTGAGTTACGGCGATAATACCAGAGAATTGGGTCTGTAATGGTAATGAATTAAGTGTCCCTGTGATGCAGAATTGTTGAAATAAGTCCCAGTGATTGGAATGCCGAGCGTGTTTAACAAATGACAAGAAACAAAAAGATCAGTAAAATGTTAAAATTTTGTGCCAAAGAAATTGCCAAGAGACGGGTGCGAGGCCGCGAAGCGGCCAAGCCATAATAGTCATTTTTATCATTCATAATACAACACAATCGTACTGCCTAGCGGGGGATGCGCCGAAGGCGCTACCCCGCTAGTTGAGACAAAAATTCAAATCTTTTTGGAACTTGGAGGCAAAAACTGAAACGGTGTGTAAATTAAGTAATTAGAAAATAATTTGAATCTTTAAATTCTTAAAAATAAATAATTAGAACTAATTTGAATCTGAATTTAAAAACAAATAAAAATTCAGTCCGCCGAGAGTGCCACATCATATTCAATGATTGAGGACATTGGCATTGCCACTGTCACATTGGGACCATGGGACAAAGACATTTTGGAAATGTTTTTGCAAGAGCATTTTTTTAACAAATTAATTTTCGACACGCAAAAAGGCAAGTTTCACTGTTGTAGAATGGATTATTTGTTCTTATTAATTTAATTTAATAATATGGGCAAACAAAAAAAAATGAATAAATTTATAAAAAATGGGCAAAAAGTTTTTAAAAATAAATAAAAAATAAAAATGCGAAAATGACATTAGCATCAGCGAGAAAAAACAGGATACAGGTTAATTTATATAATTTTCTTTTATTTTTGCTCACAGTCAAATAAATTTGTGTGTCGATAAGGCCCCAAAAATTTAAAAAAGTTATTTCTTTCCAAAAATTGAAAATTACCTATAAAAATTAAAAAATATAAAGATAGTTAGCCCAGTTAAATTTTCTATTAATCCGCCCAGAAAAAATAAAATAGTTGGCCTACATAAAAAAATTGATTTTTGCCAGCTCAAAAATAATAAATTTTGTGCCCCACCTAAAAAAAATATAAAATATTAGTTCATCCTCCTAAAGAAATAAAAATTTATGGCAAATTAAGAATTTATTTCCCACACATGCTTTAGGCGTGCCTTACTGGGAAATGACGATGAAATTTCTCCATCTCAGCAACGTAAAGTGGTCGTCCAATTGTGCCAATGGTCCGAATTTTCGGGAAATGGCCAAAAGTTGCGCATGAAATTAAAGAAAATTGAAGAGGAAACGTTGATCAGTCGTGTGGACGGTGTGATCAATGATAATATGGATTTAATTAGGGGCAAAAATGTTTGTTTTTGAAACAAATTGTCGGATCATTAAAAGAGAGGATTGAATGATGATGATGATGAAGAAGTGATCAAGAGCAAATAAACACAACAATAAACTGATCAGCAACAAATGTTATTCGAAATTATCATAGAAAAATATTTATTTAATTAAAAGCTGTTCTTGACGGACGGAACCCGTCAGTTCGGCACCGCACGGTTCGGCCCCAGCCCAGTTTAAAAAATTTGATTTTTTCAGTTTTAATGTTATAACTTTTTTGAAAATTGTCTAATTGCCAAGCAATAGCTTAGAAAGGCTTCTAAACACATTAAACTTTCGAATGATAACAAGATTGTTGGATTTGGTTGACAAAGAAAAAAGTTATAGTCAAAAAATTTGCTGGGGCCGAACTGTTTGCAATGTAATTCAGCCAACCTTGGGTATTTTTGGCAAAAACAATTGTTGCAACTTTATTTTAAACCAACAAATATAAATAATTTTACTTAGTTTTTCAAAAGTTCTAGCCAAAAAACGGGAAAAATTGTCATAACTTTTGAAAAACAATAAAATTTTTTGAAATTTAGCAGGCTGATAAAGCAATTCAAGGGCTATCATATGATATCAAGATTGTACAATATCGGTTGCGTCTAAGAAAATTTATGAGCAGATTTAGTCAAAATTTAGCAAATTTGCACTTTTTTCCTTCGACCCACCACGATGCGACTCTCTCAAACTAATAAAGAGAGCTTTCTTTTCCCTAAAGTTGTGATTGAAAGAACTGCAAGTGGGTTCCCTGTGTAGCTCAGTGGTTATAGCATCCCCGATGGGTTCGAATCCCACCGCAGGCTGTCTCATGTTTCCAAAAACATTTGAAATATAATTCTGTTTTTGGACAACCTTAATTAAATGTTTATTCAATAAATTTTGGCTTCACCAATTGAGGCAATTGTTTCGATACCTTCGGATTATATATAAATATAATGTATTTATATATTATTGTATAAATTCAATCTTATAGGGGCCGTTCATGGAAATATGGATATAAATCGCGAAATATGGAAAAATATGGAAAATATGGATATAGAAACCCATCCTAGGAGCTTCAAACCAAGCTAAAAACATGTTTTTCGTGCGTTTCAGGCCTCCCAAAGTCCAGGAAAAAAAATATGGATTTCCATATAATTTCATGCCATAGTCATCATATTCTTCTTCCAAATGTCTTTTGACCCAATCCAATTAATAAAATGTGCATATTTTGAAGTACAGTATAGTAAGTACAATCATATTATTTGGTAAATATTACAGAAGGAAATGCTTAAGGAGTTTTTGGAATTTCGAAAAAAAAGATTTTTTTTGAAAAAAGTGATAAAATTTAAAAAAATGGAAATTTTGGTTTTTTACACATAAAAAAATTATTTTTATCTACAAAATAACGCAACATCGACAAATTCCGCGACGCGCGGGCGGAGGCGGTGGCGGTGGTGTGGCGGGCGCAAAATATGCATGAACTCCATGCTTTGCAGAAAAATTTTATAGAAAGCGTCGCTGGTATGCGGCCCCAACTGAAAGTGTTGTTTGAAATGTTATAAATTCTGACTTTCTGATGTAATTCTCGACCAATTTACAACAAAAGCCTTACCTACCTACTGTAACAAAATTAAATTAAAAGTCAAATATAATAGTCTAGCTTTCTGAAAATGATAAATAAAACAGGTCAAATCCTCAGAATATTAAGCAAGACCAGCGAGGGTTCTTGCGCCATTCGTTGAAGAAATATATAAATATTTTTCATGCCTTGATGCTTTTATTATTCTCAATTTATTAGTGCAAAGTTTTCATGCGATTTTTAATGCGCTGTCACAGAAATTGGCTTTAATTTGCTAATTTGTAAGAACCTATGAGTATTTGCTTTGCAGAAAAATTTTATAGAAAGCGTCGCTGGTATGCGGCCCCAGCTGAAAGTGTTGTTTGAAATGTTATAAATTCTGACTTTCTGATGTAATTCTCGACCAATTTACAACAAAAGCCTTACCTACCTATATAAAAGATGACAAATATAAAATATTTGTGAAATCGAAATTCGATGATCATTTCAATTGGGTGAGACTTAACAAACAAATATTTTATACAAAAAGCATTATTGTCAATAAAAATAATAAATTTTCATTTTTAATATCCATATATTTGATATAAACTACAAAGTGCTAATAATATACAAAAAAAAATCATTTTAAATATTTTAATACAAACTATATTATTAGCGCCAATAAAAACACCAAAAATTGTCGGATATATTATTATTCTCTCATAAATTTTTTAATATTTATGAAAAATAAGAGAATGTTCAACCCTATTTCTGCTATATTCTTTATAATTATTTTCCTCCATTTTTCATTTTCAATTTCAAAAGGAAATCCATCGGTAAGTTTTGACTTTTTTAAATATATTATTTAATCCATTTTTAAATTAGGTCGATGACAAAATGCTAATTGCATTTATGAAAGGACACCAAGAAATGCAAATCAGTGAATATACAGTGCAAAAATATGAAACTCACCTTGGCATTGTGTATTTTATGAGAATGAATTGGCAATGCGACAAAATAACAAATCAATTTGAAGAATTTGAACGGACAGAATGCCAAAAATATCGCAAATATTTTGACATTTTGTACGAATATTTGTACAGAGAATATGCCGAGATTCCAACAGTAAAGCCAAAATTCGCATTTAAAAGTATACAAATTGAAATTGAATGGCCAATAATTTATGCCATATTTTCTTTGACGAAAATTTCGCAATTTTATTTTGATTCAAGTACGAATAGAAATAATACATATAAATTAAAAGATTGGTATAATTCTTATGGTAATTTGAATCTAAAATTATTGAATGAGCAAAAATTGAATTATAATTTAAAATTGGAAATTGAACAAAAAATGTCAATTAATGAAACAATTTTGCAATTGGCAATTGACACAGCGAATGAATATCCGAAAAAGGAAACTTTAGACGGAATAATTCGACATAAATTTGAAAAGAAATTGAAGGATTTGTTTAAAAAGGCAGAAGAAAAGGCAAAAAAAGATAATCCACGGAGAGCCAATGAGATAAATGATGACATAAATAAAATACTTTTGGGTTCAAAATTCAATGACTCATATACATGGGTAAGCAAAAATTATATTATTATTTTTAATTAAAATTAAATTTAGTTATCTGACGCCTTACTTTCGGTCTTTGTGAAAGGAAATGTGACGAAGTTTAACAAATTCCTTAAGCGACTAAAACACTACCAAGCGGCAGCATTTTACCAAGATGAAAGTGATCTTTGCATTGGGTATGAGAATTGGCAATGTGACAAAATCGGGGAGAAATTTGAAGGATATGAACAGACAGAAACCCAAAAATATAATAAATATTTGGACATAATATTCGAATATTTATTCAGACTTAATGTCCAAGGTTTGACAAAATTATTAGGGTTTGAAATTTTATTTTAAGAAAAAGAGTAAAATATGTACACAATAAATTTGTAAAAGAAACAACAACAGAATTCTCGAAATATAGAAGAAACATGTATTCAAAAAGGCCTAATTTGCATATTTTATGCTATTTATTTTTTAAAAAGATAGCAATTATTTAAGATTATATAAAAAAAAATTTGTTGAATTTCTCAAAAACCATAAAATATATTAGAAAAATGGAAACATATACGAATCGTTTAGAAACCAGTCAAAAAGTCCCTAATTATTAGAAATTTTTGATTTTGAATAATAAAGATTTGCTTTTTGAAGGTAAAAACGCTGAATTGGCATATCATTTGCCAGCAGTGAAGCCAATATTTATGACAGATGATGGAAACGTTTCTTTAATTCAATTTATCCGAAGCCTTAATGAGAAGTTGAAGTATAAAAGTGTAGACAAATTGGATTTGGATTATCACCCTCGGGTGAATATTTATTTGTTAAATGAATTGGATTTGAATTATGCAATTAAAGAGGATGAAAAAAAGAAAGAAAAGCCATTAAAAAATGCATTGGACACAAAAATTGCCAAAATCCGTGAAGAATTTGAAGGAAAAATGAAAAATCTTTGTGATAATGTCAAGGAAAGAACATCAGAAGAAAGGGAAAAATTTGTAGAAGCATTCTATTTTGGCACTTTCGATTCGTCGCCATTTTCATAAAAATTCTCTTTTTCATTCAATGTTTTTCTTATACTTTCCTATTCTTTTCCCACTCTTTATGCTTCTGTCTTTTTTCTTTTTTCAACTATTTTATGTGGGCTAATTTTTGAGTAAGTAAAATTTTCATTGCTAACAAAAGTAGTGAGTGATTTGTCGAAAATTATAAAAAGCCACATGGACAACAATTTAGTTGAATTCCAAATCCAAAAAAAAGATAGAACATCTTTGCCCCGTTGTAAAAGCTCGCGTAATTTCTTCAGTTCATCCCAGTTATTTCCCTTCAAAAACATTGGCACTAGCATCTCCCGGGCCATTTGGTCCCTTCTACAAACGCAAATTGATTTTCTCGGATCGGCAGACTTTTCAAGTGCTTCGATTTGCAAATAAGTGATCGATTGATGATACAGAATGTCTCTCGCAGAGACAATAATCAAAATCGAAAAATGCTTTTCAAAATTCCACAAAGTGCTGACAATTAACGGTTTTAATGCGTTTTTGAATGGATTTTTTTCACATTGGAAGTGTTGAAATTTCCATCTTTTCCCCTCTTCTCGCTCACGAAAATTTTCCGTTTTTGTTAAACTCTGAGAAATTTCCTATCGCTTTTTTTCTTTTTGTCTCCAACGACTTTGTTCCATAAAATGAATTAACTGATCAGGAAGAATGAAAGATTTCGATAATAATAATGAGAAGAAATGAAATAAAATTTAAATTGAAAAATCATTAAATGTATATTTGTTTAAAAAAATATTTCCTCCGTCTCTTCTGTTTTGGCCCTTCAATTCTTTCGGCATTTTATGTCATCTCGGCACTTTCTTTCGCACTGCTGATCAGAGTTAGTCGGTCGCGGACGCCGACAGACTGGGGCCATCATCTAAAACCGATACATAGCAATTCAAACGGTTCTGGCGTTTTGACGACATTTAGTGGAGGTTCCGTCTTTTGTATGAGTCAAGATCCGGCAGATTTGGTGAATTTTAGTGCAATCTTTGAGCAGATTTGGCTGCAAATACTGTCACACAAATAATGCAGTCCATCGAGCAGCATGTATTTGTGACATGTTTCTTTAAATTCTGTGCATGTTTTGGATTATTTGGAAAATTTTCTTCAAAACCAATTTAAAAAAATTTGGTTAAAATGTTGCAAAAAATTTGTGATAAAAAGCTTTATGAAAATTTTAATATTTTAGATTCTTGCTATGAACTTTTTTATTTCAAATATCTTGGGTAAAGAATTTTGTGCTCTTTCCAATGGGCAATAATTTTTTCGTAAAAGATTTCCCTACCCCCAAGGAATTTTTTTCAAAAATATTCCTAAATTTTTTGACTCTTTTCGATGGATTTAAAAAAAAAATTTATTTAAATCAAAATATTCAAATAAATAATGCAATCTTTTTTTTTAATGTGTGAATATAAATATTTTTATAAATTTTATTCATTTTAATTAATTTCAAAAAATTTTCGATAAATAATTACTTAACGACATGAAATGCATATTTATGAAAACTCTAAACTTTACCCTAACAAAAATTTGAAGAAATGAAAAGCAAAATTTTTTATGAAAATGGGGACGAATTTAAAAATGCTAAATTTTTATCATTTTACATTTACTTATGCTTTTTCCAATTTTTCCTCTTCTTCTTAGGCATTTTCTTTTGCATTTTCGGCAATTTCACCCATTTTTTGCTCAAATTGTTCCCAAATACTTTGAATGTCCGTTGGTCCGTTCAATTGTTTATTTTTATCGAACCAATTTTTCTCCTCTTTAATTTCGTAATTCAATTCCTCTTCATTTACCAAATTGATACTCCAAATATAGACTTTTTCCTCTTTTTCCCAAAAATATTTTGAAATTGCATTCAGCCATCTCACAATATCGATTAAACAATAAGGACTACTATTTCCATACATAAATATTGGCTTCACCAATGGTGACAATTGTTTCGACACCTTCGGATCTTTAGCTTAATAAATTATTATTATTATTATTACCATTTTAATAAATCCAAACAAACCTTCAGCATACAATCGGAATAAATATTCGTACAAAATGTCCAAATATTTTCGATATTTTTGGCATTCTTCTTCAAATTCCTTCCCAATTTTATCACAATGCCAATTCTCTTTCATCTGATACATAATGCCAAGATGGGCTTTATATTTTTGTGTCAAATGCATTTTCATTTTCTCAATTTCGTATAACCCAAAAGATATCATTGTGTTTTCATCAGAGAAAATATAATATCCTTTCTCTTTCTTTAGACGTAAATAATTCGAATATTCTTTTGCCATTTTAAAAAATTTCTTTGAATTTGTCGTTAATCCTTTGACAAATTCCGAAAAGAAAGCATCTTCAGTCTAAATTTTGAATTTATTAAATTTTCATTGAATGTTAATTCTCACCCATGTCAATTGATCATCGAATTTCGATCCCACAATTATCCTATGCTTGTCATCATTTATTTTGGCACTCCAATAACCGTATTCTTTTGCCCTTTCTTCCGCTTTTTTGTACATTTCCTCCAATTTATTGTCAAAATTTTGTCGAATTATTCCTTCTAAACTTTCATTTGTTTGCCATTCATTCGCTGTGTCAATTGCCAATTGCAAAATCATTTCATTAATTGGCAATTTTGGTTCATTTTCTAATTTTATTTCATAATTCAATCTTTCCTCATTCAACAATTTTAGTTCAAAATCAAAAAAGAACAGTTTGTTTAATTTATATTCATAACGCTTACTCCAATATGATTTAAAATAAAATTGCGAAATTCCGGCCAAACAATTCACCGCATAAATTATTGGCCTTTCAATTTCAATTTCCTTTTTAAACACAAATTTTGGCTTAACTGTTGGAATTCCAACGTACTCTCTGAACAAATATTCGTACAAAATGTCCACAAATTTGCGATATTTTTGGCATTTTGCCTGTTCATATTGTTCAAATTCCTCCCCAATTTTGTCACATTGCCAATTTTTCCGCATAAAATGCACAATGCCAAGGTGTGCCTCATATTTTTGCTTTGAATATTCAATGAGTTGAATTTGTTGACCCTTTCTAATAAATGCAATTTGCATTTGGTCGTCTCCCTAATTAAAATGATTTAGAAAATTAACCACTCTGATTAAATTGACAAACCGATGGATTTGCAGTTGCAATGCGAATTAAAAAATGATGCATTATAATAATAATAAAAGATATTATAAAAGAATAAAACATTATTATGTTTTCTTAAATAATTTAAATGTCGAAATGAAATTAAAGGCCCATTAATTATTGTTTCCATTTATTTAAAAGTGAATTAAAGAAATTTTTGCTAATTTCGAGCTAATAATAATTAAGTTATACAATTTATTATTTTAAATAATGTTCATCAGTAGAATTATCCAAATCCACTTAATATAATTTGTTTATTATATTAAATAATGATGCAATATTTAAAAATTTGGATTGATCATATACGGAAATTATCCCATGAAGGTAATTTCCGTCGTCAAATTCTGAATGATATTTCGAAATATTTATAAAAACAAAATGATGAATTTATTAATGATTCTATGTAGCAAAACACATATTACTTAATCAAATTTTAATTTTGGTTATATTTCAATTAAATTAATTTCCAAATTTATTTAACTCACGAATGGAATTGCATTTGTAAATGGAAATAAAAATTGATGAGGAATGATAATAAAAAAAGGAACTAAGTAATTAAATAGCATTATGTCTTTCTTTATTCAAATATAAATTAATAAAACAATTTGTCCCTTATTTAATACCATTTTTGTTTATGGATCATCAGTAGAATTAACCAAATCTATCTTTTACTTATATAATTTATATATTATTATTAAATAATAATGCAATTATTAAAATGGTGATTGAGCATAAGTAGAATTAACCAAATCTATCTTTTACTTATATAATTTATATATTATTATTAAATAATAATGCAATTATTAAAATGGTGATTGACCATAAGTAGGATTAACCAAATCTATCTTTTACTTATATAATTATATTATTTGTTAAATAATAATGCAATTATTAAAATGGTGATTGACCATAAGTAGGATTAACCAAATCTATCTTTTACTTATATAATTTATATATTATTATTAAATAATAATGCAATTATTAAATGGTGATTGACCATAGTAGGATTAACCAAATCTATCTTTTACTTATATAATTTATATTATTGTTAAATAATGCAATTATTAAAATGGTGATTGATCATCAGTAGAATTAACCAAATCTATCTTTTACTTATATAATTTATATATTATTATTAAATAATAATGCAATTATTAAAATGGTGATTGAGCATAAGTAGAATTAACCAAATCTATCTTTTACTTATATAATTATATTATTGTTAAATAATAATGCAATTATTAAAATGGTGATTGACCATAAGTAGGATTAACCAAATCTATCTTTTACTTATATAATTTATATATTATTATTAAATAATAATGCAATTATTAAATGGTGATTGACCATAAGTAGGATTAACCAAATCTATCTTTTACTTATATAATTTATATTATTGTTAAATAATAATGCAATTATTAAAATGGTGATTGACCATAAGTAGGATTAACCAAATCTATCTTTTACTTATATAATTTATATATTATTATTAAATAATAATGCAATTATTAAATGGTGATTGACCATAAGTAGGATTAACCAAATCTATCTTTTACTTATATAATTTATATTATTGTTAAATAATAATGCAATTATTAAAATGGTGATTGACCATAAGTAGGATTAACCAAATCTATCTTTTACTTATATAATTTATATTATTGTTAAATAATAATGCAATTATTAAAATGGTGATGGATCATCAGTAGAATTAACCAAATCTATCTTTTACTTATATAATTTATATATTATTATTAAATAATAATGCAATTATTAAAATGGTGATTGACCATAAGTAGGATTAACCAAATCTATCTTTTACTTATATAATTATATTATTATTAATAATAATGCAATTATTAAAATGGTGATTGACCATAAGTAGGATTAACCAAATCTATCTTTTACTTATATAATTTATATATTATTATTAAATAATAATGCAATTATTAAAATGGTGATTGACCATAAGTAGGATTAACCAAATCTATCTTTTACTTATATAATTTATATTATTGTTAAATAATAATGCAATTATTAAAATGGTGATGGATATCAGTAGAATTAACCAAATCTATCTTTTACTTATATAATTTATATATTATTATTAAATAATAATGCAATTATTAAAATGGTGATTGAGCATAAGTAGGATTAACCAAATCTATCTTTTACTTATATAATTTATATATTATTATTAAATAATAATGCAATTAGTAAAATGGTGACTGACCATAAGTAGAATTAACCAAATCTATCTTTAATGAATTATAAATTGAATTTAATCAAAATCGAAAAAAAAATTCTCAAAATTTCAATAAAATATTTGTTAGCTTAACTCACGATGCTATTGAAATGCCAAAAATATATAGGAAATAGGAAAAGATTTGCAAAGAGCCAGGGTTTTGTGAAACAGAAAAAATTATGAAAATGGCGACGAAATGAAAGCTCCAAATTTGTCATTGTATTCATTTTTCAGATCTCTTTTTTCTTCATAATTTGCCGCATTTTCCATTGCTTTTTCCAATTTTGCCTTTTCTTCCTTGGCATTTTGTTTAGTATTTTCATACATTTTTTCCATTTTTTGCTCAAATTCTTGCCGAAGATTGTCTTCAAATTGGTTTGATAAATTTAAAATTTTATTTTCCTTTTTTTGCACATTTTTTGGTCCGTTAATTTTTTTTCAACAAATTTTCCTCCTCTTTAATTTCATAATTGAATTCGACTTCATTTTCGAAAATTAATTCATTCCATTTGATATTCCATAATATGTTTCTATCCTTTACCCAAAAATATTCCGAAAGTTCATTTAGGGTTTTGATGACGGAAATGAATTCCATGTGATAATAAGCGTAATTTTTCATAAATATTGGCTTCACTGCTGATAACTTATGGGCCAATTCATTGCTTTTTCCTTAAATAAACATATATATAATAGTAAAAAGTCATTAATTTAAAACAAAACCTTCAATATACAATCGGAATAAATATTCATATAAAATGTCCAAATATTTTCGATGTTTTTGGCATATATTATTCCGTTCATATTCATTAAATTCTTTTCCAATTTTATCACAGTGCCATCTCTCATCAAATACATAAGGCCAAGATAGGCTTCATATTTTTGCATCAAATACTTTTTCATGTTCTCAATTTTGTATAACCCAAAACAGAACATGTCTAAATTATACCCAAAAATACATCCTTTCTTATTTATTCGACATAAATAATTTGCATATTCTTTAGCCATTTAAAAAAATTTTTCAAAATTTGTCGCTAATCCTTTGACAAATTCCAAAAACATAGAATCTTTAGTCTAAATTTTGAATTTATTTTATTTTCATTGATTGTTAAGTCTCACCCATGTCTTTTTATCATCGAATTTTGAAAAGTTAATTATCAAATGCTTATCATCATTTAAGATTTCATTGACAATCCCTTGACCGTTTTCTTTGGCCCTTTCTACCGCTTTTTTGAACATTTCCTCCAATTTATTGTCAAAATTTTGTCGAATTATTCCTTATAAACTTTCATTTGTTTGCCATTCATTTGCTGTTTCAATTGCCAATTGTAAAATCATTTCATTAATTGGCAATTTTTGCTCATTTTTCAATTTAATTTCATTATTCAAATCTCTTCTCATTCAACAATTTTTGTTCGAAATAATAAATGAAAAGTTTCTTTAATTTGTATTCAATATGTTTACTATAATTTGGTTTAAAATAAAATCGCGAAATTTTCGCTAGACAATTCACCACATAAATTATTGGCCCATTAATTTCAATTTTGTTTTTAAATACAAATTTTGGTTTCACTGTAGGAATTCCGACGTACTCTCTGAACAAATATTCGTACAAAATGTCCAAATATTTTCGATATTTTTGGCATTCTGCCCGTTCAAATTCGTCAAATACATCCACAATTTTGTCACATTGCCAATTGTTTTTCATAAAATACACAATGCCAAGGTGTGCCTCATATTTTTGCACAGAATATTGGCTGATTTGAATTTTCGGACGGCCTTTCATAACCGCAATTAGCATTAGGTCCTCATTCTAATTAATTAAAACGGATTAGTAAAATTAATTTCTCGATTATTAACTCACAAATGGAATTGCATTTGAAAATGGAATTATAAACTGATGGAAAATAATGATAAAAAAGGAATAAAGGAATTAAACATCATTATGTCTTAATTAATTAATTAACTCCCAAATAGAATTGCATTTTGAAATGGAATTAAAAACTGATTGAAAAAAATAAAAAAAAATAAAAAAGGAATTCAACATCAGTTCTTATGTTTAATATTGGTTATTTTATTAAATGATGAAATTATTCCATCAGTAGAATTATCAAATTTCTTTTTTATTTAATTTAATTTGTTATTATTTTATTCTAAATGATGCAATTATTTTACAATGTTGATTGATCATCATTAGAATTACCAAATTTATTTTTTATTTAATTTCATTTGTTATTATTTTATTAAATAATGATGAAATTATTCCATCAGTAGAATTACCAAATTTATTTTTTATTTAATTTAATTTGTTATTATTTTATTAAATATGATGCAAATATTTTATAATGTTGATTGGATTCATCAGTAGAACTATCAAAATCTCAACATTATTCTGCCTTTTGCTACTATTTAGCTTCTCCGATGGGATTTTTTGCGCAATTTAAAAATTTTTACGAACATTTAATCCTTAAAAAATGCATGTTTAAAAAAATTCACTTTTTTGTGTCAAAATAATCCCCATTTAGTGGCCTAACAAATATACAAAAATGAACAGATTTATTTAACTTTTTAGAAAGAAATTGGAGAAACAAATTCAGGCAATTAAGGCGGCGCAAAAGTATTGCAGCAAAATGTTTAACCAATGAAACTCGAATTCGAGATGAATCGCCAACAAATATAAAATTTTTTAAGTATGAAATAATATATTTGAGCTAAATGCGCAGAATTGTTCAATAGTTATTTACGAGCGCTTGGTTCCCAACCGCTCCGTTCTACTTCAAAATTTTTTTTAAACAAACGGTTATAATGCAGGCAAATAAAAATAAGAAAAGTAGTTTTTGCGATTTTAATCTCCTCTTAATCTTTTTCTTTCTTTCCTTTCCCCCCTTCTCTCCTCTCCTCAATCTCTCTCCTCTCCTATCTCTCTGTCGCTTCCTCTCTTCTTTCTCTCTCGTTTCCTCTCTTCTCCTCAATCTCTCTCTCTCTTTCCTCTCTCTATCACTCGTTCTCACTCTCTCCTTATCTCTCTATCCAATTTCTCTCTCACTTGTTCTCCCTCTCTCTCTCTATCCCCCCTCACTATCGCTTCCTCTCTTTTCTCTCTCTCTCGTTCTATCACTTTCTCCCCTCTCTCTATATCCTTTCCTCTCTTCTCTCTCATTTCCCCTCTTCTCTCCTCCTCAATCTCTCTCTCTCTCTCTTTATCTCACACGTTTTCTCGGTACTTGTGTGGTTTACCTGACATATTTCACATACATTTTTCAAATGCCTATAAATTATTCATTTTTTAATGAAAATAGGTTTTAAGGGGTTTTTGGGGTCGGTGATCACGAATCCGGCATCCATTTCGGCCAATTTCGGATCCCGGACCCGAATTCGAACAAAAATAAAAATTAAAAAATTTGTATGGATGATATCCTCATTGGCATCTTACCCATGAGGGTACCCTTGGTACAGGAAGCATAAAGTTCGAAAATTGTATTGATGGTATACTCATGGGCATCTTGCCAGTGAGGGTATTATTGGTACAGGAAGCCTATCTATTCTTTGTCCCTGTACAGCTCATGTAGTGAACGGTAGCGCTGATCTGAGCCCGGATTCGTGATCACCGACCCCAAAAACCCCTTAAAACCTATTTTCATTAAAAAATGAATACATTTATAGGCATTTGAAAAATGTATGTGAAATCTGTCAGGTAAACCACACAAGTACCGTTTTCTCTCTCTCTCTCGTTCCCTCTCTCTCTTCTCTCACTCGTCTTCTCAATTGGCAATTGACACAGCGAATGAATATCCGAAAAAGGAAACTTTAGACGGAATAATTCGAGATAAATTTGAAAACATTTTGAAGGATTTGTTTAAAAAGGCAGAAGAAAAGGCAAAAAAAGATAATCCACGGAGAGCCAATGAGATAAATGATGACATAAATAAAATACTTTTGGGTTCAAAATTCAATGACTCATATACATGGGTAAGCAAAAATTATATTATTATTTTTAATTAAAATTAAATTTAGTTAGATGAAGCCTTACTTTCGGTCTTTGTGAAAGGAAATGTGAAGTTTAACAAATTCCTTAAGCGACTAAAAGAGTACCAAGCGGCAGCATTTTACCAAGATGAAAGTGATCTTTGTATGAGAATTGGCAATGTGACAAAAAGGGGAGAAATTTGAAGGATATGAACAGACAGAATGCCAAAAATATAATAAATATTTGGACATAATATTCGAATATTTATTCAGACTTAATGTCCAAGGTTTGACAAAATTATTAGGGTTTGAAATTTTATTTTAAGAAAAAGAGTAAAATATGTACACAATAAATTTGTAAAAGAAACAACAACAGAATTCTCGAAATATAGAAGAAACATGTATTCAAAAAGGCCTAATTTGCATATTTTATGCTATTTATTTTTAAAAAAGATAGCAATTATTAAGATTATATAAAAAAATTTTTTTTTGAATTTCTCAAAAACCATAAAATATATTAGAAAAATGGAAATATATACGAATCATGGAAAAACCAGCAAAAAAAAGTCCCTAATATTATTAGAAATTATTTGATTTTGAATAATAAAGATTTGTTTTTTAAAGATAAAAACGCTGAATTGGCATATCATTTGCCAGCAGTGAAGCCAATATTTATGACTGATTATGGAAACCTTTCTTTAATTCAAATTATCCGAACCCTTAATGGCAAATTGAATAATAATAAAAGGGTAAACAAATGGGTTTATTACTCTCGAGAGAATATTATTTATTCGTTAAATGAGTTGGATTTGAATTATGCAATTAAAGCGGATGAAAAAGAGAAAGAAAAGCCATTAAAAAATGAATTGGAAACAAAAATTGCCAAAATCCGTGACGAATTTGAAGGAAAAATGAAAAATCATTGCGAGAAAGTCAAGAAAAGAATAATGGAAGAACGGATAAAATTGGTAGAAGCATTCTATTTTGGCACTTTCGATTCGTCGCCATTTTCATCAAAATTCTCTGTTTTATTCAATTGCTTTTCCTATACTTTCCTATTCCTTTTCCATTCTTAATGATCAGGGCTGGGAATTTTATGCAAATGCATATTTTTTTCCTGGCTTCTCCTTGCTCTAAATAGCAGGAAAAACACTTTCTTTTTTGTGTTTGCGTATAAAAGTCGGGACTTTTATTTGCATATTTTTGCATATTTTGGCTACACCCCTAAGAATCGGCCCTAAAAAATTCAGAAAAATACACCCCTAAGAATCGACCGAAAATTTTTAAAAACACAACACTAAGAATTGGAAATTTTCTCAAAAATTCTTCCCCCAAATTTTTTTTCCATGAGAAAATTTTTGATTTAAAAAATGTCAAATTTGCTAACGAGAATTTTATAAAAGAAATGTAGCAGCTCATTGGCAAGTGCACAAGTGAAAAATTTTTTTTTGTTGAATTTGCACCCCTAATTTTCAATTTTTTAATGCATATTTCGTGCATATTTTACGATTTTTGTGCATATTTGATGCATATTTGGCAATTTTATTTGCATATTTATGTGCATATTTTGGTCATTTTTCGTGCATTTTTTGGCAGCCCTGTTAATGATTCGTTCTTTTTTCGATTTTTAACTATTTATGTTTCTTTTTTGTATTTGTCTTTTGGGCTAATTTTTGAGTAAGTAAAATTTTCAGTACTAGCAAAAGTAGTGCAGAACATCTTTGCCCTGTTGTTGGAGATTTTAATTTAATTAAGATATTTGTTTTAATTTAAAATTATTATGGCATTTTATCTCTATTTATTTTATGTTTGTTGACCTCTTTAATTTATGTTTTGTACACTTTTCACTTCTCATTATTCTCATTAATTTGTTTTCCAAAATTTCCTCTCTAAATTTCGTTCTCAATTTGCTTCACATTGGTGATCTCCTCGGACTTCAAAAATAAATATTGTGTGTGGCTTTGTCTTCGTGTGTTTGGTCTCCACCCCCCAATTCAATTGAAGGAAAACGGTTTTCTTTCCTATTTGGCGCTCCTGAGGAACAGCAGGTAAACGGGGAAAGGCGAGATCGGAATTAGGTAGTTTTGTTTGAAGTCCGAACCGGACAACAAAATCAACGGAATTGAATTGACCCTGAGCCAGGGCAAATTTCAAAATTTGAAGAAAAGAAGTTGGAGTGAAGTTGAAGAAAAGAGTTGGAGTTGAAGTTGAAAAGAAGTGGAGTTAAAAATCCTGAGACAGGATAAAGGGCAACAAAACGATTCGAGTCGAACGTTTTCAAATTGCAACAAATTCGAGCCGAACTATCGCATTCGCCGTCCTAATCGCCACGCCATCAAACGAAAAAGTGGAAAAGTGTCGACAGCGGAAACTTTTGTTTTGTTTTTGCTATACCTGAGCCAGGTGCAAAAATGATAATTCGCTCTCCGCCATTGACACGACAAAGAGCGTTGAATTTGCGAACCTTTGCGCAAAACCAAAACGCAGCGGTTGAAGAGCAGCAGCAACAACAACAGGTTGAAGGAGTTCATGGTGAAAATGAACCATTGGTTAACGCTCCGATCTCGCCAGGACTTAACCGAAATTTGAGTTTGTCGGCGGAGGAAAACGAACACCATTTTAGTGAAATGGAAGCAGCAGCAGCAAATGACGATGAAATTCGGCGGCGCCTTCTGCATGTGTCCATCCAATCGAATTTGCCGCCGCGAGCAAACGGTGGTGGTAACAATGGTGCCGAACAGCAGCAAATTCGCAATGCAAATGTTGGTCACGAGGACTTTGTTGAAGGTTTGCGTGAAGTTTTGAGACCAAATTTTGGAAACTTATTGGTGCGGGAAGAAGGAGTAAGGATGAGATTCGTTGAGAATGGCACCGAAAATAGGCATTTCGAGCGAATTAACAGAAATTTGGTTCGGGAAACGGCGCCAAATTCGCGTCATGTTTCGCAAAGCGAACTCATTGGGTGTACATCGACGCCAATAAATTTTAATGGCGAATTGCACAACTTTCCAATTGTAAGCAACCAAATCCGGCACCGAGAAATTTATGAGGATTTTGGTCCCTACCGGGAGCACGAAAATTTTCGCTCAAGCCAAATTCAAATTCGCCAACAACCTGCGTTAGCGCGGCAACAACAAAACGCAAACTTCGGCTTTTTGCCATGCGAACGGCAACACAACGAATTCGTCGGACGACATCTTTTTGAGGATGGACGTCAAAAGATGCACCCAACGGAGATTCCGAGGCAAATGCATCAACAGCCACCAAGAGAAGAGCGTGGATGGCAGCAACAAAACAGTGTTTTGTACCGTCCAGTGGCGCGACAGCAGCAAAATTTTACGGTTTACGAAAACCAAATGCTGCCACCCCAAAGCCAAAATTTAGCGGTTTTAAGTAGTCTGGAGTACAATATGGTCCTTGAAAGGATCCCAGACCTCAACGGAAAGGAAGGGACGGACGAAGTTAAGCGTTTTTTCAAAAAATTCGACGCTTACACCGACAGTTGGCCGGATGAAAAAAGAATTAAGGGACTAGAAAGCAAAGTGTATGGCCGAGCTGAAAGAGCTTTTGAAGCGGCGAAAGCAGTCATTCCGATAAAGTATGAACTGCTTCGGGGTGAAATGATGCGACAGTTGGAGGAAACGGACTCAAAAAACTTGAATGCTTTTGATGAGCTGATGTTAGGGGTCCGACGAAAACCCAACGAATCGATTGATGATTTAGCAGGTCGAATTTCGGGGTTGGTGAAGAGAGCCTACCCTGGTCTTTCTTTCCAATTGTCAGACGAATTCTCCATCAAATATTTGATCCGATCAATTGGTGACCCAACTTTGTCACTTAATTTGGAACTCATTCGAACGCCTCGAATGTCTTTGGACCATTTCGTCTCGCTAGCAGCGCGCGCGGAATCGACACAGCGCGCAACGCAACGTTTTATGGCTGCGGAAAAGTCAAAGACTGATCGGAATGAAACTCAGTTTCAAGAACCCCGCCGTAATTTTAATCGGGAATATCAACGGCAGCACGAATTCCAACCAATTTTTCGTGATCGGCAGCCCGGATTTCAACCAAATAATGGACCGATCAGACAAAACAATCTAAGTTTTGAGCAAAAACTGTGGAAGTGCTACAATTGTAATGAAGTCGGGCACATTTCGCGGAACTGTCCAAGGCCCAAACAATTTGAGGCAAACGCCCAAAATAAGGCCCAAACCCAACCCGTAAACGTTTCGAACAAAACTTTTGAAAATTCAAATAGAAATTTTGGTTCAACGAAACCAAATTCTTCGAATTTCCTTCGACAAAATTGCATCGTCGAGCAACAAGAAAGCGTGACAACGGCGGATGTTTGCCTTGGCAAAATCGAAATTGCGCCAGAAGTCGATGATTTTTTGGAAAGACTTGTTGTTGGTCGTGAAAATGAGGCAGTTCCTCCCATCGGAAAAGTGATGGTCGTGAAAACCTCGACGTTTGGAGTGGAAACGGACTCAATGCTTGATGGTGGTGCCCAAATATCACTGATAAGTGCCAATTTTCTTTACCAATTGGTAAAAGAGAAAAATTTGGATTTCGACTCCCTTGAACCGTCGCAAACAAACGTGCGAGTTCTCGATGTCAACGGAAAAATGGTGCCATGTTTGTTAAAAGTGAATTTGCCAATTCATCGTCGTGGTCTCAAATCAGAAGTTAAAATCGCGGTGCATGTGACAAAAGCTCCGATCGGTTTTGACATGCTGATCGGCACAAATGGACTTGGAAAATTGGGCTTTAAGCTTTATGACGAGGCAAATGATTCGATGGTTGAATTTGAGAATTCAGAACTGAACTCCAAAAATCTTCTTACTGTAATTTACGGTACAACCATCGAGCCACGGTCAACGAAGATTTTGGAAATGGGAGTCAATGAAAACTATGAAGCTAGTGAGCTTCTGATTTCATCGGATAATTCAAATGATCTGCACGTCGAGCCGACAGTTGCTATTGCCAATGAGGGCAAAATCATTGTCCCTGTAACGAATCGGTCGCATTCCAAAATTGCGCTTGAAAAAGGGCAAAAAGTCGGAGAAGTTGAGCCGATTTTTGAACTGGGAGAAAGTGATGATATGTTGATAAGCCCGGTCATCGTATCCATGCTATCTGAGCCAAACGGGGAAACCCTTGAAAAACAACAATTGTTGTGGGAAACGGTACAGAAAAATGTTGGAATTTTGAACGAGGAACAGAGTGAAGAATTAAGAGAATTGTGTGAAAGTT
This sequence comes from Heterodera glycines, assembly GCA_004148225.2. NCBI lineage: Eukaryota > Metazoa > Nematoda > Chromadorea > Rhabditida > Heteroderidae > Heterodera > Heterodera glycines. The sequence continues at coordinate 563,524 of CP049706.1, read as the reverse complement.
TTGGAGAAATTTTTGCGGCAAGGGACGAAGATTTGACCCAAACAAATCTGGTCCAGCACAAAATCGAAACGGGTGACGCACCGCCGATCAAAATCAAAATGAGGCATGTGCCATATGCATACCGCGAGAAAATTGCGGCAATGCTTCAAGACTATCTGGGAAGAGGAGTCATCCAATCGTCCATTTCTCCATGGGCCAGTCCCATCGTATTAGTGCCAAAACGTGATGGTACATTACGTTTTTGTGTCGATTATCGAGCTGTGAACTCGGTTACGCGTAAAGATAGCTTCCCCTTACCAAACATTGACAACATACTGTTAATGCTAGGAGGAAAAAAGTTTTTCAGTACTCTCGATTTTATGTCAGGGTATTGGCAGATTAAAATGGAAGACAATTCGGTGGAAAAAACGGCGTTTACAACTGAGTACGGTCTTTACGAGTTCAAAGTTATGCCATTCGGGCTAACAAACGCAGTCGCGACTTTCCAAAGATTCATGACTCGTCTTTTCGACGGCATGATCAACGATTTTGTCTTCATTTACATCGATGACATTTTGATCGCTTCAGAATCGTTTGAAGAACATACCAAACACTTGCACGAAGTTTTTGAAAGGATCAAAGCGGCCGGTCTAAAATTGAAAATGTCAAAATGTAAAATGTGTGCCGAAGAATTGCCTTTTTTGGGCCACATCTTAACGAGAAGCGGAATAAAAATGGATGCAGACAAAGTGAAGCCCGTTGTTGATTTGCCAATTCCTAAAAATAAAAAGGAACTTCATTCACTGCTTGGATTTCTGACATACTACCGGAAATTCATTCACTCGTTCGGACGATCGCGCTCCTCTGTTTAAGTTGTTGAGCGAAAAAGTTGAGTTCAAAATTTGTGACGACGAAATTAAAATCATTAATTATCTGAAAGGAAAAATCGTTGAGGACGTCTTGCTGTACTTTCCCGATTTCGAAGCAGCTCAAAATGATCAAAGTCGGCGTTTTATCATAATGACTGACGCCAGCAAAATGGGAATTTCTGCAATATTAAGTCAGCCTGATGCCGAGAAAAGGATCAGACCGATTTATTTTGCTTCGAGACAGTGCAATGTTCATGAGTCTCGATATTCTGCCACCGAACTTGAGGCACTTGCTGTCCGTTTCGGTGTGAAGAAATTCGCGCAGTTCGTCACAATGATTCCAACTCGCGTAATTACCGACCACAAAGCGCTAATTTGGATGTTTCGGAGCAAAAACGAAACGGGAAATGCGCGAATTGACCGCTGGCTATTAGAATTGAATTCAAGATTCATTCTTAAAGTTGAATATCAGCCCGGCAAAAAGAACATAATTGCTGATGTTTTGTCACGATCGGGAACTGGCAACGAAATTGAAGAAGGCGAACAAAATTCCGAAGAAATCGCATTCATCGGTAAAATTCGAACAACAGAAAATGATTTGGAGAATTTTGGTTTGATGGAAGAAAGACAAGAATGGGTCGAACAGACCAAAATTGGCGAAATGAAGCCAATTTACGAGTTTCTTGAACGTAAAGTTTTGCCAAATGACCAAAGAGATCAGCAAAGAGTCATTGATAAATGCCATAAATTTGTCGTCTTCAAAGACCTTTTGTACCTTTCCGAGAAGGAAGGCAAAATGAGACTTTTTGTCCCACAAAAATTCAGAAATGAGTTGGTGAAAAATCGCCATGAAGGAATTTGTGCAGGACATATGAGTGGCAAAAAATTGTTTAAGCAACTTTCGGAAGAGTATTTTTGGCCAAATATGCTCACTGATTGCATTCGGGCACACGAAAGTTGCCGAATTTGCGCTCACACACGCATTTCACGGGCTAATGAACCGCCGTTGAACGTCGTCAAATCGTTAGAACCATTAGAATTGGTCTGCATGGACATCTTAGATGTCGGCCCAAGCCAATCGAACAAAAAATATATTTGTGTGATCGTTGATCATTTCACAAAATATTTGGTCGCAGAACCAATTCCGGATAAGTCGGCAGAATCAGTGGCAAAAGTTTTTGTCGAAAAATTCATTTTGGTTTATGGCACCCCACAAAAGATCCATTCGGACAGAGGAAAGGAATTTTTGAATGCGACAATGGAAGAAATTTCAAAAGTTTTGGACATAAAAAGGTCCTTCACAGCGGGGTATGACCCTCAGGCCAATGGATTGGCCGAAAGAATAAACAGAATTATCATCGGAATTCTGAAAAAGTCGACCGCGAGCAATTGGACTTGGGATGAGAGATTGGCGTATGGCGTTTTCGCCTACAACATTACACCGTCAAATGTTACGGGGTACTCACCCTTTCTGTTAATGTTTGGCCGGAATGCAAAATTTCCGCTCGATAAACACGTACCATTTCGGGTTAATCCTGTTTACACGATAGATTCCGGAAAATACATTCAATTATTCCGAGAAAATCTGCTAAACATGTTGGAAGAAGCCCAGAAAAATTCGGAAGAAGCGAGGGAACAGTCGAAAATTTGGTATGATTCCCGACCAAAAGTCACGGCCAACAAGTTCCAAAAAGGAGAGAAAGTTATGGTCGCCTTTCCTGGTCAAAATCGTCGTTCGCCTCACAAAAAGTTACTTTGGTCACATTTTGGACCATATTTGATCACAGAAATTGGTGATTCATCGGCAAATTTGGTACCAATAGACAAAAAGGAGATCACCCCAATAAAAGTGCCGATTGAACGATTGGTTAAAGTCCCAAAAGGCGTCCCAGACATTTCGACACTGCCTAAAGGGAAAAATCCGTTTAAAAACGACCTAAAATTGTTGTCGATGTACGCAGGAATTCGTTCAGAAATTTGCGAAATGACTGGAAATAAGTGCCGCGAAATTGGGGGAAAAAGCGAATCGCAATTGGGGACAATTGCTTCAGATTGTTTGGGGGGAAATTGGAAAAGCGACTCCTTTTCAGAGCCAATGGATGTCGGAAGTGTCAGTGCCGGATTTGGATGGACTTCGGAGTGCAGTGGAGGCGGCTCGGGGCACGAGCTGTGCGAGAAAATCACGCTGGGAAGTATCGACCCGGTCCTGAACATGTCGAATCTGGGATCGGCGGTAGTCAAAACACCGCTTCAAGCCCTTCTCAGCATCTTTCTGCTCCGATCGGGCGTGGCTTCATCGCTCACGGCAGCCCAAACTTTGGTCCAGACAATTGTTGGAGCAGAACCGAAGCTGGAGTTGTGTATGTACACAGGGAAAAGGGGGGACCAAATCAGCACCGGCAAATACCCAACGGAGGAGGACCAACGGCAGGCTTTGGAGAAGTGGGTCGGATCGTGCTTTGTGGCTCGACAGGCTTTAACCGAGTCGGGATATAAGCCCTTGTCGATGCAAATGCCAGAGGGAGTCAATTCGCTGCCCGATTCTGAGAAAAACAAATGGCACGAGGTCTTCAAAGACAGTTCATGGGCACTCGAACGTGTGCGGGCCACGATTGTGCATAAAGCGAGCCGCTTTTTGGCACATGACCGTGTTCTGCTCGGAGACTCATCGGCCGAAATGCTCGCCAAACACATCAACAGCTCCTACTGCATCGGAGGAGAGAGTTCCATGGCCGACTTAATCCGCCAATTTCAGCCGATCGTTTTGTCAAGCCGTGTCAAGGCACTGCTCATTTTGGCTGGACGTGATTCTCTGATGCAGGGCGAAACCGAAAAATCGATCGCGGCCCAATTCGAAATGATCGTCGGCCTGTGCCAGCGCTTCCCGCACGTGCAGATATTTTGGTGCCCTCCACCGTATGTGCACGCCAAGGCAACGGAATGCGAGGAGCTGATCACGAAAATGCACGCCATCATCACCAAATCGCCGATCACTCCAATTTTCACCACCGACAAAGGCCGATCAGTTTTGGAAATTTTCCGATTCGGGGAAAATTTCAACAAACACACTGTTTCCGAAGAGGGGAAAATGTGTAATAATGGCTGCAAAATGCTTAAGGCCTGGATTTTCTCCCAGACGAAATTCCCGGGCGATCAGGATTTGAAAATTCGGACCGTCAATTCTGCAGTTGTCTCTACGAGTAATCGAGCCGATTCTCGTATGAACCCGACGGTTGTTGTGGCCCCGAATGTTACCGCAAGAGATCGAGTCGATCCTTGTCGGATTGGACCGTTCCCGCTCCAAAATCGCCGTGGCACTTTGACTCGCCATCATCCGTATGCTGGACAATGGCGCAACACCAATCGCTATGGACCGCCGATGAATCGTCGTTCCGACCCGTCCGACTCTCGCCCTTTTCGCCGTTGACTGCTCGTGGACCCACCTTTCGATGGACGAGTGATGTTTTTGAGGCGAGGACGCCTCTCGAGATTGTTCGGGGGTGTTGGAGATTTTAATTTAATTAAGATATTTGTTTTAATTTTAAATTATTATGGCATTTTATCTCTATTTATTTTATGTTTGTTGACCTCTTTAATTTATGTTTGGTACATTTTTTTTCACTTCTCATTATTCTCATTAATTTGTTTTCCAAAATTTCCTCTCTAAATTTCGTTCTCAATTTGCTTCACATTGGTGATCTCCTCGGACTTCAAAAATAAATATTGTGTGTGGCTTTGTCTTCGTGTGTTTGGTCTCCACCCCCCCAATTCAATTGAAGGAAAACGGTTTTCTTCCTATTCTGTTGTAAAAGCACGCGTAAACTTCAGTCCATCCCAGTGATTTCCCGCCCAAAATCTGGAACAAGCATCTCCCGGGCCATTGGCCGGCCACTTCTACAACACGCGAATTGATTTTCTCGGATCGGCAGACTTTCCAAAGGCTTCGGTTTGACCATTTCATAATTTTGCAATGCTAGAAATAGGGTAGCGCATAGGTTGCTACGGAAAAAATTCACTAGCCTTCTCCTGATTGGTTGATTGCATTTATTGCCAAGCAAATAATGCCAAAAAACAAATCATCCTTTGAATGCTAACAAGGGAACTTTCGAACTCGAAGTATTCAAATCAATTTCAAACCTCTTTTACCGTGTAGAGAGAGGCATAGCTGATTTACTATTTAAATTTTTGGCTTTTTTTTTATTTTGCTCCGGCGCCATTTTTTCTTATACAACAAGATTTTATCATGAATCGTTTTTATATCGTCTCCCCAATAGGATCGATGGATGATACTGAATGTCTCCCTCACAAAGGAGAGGTACCCAAGTGACGGTGGGACTTCCGAACCAAACTTTCAGGGTAGGTAGATTACCCCCTTTTCAAAAATATTCTCTCATAGGAAATAAAAAAATATCATGATCAAGACCCGAGACGCTCACACTGGCTTTTCATTGTTTGGAAATGATATTAATAAGGAAAAAAGGAAAAGCTTCATATCTCGGCCAGAAGCTTCATTGAGCAAAAATTAAAAAATTTTTAATACAAAAGGGGGGTAATCTACTTACCCTGAAAGTTTGGTTCGGAAGTCCCACCGTCACTTGGGTACCTCTCCTTTGTCAGAGACAATAAGCAAAGTCGAAAAATGCATTTCAAAATTCAACAAATGCTGATAAGACAATACTTCAACACATTTTCCCGAAATAGTTTGAGGGTATGTATCGCTGTCAATTATGTATGCCGTCGGGTTGACCTGTAAGGGCACTTCTCCATCCATCGGAAATCGAGCAATTTTTCCGAAAATTCAGTGAAAAATGGCGAAAATTTAGTCGTTTTAGTAATCGTTGCAAATGTGAATTATTTTCGGGTACCGTATTTGTTCTTTTTATATGCCCGGGTATATTATTTTTCAACCCCCTCAGAAAGGGGTAGATTATTAGAGACGGTCAGACTAATGGGGACAGGGAGATTATTTTTCGACAGATTTATTTAGTGGAAATTTTTGAAATTTATTTTGAACATTTCTCCAAAAAATGTCATCGTGTCAATAAAAAAAATGCTTAAATATTTACAAAGAAATTAATAAAAGCCCCAAAAATATTGAAATAGGAATATGATATTTTGCGTTTCAGAATTTTGAATTTTTTAATAACATATTTTTTCTTCGCATATGATATGAAGAAAGGAGCTCAAAAATAGCATTTCTACGTTAAGATTTTTTGATTTGGTGAAGGTTTTTAGTCCATATAAATCCATATTTTGAGGGGTTTTCGAGAATAAATCCATATTTCGATCATTTTTGGCAAATTTTTAAAAGATGCAAAAAAGCGAAAAATACACCCCCCCCCCTAAAAAGAGAATTTTTTCGAAATTTCGGAAATTTTTTTTAGGTATTTTGTCCACTCCAAAAATTTTCGCTGACAACAATGAAGTTATTACAAAAATTTTGAGACGTATTTGATTTGCAACTGTGAAGCGTGAATTTAATAAAAATTGGCATTTTTAAGGTTAAATCCATTTTTTGGCATTATTTTTAATTCTGTTTAAGCAAATATTGTAGACCTTTTTTGGTATTTTTGAGGGTTTAAAACATATATTTTGGCAGTTTTTAGTCCATATTTTGGTCCATATTTGTGCATTTTTGAGCTTTTTAGTCCATATTTCGGGCTTTTTAGTCCATATAATTTAAAACCCTATTTATTACACATTTAAACGAATTTCAATTTAGTATTAATTAATTTTAAAAATAGAAAAGAAGTTTTTTAGAAAAAATAAAAATTTTATTTATTCCCCCGGGCAGAAAAAAAGAAACGGGGAGATTATTTTTCAACCTACTTCGAAGGGGGTACATTATTGGAGACGGGCAGATTAATGGAGACGGGCATATAATTAGAGAAAATACGGTATCTTATCTTTCGCAACCAACGCTTTCGCATCTAATTCTGCTGAGGACCAATCTGCCGTTTCCCGTTGAAACGAATTTAGCCCTACCGTAACTTTCAAACAATGTCGCGGTGACAAATATTTATTATGGTGTGAAAATTCGAAATTGAAAATGACAGCAATATTTTAAATCGAGAAGAAAAAATGTTGAAAGGAGTAAAAATTTGCTTTTTGTCTCCAACGACTTTGTGCCATAAAATGAATTAACTGGTCAGGAAGAATGTAAGATATAGATTTTAATAATGAGAAGAAATGAAATAAAATTTAAATTGAAAAATCATTAAATGTATATTTGTTAAAAAAAATATTTCCTCCGTCTCTTCTGTTTTGGCCCTTCAATTCTTTCGGCATTTTATGTCATCTCGGCACTTTCTTTCGCACTGCTGATCAGAGTTAGTCGGTCGCGGACGCCGACAGACTGGGGCCATCATCTAAAACCGATACATAGCAATTCAAACGGTTCTGGCGTTTTGACGACATTTAGTGGAGGTTCCGTCTTTTGTATGAGTCAAGATCCGGCAGATTTGGTGAATTTTAGTGCAATCTTTGAGCAGATTTGGCTACAAATATTGTCAGATAAATAATGCAGTCCATCGAGCAGCATGTATTTGTGACATGTTTCTTTAAATTCTGTGCATGTTTTGGATTATTTGGAAAATTTTCTTCAAAACCAATTTAAAAAAATTTGGTTAAAATGTTGCAAAAAATTTGTGATAAAAAGCTTTATGAAAATTTTAATATTTTAGATTCTTGCTATGAACTTTTTTATTTCAAATATCTTGGGTAAAGAATTTTGTGCTCTTTCAATTTTTTCGTAAAAGATTTCCCTACCCCAAGGAATTTTTTTCAAAAATATTCCTAAATATTTTGACTCTTTTCGATGGATTTAAAAAAAAATTATTTAAATCAAAATATTCAAATGAATAATGCAATCTTTTTTTTTATAAAGTGTGTGAATATAAATATGTTTATAAATTTTATTCATTTTTAAATAATTTGGCAAACAAAAATTTTAACAATTTTTCGATAAATAATTACTTAACGACATGAAATGCATATTTATGAAAACTCTAAACTTTACCCTAACAAAAATTTGAAGAAATGAAAAGCAAAATTTTTTATGAAAATGGGGACGAATTTAAAAATGCCAAATTTTTATCATTTTACATTTACTTATGCTTTTTCCAATTTTTCCTCTTCTTCTTAGGCATTTTCTTTTGCATTTTCGGCAATTTCACCCATTTTTTGCTCAAATTGTTCCCAAATACTTTGAATGTCCGTTGGTCCGTTCAATTGTTTATTTTTATCGAACCAATTTTTCTCCTCTTTAATTTCGTAATTCAATTCCTCTTCATTTACCAAATTGATACTCCAAATATAGACTTTTTCCTCTTTTTCCCAAAAATATTTTGAAATTGCATTCAGCCATCTCACAAAATCGATTAAACAATAAGGACTACTATTTCCATACATAAATATTGGCTTCACCAATGGTGACAATTGTTTCGACACCTTCGGATCTTTAGCTTAATAAATTATTATTATTATTATTACCATTTTAATAAATCCAAACAAACCTTCAGCATACAATCGGAATAAATATTCGTACAAAATGTCCAAATATTTTCGATATTTTTGGCATTCTTCTTCAAATTCCTTCCCAATTTTATCACAATGCCAATTCTCTTTCATCTGATACATAATGCCAAGATGGGCTTTATATTTTTGTGTCAAATGCATTTTCATTTTCTCAATTTCGTATAACCCAAAAGATATCATTGTGTTTTCATCAGAGAAAATATAATATCCTTTCTCTTTCTTTAGACGTAAATAATTCGAATATTCTTTTGCCATTTTAAAAAATTTCTTTGAATTTGTCGTTAATCCTTTGACAAATTCCGAAAAGAAAGCATCTTCAGTCTAAATTTTGAATTTATTAAATTTTCATTGAATGTTAATTCTCACCCATGTCAATTGATCATCGAATTTCGATCCCACAATTATCCTATGCTTGTCATCATTTATTTTGGCACTCCAATAACCGTATTCTTTTGCCCTTTCTTCCGCTTTTTTGTACATTTCCTCCAATTTATTGTCAAAATTTTGAATTTATTTAATTTCATTGAATGAAGAGTCTCACCCAAATAAATTTATCATCGAATTTCGAATGTTCAATTTTTATTTTTATCGAACCAATTTTTCTCCTCTTTAATTTCGTAATTCAATTCCTCTTCATTTACCAAATTGATACTCCAAAAATTATAGACTTTTTCCTCTTTTTCCCAAAAATATTTTGAAATTTCATTCAGCTTTATCACAATATGGATTAAACAATAAGGAATATTTACATCAATAAATATTGGATTCACCAATGGTTACAATTGTTTCGACACCTTCGGATCTTTAGCTTAATAAATTATCTCATTATTATTTTAATAAATAATAAATTCAAAATTAAGTAAAATCCAAACAAACCTTCAGCATACAATCGGAATAAATATCTTATATAATAAAGTTGAGTGTTTGTATGTATGTATCCGCCTTGCTTTGAATTGGCGTGGCGTTTTGTAATTGTTTTGTGTTAAAAAATGATTTGAAAAATGGAAATGTTTTGTTTTTGCGTTAAAAATGCATTTGAAAAATGGAAATGTTTGTTTTTGATTTTTCAATTTGTTTTGCAATAAACATTCTTAAAATTGTACCTATTTATTTGCTTTTTATTGTATGTTCATAGTTTATTAAGTTATTTGTTATATAAATTTGTTTTTTGTAAACGAAAAAATTTATCAGTATATTGTTTGAGTTTGATTTAGTGGTTGTTGTTTGTTTGTTTGTTTATTTTGTTTTTGTGTTCTTTACGTGAAATAAGTATGCTTATGTTTAATGTTATTTGAACTTTTAATGAAATAGAAATGCATATCTTTGGTTTGTTCTGTGACTTTCGTGTGAGACACTAATGTGTGTCACGCTTATGAAAAGCAAAATTTTTTATGAAAATGGGGACGAATTTAAAAATGCCAAATTTTTATCATTTTACATTTACTTATGCTTTTTCCAATTTTTCCTCTTCTTCTTAGGCATTTTCTTTTGCATTTTCGGCAATTTCACCCATTTTTTGCTCAAATTGTTCCCAAATACTTTGAATGTCCGTTGGTCCGTTCAATTGTTTATTTTTATCGAACCAATTTTTCTCCTCTTTAATTTCGTAATTCAATTCCTCTTCATTTACCAAATTGATACTCCAAAAATTATAGACTTTTTCCTCTTTTTCCCAAAAATATTTTGAAATTTCATTCAGCTTTATCACAATATGGATTAAACAATAAGGAATATTTACATCAATAAATATTGGATTCACCAATGGTTACAATTGTTTCGACACCTTCGGATCTTTAGCTTAATAAATTATCTCATTATTATTTTAATAAATAATAAATTCAAAATTAAGTAAAATCCAAACAAACCTTCAGCATACAATCGGAATAAATATCTTATATAATAAAGTTGAGTGTTTGTATGTATGTATCCGCCTTGCTTTGAATTGGCGTGGCGTTTTGTAATTGTTTTTGTGTTAAAAAATGATTTGAAAAATGGAAATGTTTTGTTTTTGCGTTAAAAATGCATTTGAAAAATGGAAATGTTTGTTTTTGATTTTTCAATTTGTTTTGCAATAAACATTCTTAAAATTGTACCTATTTATTTGCTTTTTATTGTATGTTCATAGTTTATTAAGTTATTTGTTATATAAATTTGTTTTTTGTAAACGAAAAAATTTATCAGTATATTGTTTGAGTTTGATTTAGTGGTTGTTGTTTGTTTGTTTGTTTATTTTGTTTTTGTGTTCTTTACGTGAAATAAGTATGCTTATGTTTAATGTTATTTGAACTTTTAATGAAATAGAAATGCATATCTTTGGTTTGTTCTGTGACTTTCGTGTGAGACACTAATGTGTGTCACGCTTATGAAAAGCAAAATTTTTTATGAAAATGGGGACGAATTTAAAAATGCCAAATTTTTATCATTTTACATTTACTTATGCTTTTTCCAATTTTTCCTCTTCTTCTTAGGCATTTTCTTTTGCATTTTCGGCAATTTCACCCATTTTTTGCTCAAATTGTTCCCAAATACTTTGAATTTCCGTTGGTCCGTTCAATTGTTTATTTTTATCGAACCAATTTTTCTCCTCTTTAATTTCGTAATTCAATTCCTCTTGATTTACCAAATTGATATTCCAAAAATTATAGACTTTTTCCTCTTTTTCCCAAAAATATTTTGAAATTTCATTCAGCTTTATATTTTTGGCATTCTGTCCGTTCATATTCTTCAAATTCATTCGCAATATTTTCACAGTGCCAATTCTCTCTCAACAAATACACAATGCGAAGATGGGCTTTATATTTTTGCGTCAAAAGCTCTTTCATTTGTTCAAATTCGAATAAAACAAAATTCGAATATTCTTTTGCCATTTTAAAAATTTTCTCAAAATTTGTCGCTAATCCTTTGACAAATTCCGAAAATAAAGCATCTTTAATCTGAATTTTTTAATTATTTAATTTTCATTGAGTTTTAAGTCTCACCCAATTTAAATAATCATCGAATTTCGAATACACAATTATATTATGCTTGTCATCATTTATTGAATTGGCTCTCCATGCTTCATTCTCTTTTGCCCTTTCTTCCGCATTTTTGAACATTTTCTCTAACTTTTTGTCAAATTTTTCTCCACAATTTTCTCGAATTATTCCCTCTAAACTTTCATTTGTTTGGCATTCATTCGCTGTGTCAATTGCCAATTGCAAAATGAATTCATTAATTGGCAATATTTGTTCATTTTCCAATTTTATTCCAAATTTCAATCTCTCCTCATTTAACAATTTTGGTTCGAAATAATAAATGAAAAGTTTCTTTAATTTCTATTCAATATGTTTACTATAATTTGGTTTAAACTAAAATTGCGAAATTTGGCCAGACAAATCACCGCATAAATTATTGGCCCATTAATTTCAATTTTGTTTTTAAATACAAATTTTGGATTCACTGTAGGAATTCCAACGTACTCTCTAAACAAATATTCGTACAAAATGTCTAAAAATTGGCGATATTTTTGGCATTCTGCCCGTTAAAATTCGTCAAATACATCCACAATTTTGTCACATTGCCAATTATTTTTCATAAAATACACAATGCCAAGGTGTGCCTCATATTTTTGCACAGAATATTGGCTGATTTGAATTTTCGGACGGCCTTTCATAACCGCAATTAGCATTAGATCCTCATTCTAATTAATTAAAACGGATTAGTAAAATTAATTTCTCGAATTATTAACTCACAAATGGAATTGCATTTGAAAATGGAATTATAAACTGATGGAAAATAATGATAAAAAACGGAATAAAGGAATTAAACATCATTATGTCTTAATTAATTAATTAATTAACTCACAAATAGAATTGCATTTTGAAATGGAATTAAAAACTGATTGAAAAAAATAATAAAAAATAAAAAAGGAATTCAACATCAGTTCTTATTTTTAATATTGGTTATTTTATTAAATGATGAAATTATTCCATCAGTAGAATTACCAAATTCTTTTTTATTTAATTTAATTTGTTATTATCTTATTCTAAATGATGCAATTATTTTACAATGTTAATTGATCATCATTAGAATTACCAAATTTATTTTTTATTTAATTTAATTTGTTATTATTTTATTAAATAAGATGCAAATATTTTATAATGTTGATTGGATTCATCAGTAGAACTATCAAAATCTCAACATTATTCTGCCTTTTGCTACTATTTAGCTTCTCCGATGGGATTTTTTGCGCAATTTAAAAAATTTTTACGAACATTTAATCCTTAAAAATGCATGTTCAAAAAAATTCATTTTTTGTGTCAAAATAATCCCCATTTAGTGGCCTAACAAATATACAAAAATGAACAGGTTTATTTAACTTTTTATAAATAAATTGGAGAAACAAATTCAGGCAATTAAGGCGGCGCTAAAGTATTGCAGCAAAATGTTTAACCAATGAAACTCGAATTCGAGATGAATCGCCAACAAATATAAAATTTTTTAAGTATGAAATAATATATTTGAGCTAAATGCGCAGAATTGTTCAATAGTTATTTATCAGTAAAGACAGGATTTTTTGAGGGTTTTCCCGTCGGCGGTTCGTTAAAATGTTTTGTTTTTGCTTTTTGCTCTTTGATTTTTTCTCCTCTTTAATTTCATAATTTAATTGCTCCGCGCATTTAGCAAAAATTATTAAAAAAAAAAATTAAAGAATAAAGGAAAATAAAAGCAAACCTTCAGCATATAACCGGAAAAAATATTCATTTAAAATATCCAAATATTTGCGATATTTTTGGCAATTTTCTTTAAATTCGTTTCAAATTTTGTTACAGTGCAAATTCTTTCTCATCAAATACACAAGGCCAAGATGGTACTCAAAAGTCGCGTAAATTGTTCAAATGGCAAACCCGTCCAGGACAGCGAAAACTCGATTAATCCTCATTTGCACTGTGAATTCAAGCAAATTTTTCGGATATTCTTTAGCCAAAATAGAAAATTTCCAAAATTTGTCGCCTGACCTTTTATAAATTCAGAATACAAAAGCATCAGCATTCAAAATTTAAATTATTAATAAATGATATTTGATTAAAAACTTACCCATATTCCTGAATCATCGAATTTCGAATCCAAAATTATCGATTTTTTACAATTGAATAATCAAATTATTTTACTCTATTTGCTTAAGGTTTATTGAATCTTTTTTATAATTTATGATGTCAATTGAGCTTTATTTTTAATTCTCAATGATATTATCAATTTTCGCTTTTTGTCATTATAAAATAATTATGATTAGTTTAATTACTTTTTAATTAATTTTTCATTTTTTGGGTTTGGAGGCGTCCATTAGAAAACCTTTACTCCTAATTTTGTTTAATTATTTTTTTCCACTTTTTATGTTCAGTTTTTTTTTGTCCATTCGCTAAACGTTTGTATTGCTGCGCACAATTTAATTTGAAAATTTTTATGCTTACAAAATGAGTTCCTCTACAATAACTTGATTGAAATTAATTGCATTCATTATTCGTTAATTAGTAGCGTTATGATTGTTTGATTAATTAAATTATTTAGGATTAATGGGCATTTAAACTAATTGCAGTAAAGAATTGCATATAAAAATTGGTGAAAAATAATTATTTTCATTTATTTCATCATAAACATTTAAATTACTTACAATAATTATTAAATCATCATCTCCGTTCATTCATGTTCTCAACTAATTCAATTTTAATTATTTTTTAGCAAATTTAAAAATGAAATTTACACTTTTGGCAATTCTTTTCTTGGCACTTGTTCACATTGGCATTTCTGGCAAATACGATAAGTCGGACGAGCACGATGGCAAATATGGTGCTCGTCCGCCTGCTTCTGGTGGCTATCATCATGACAACAACAATTATGGTGGTGGCAACCATTATGGTGGTGGTGGCAACCATTATGGTGGTGGCGGCAACCATTATGGTGGCGGCGGTTCTTCATACGACAAATATAGACCAACAGAGCACCAAAGGTCAATTAAGGGCAATTAATTTTAATTACTTGCCAATTAATCCTCCCCCCATTTGCAGCACATATTGGAGCAGTTGTGGCAGTTTATTAGCCACCGCAAGATCGTTGGGATGTCGTTGTGGCACCTACAAAACATCGGAGACCTGCGGTTTTCTGTATTTGGGCCGCCGTTATTTGTGCTATTGTTAATCAGAAAGATTTTCATTAAAAATTGCCATCAAAATAATTATTGTATTGGTATTTTAGTTATAAACATATTATGATGTTATTATTGCTTTCACTTTGAATTCGGAAAAATATGAAGCTAAAAATCATTGGCATATTTTAATTAAATGTTCAAAATTAAAATTTTATTAAACGAATAATAGATTTAATTTTAATTTATTAAAATAAACACCAAAATAATTAAATTAAATTAACTCGTCATGGCCATCAAATAAATAAATAATCATCATAATAAAAAAACAACCATTATATTTACTTTTTGTGGTCATTTTGGTTTAAATATTTTTTAATTTAATTTAATTTAATTTAATTTAAAATAATGCGATTATTATAATTATAATCAATTGGTGTAATAATTTGGTGAAATCGAAAATAATTCATAAAATATTGTAGAACTTCAATAGAATTCTTTTATATTATTGGGCTTTTTCGGGAAATCGCTTATATCATTTTTTTTATTTTTTCTTAACATGAGCTCTTATTTTTGAAAAATAAAAAGTTCGCTTATTGAAATTTCATTTAACTTTTTATTTTTGCTATTTGTGTTAATTAAATTTATTTGATTTGATAATTGCTATAAAATAAAAAGTGCGTGGGTTCGATTCCCATCGGGCGAGTTACATTTATGTTCTACAGACGAGACAATTAATTATGGTAATTAATTTTACTTCTTGATTTCATTTAGTTTGACGATATATGCTAATTGGATTTATGAAAGGCCAAAACAAAATTCAAATTAGTGAATATTCAAAGCAGAAATATGCGCTACATCTGGGCATTATTCATTTTATAAAATTCTATTATTATTTATTATTAATAGGGTTATAAATTATATGGATTAACATATTTTTTCTGCGCATATGCTATGAAGAAAGGGGCTCAAAAAAGCATTTCTACATTAAAATTTTTTGGTTTGGTGAAGGTTTTTAGTCCATATAAATCCATATTTTGGGGGTTTTCGGGAATAAATCCATTTTTCGACTTTTTTGCGTTTTTAGTCCATATTTTGGCTTTTTTGGAAAAAATGAAATTATTACAAAAATTTTGAGATGTTTTGGCTTGCAACTGTGAAGCTAAAATTTAATAGAAATTTGCATTTTTTATGGTTAAATCCATTTTTAGCAGTTTTTAGCGTATTTTTAAGTCTGTTCAAGCAAATATTGAATATAAATACCTTTTTTGGAATTTCTTAGGGTTTTAAAGATTTATTTTGGCAGTTTTTAGTCTATATTTTGGTCCATATTTGGCCTTTTTTAAGCTTTTTAGTCCATATTTCGGGCTTTTTTAGTCCATATTTTATGTCCATATTTGGTGTTTTTAATCCATATAATTTATAACCCTAATTATTATATTTTTTTTGTCGAAATCGTTTCAATACCAATTGAAACGCTATAAAAAAAATTTACTAAATTTTTAAAAGTAATTGGACTTCCTTGAAAAATGGCTCAAAATAAAAAATAGATTTGATTTTGTTAATCCTACTGATGGTCAATCAACAATTTCGTCCCGACCGTCTCCATACACATCAATTTGAAATAATCGTTTTTCACTCGATGCGATAATTAGCACGAAGATTAACTAAATATTGCAAAATCATCCGAATGTCGTATTATTCCGTTTAAACTTTCATTTTTGTTTTATAATCAATTTTGATTCATAATTCAATTTAAATTCTTCAATCTTTTCTCATTCAATAATTTTGGTTCATAATCATAATTATAATGAGGCGAGATTCAATTTTGGAAGAAAATTGGAAAATGAACGAAAATTGTCAATTAATGAAATGATTTGCAACTAAAATTTAAAAATATCGAAATGTTCACAACATTGGACTTATTACTCTACATTTATTAGAAATAATATTTGTATAATTACATTTTTCTTACTTTAGACAAAATTTGCATTGATTTTTACTATTAGATGTATTAAGTCATAATTTTATAAATGCATTTTTACATTTATTTTTTAATTAAATTGTTGGCAAATTGATTTTTAAGTGAAAATTGGTCCGTTTTTAAGGCGAGCTGAATTGGATGTTTTTCATTTTTGTAAATTAAAAAAAAATATATGGTTTCTTCCTTTTCTTTAATTTCCTTTATTATTATTTCTTATCATTTTTTATTCTCATTTTCAAATGCAAATCCATCGGTAATTTAATTAATAGGGGCAATTAATTTTACTAATCTATTTTTATTAATTAGGTCGACGATAATATGCTAATTGCATTTGTGCAAGGTCAGCAAGAAATTGAAATTGGTGAATATTCAAAGCAAAAATATGTAACTCACCTTGGCACTGTGTATTTTATGAGAATGAATTGGCACTGTGAGAAACAAAAATTTGGAGGAAATGCTTAAAAAAGCGGTAGAAAATTGGAAAATAGAGCATCCACGGGAAGCCAATAAAATAAATGAACGCAACCATATAAGACTAATAATGGAGGATCCAAAATTCTATGATAATTATTAGGGTTGAGCGGTACCGGTACCGGTACCGGTACCGACCGGTAATTACCGGTTTTTTTGGTACCGGTACCGGTACCGGTACCGGTTTTTTCAAAAATCAAAGTATCGGTACCGGTTTGTCTAGTACCGGTACCGCCGGTAAAAATTTGCACTGGTAAGAATGGGGGTCTGGGTGAGAAAAGAGTAGGGAATGGTGAAGAAGGAGAAATTTTTTGAAAAAAAAAATTAAATTATTTATTTTCATTTAAAGCATTTGTTCATATGCATAAGTGGTCAAGTGGCTAAACCTTCTGGTTTTATTATTTCTCGCTTGGGTTCAATTCCCCACTGGGATAGAATATTCTTCATATTTTCTTTACCATTATTTTAATTGAAATTTTAATTTAAAAAAATATTCCAACTTTTTTTCTTTCATTTTAAGCATCCTAAAAACCCAAAAATTAATCAATTGGTCTTTTTTTACAAATTCTGTTAACAAATCGCATTAAAAAATACAAAATTTTTCCCGCCGGCGCCTATCGGCACCGCCGGCCCTCCTTGTTCCCCAAAAGTCTTGAGAAAAACGTGCCGCGAAAAAAGCGGTGTTGAAAGCAAAAAAGGTCATTGATTTACATTAATTTACATGGCCGGAGACCCCTTCGCAAAATTGGAAAATTGGCCGCTGATCCCTTGTTTTGCAATAATCTGAATTTTGAGGTCTACATCTGAATTTTAGTGTTCTTTATCCTGAATTTGAAAAAAAAACTTGGTCACCCTCAATATACATATACTTCTGAACAATTCTAATGCTAAAAAACAGGCACTCGCGCGAAAACTGAATAAATTTTGTATTTGAAAAATTTTGTCCAAAAATTTTTACGTTGGAAAATTACCGGTTTTTACCGGTACCGGTACCGGTGGAAAAAGTTGGTACCGGTACCGGTACCGGTTTTTGCATTACCGGTCAGTACCGGTACCGGTTTTTTTACAATTACCGATTACCGCTCAACTCTAATAATTATACATGGGTCGGTTGTCAATTAAAATTAAATTTATTTGAATTACTCAAATTTAGACTTATGATGCTATATTTTGTGAATTTGTCAAAGGACAGGGGACCAATTCAAAAAAATTTGTCAGACTTTCTGAAAGATTCCCAATGTTTGTGCATGTTTTGGCATTCGACCTTGGCGTTGTGTATTTGATGAGAGTGAATTGGCACTGTGACAATATTGGAAATGAGTTTAGAGAAAAATGCCAAGAATATCGCAAATATTTGCACATTTTTTACGAATTTTTATTCCGAATTTATGTTAAAGGTTTGACAATAATTAATTAGTAGGGTCGCAATTTTTAGTGTTTTAACTATTTTTTCGATTCTGATGTTACTATGAGTCACTAGAAATCACTATTTTGGCGTTTTTTCATTAAAATATTGAAAATAATTCACTATTTTGGCGTTTTATCACTATTTTTCACTATTTCGACACTTTTTTGGAAAATTCCTTAACAAAAATGCAATAAAACCAAAAAATATACCCCTACGAATCGACCTAAAATTTTTTTCTAAAATACCACTAAAATTGGAAAATTTTCTTAAAAATTGTTCCCCCAATTTTGACAAATTTTGGTTTAAAAATGTTTAATATTTGCTAAGGAAATAGTTCAAAGGAAAATGTACCTCATTTGCAACTGCAATAAGTGAATAAAAATTATTTTTGCTTAATTTTAGACTGATCACTATTCGTCACTATTTCGTACTTTTTGCCACTATTTTGTCACTTTTTTGGCATTTTTCCCCACCGTTTTAAGTTAACTATTTTGAGATTTTTCGTACCTAAAAGTTGCGACCCTATTAATTAGTAATATTTGATTTTTTAATAATAAATATTGTTTCTTAAGGTGAAAACGCTGAATTAGCTTATCATGTGCCAGCGGTGAAGCCAATATTTACGGTTGACAATGGAAATCGTAATTCATTAGTTTCTGTTGTAAAAAATATGAGAGAAATTTTGAATTTTTTTTTTTGAAAACTGATGAAAATAAATTACAATTTTATGAAATGATATTGCAAAATGAGGAAGAATTGAATTATGGAATTAAAGAGGAGAAAAGTGGAGAAAATCCATCAAAAACAGAAATACAAACAAACATTGCCAAACTTCGAAAGGAATTTGAACGAAAAATGAAAAATTTATGCGAAAATGCCAAGGAAAAGGCCAAGGCAGAAAAGGCAAAATTGGAAAAAACAATTGAAAATGCAGAAGATTATCTTATCAAAACACCTTGGGAACTACCCGCAAGATTCGGGCTCTTCTGCTGATCATTTTTCATGGTTCCAATTCATTTGCATTTAATTGTTCTTCTGTCTTCCTTTTCCATTTTAAATTATTTTTTCGGTTTTTTTGTAATTTTTTTTTTTATTTTTTTTTTTAGAATTTCCTATTTTAGCCCAATTATTTAGATAAAGTGTTTGACATTTTCTCAAGTGGCGCGCATTTTATTATTTTCTTTTAACGTATTTGGTACTTTTGGGGTTTTTGTACATATTTAGGTAATTTTTTTGCATGTTTATGAACATATTTTACCACTTTTTGTACATATTTTTGAAATCCTTAATCATTGGATATTTAAATTTCGGGCACTTCTGCTGATCATTTCATGTTTACTATTCACTTTTTTTAGAATTACGAATTTCCGGCGGATTTTCGCTCAAATTTGTCCCGTAGATGAAAAGACAGCTTCACGGACATAAGCATAAAGGTGCAATTCCCGGATTTCAGGGGGTGCATTTTTCGTTTTTATTGCATTTTTGTTAACAACTTTTGGGCAAAACGCCAAAATAGGCAAAAATAGGTTCTTTCAAAAAATTTTTAGGCTCTAAAAATAAAAGCCTAGGAAATAGGCAGTAATAACTCGAAAAGCAGCTTAACAAGCACCAAAAAAAACAACATGTTTTTGATGTCGTTTCGGGCCACGGAGAGCTCAGGAAAAAATAGGCTTTTGCCTAAAAATTGGAGCCCTAATTATTTCACTGCAAAATGCATTTTTATTGTTTTTGTTTTTTTAGTTTTTTTAGAATTTCCTATCTTAATGGTAGTTATTTAGATAAATGTTTTACTATTTATCCAGTGCCGACTTTTGGCACATATTTTTGTTAAATGAAATCAATTCCAATTATAATTTAATAGAAGTTCCTCGTCTTTTTCGCAACCTTAAAAAGTATTCTTAGTATACTCTTTGGGTTTGATGTTTTTCTTATTTCCTGTGTTATAGGACTTAGTTTAATTCGACATAATTTTTTATAAAAATTCTTAATTTATTTGTTAGCTCATCATTTGTGACTATGGCATATTCATTATTATTTCTTTTGGTCTTATAGCAAATAATTTTAATTTATTATTTATTTTTTAATCATTTTGAATTTATTAATTTTTTCCTTATTATTTCTTATTAGTTTATTAATTCATTAATTTCTCAATTTGAGTTAGGCGTGAGTTACGTCGAGAATTTTTGCGCACACTAAAAACTTGTTTTTTCAATTTATTTTTTCCTATTTTTTGGGTTGAACAAAGTTTGTTTTTTAGTCCATTCGCTAAACGTTTTGTACTGCTGCGCACAATTTAAACTTTCCAAATTTTTCCTAATTGCAAAATGACTTCCTCTACAATAACTTGATTGAAATTAATTGGTTAATTAGTAGCGTTATGATTGTTTGATTAACTAATGAGTTATTAGCGTTAATGAGTTTATAAACTAATTGCAGAAAAGAAATGCATTTAAAGAAATGAAAAATTCAAATGAATTCACTCATTTATTTAAACTCAAAATAAATCTTGGTTATTAAAAACATTTATTTTTTAAATATTTTAATTTAAAATTATAACCAATTTAATAAATAATACGAAAAACTTACAAATTACCATTACCAATTTTTGCTTACAATTAACATAATTGTTCATTAGAAAACAATTACATGCTAAAGAATATTGAGACTTGTGCAATTAAATTAATTACCCATATTATAAGAAAAATGGCACTGACAATTTTGGCAATTTTTTGTTTGGCATTTGTTCACCTTGGCATTTCTGGCAAATACGATAAGTCGGATGAGCACGATGGCAAATATGGTGCCGGTCCACCTGGTGGCTACTCACACGAGAACAACAACAACAACAATTATGGTGGCGATTCTTCGGGCGAAAAATATGAGACAATGGAACATATGTGGTCATGTGCCACCAAATGGCAATGGGAAAAGCCCGGCGTGTCAATGAAATGGGAAATTACCGACGTAAAAAAATTAATTGGCCAAATTAAAATAATCAAAATTTAAATTTTCAAAATTAATATTTCAGACACTCACCGAAGCGGCGGTGGACACGGATTGCCCATCACGGAAAAGTAAATAAATGATTAAATGTAATTAATTATTCAATGCATTATTTAATTGTTTTTAAAAATTAAGATCGGATGAACAATTGTTGCTACGTGCAGACTGAGTAAGGAATTGGATTAAACACATATAAATTTTTACAAAATTATCCCCAAAAATAATTAGCGACATTTTTTAGGTAAATTTCAATTAAATTAATCGAAAACAAAATTTCTTCAATTTTGGTATCAACTTTAAAATATAGATGCTACAACAAGCAAATAGGACAAAAGAGCTGTGACAACCAATTCTGTGAATGTATGGAGGTAAATTTATTTTTAAAATTAAATTAAAAATTCAAATTTTAAAATAAATAAATCTTAGCGAGCCACTGCTGGCAAAAAACGATGCTCAATTTGGGAGGGGCCAGGCTTCTGTCGTCATTACCGCTTATACGGCGAATCGGCATACCGCGCAGCGGCCCCGTAAGTGTGCAGCATTCATTAGAGGCAATTAATTTCACAAAATTTGGGCGACAGTTGGGCTAGGCGCTAAATAGCTAAGTGCAGGTCGAACAAGCCTATGACGTAGTAACCCAGCGCTAATCTAGGGAAGCTATAGCCATACATTTTTATGGCATTTTTGCGTGGGCAAAACGGATTTTATATATGAAAATTATGAATTTTTCCAAATTTGATTTGGGCACAGGGATCAAACGGAAATGAAGAAAAATAAATAGCGAATTTTTCGATAAAACAAATTTTTCTGGTGCATTTTGACCATAATCAAAATGCAAAATTATTGCTTCACCCATCTCCTTGCAGCCCGTTTTGGAGCAGTTGTGGCACTGTGTTGAACAGCGAAAAATATTTGGGATGTCCTTGCGGCACGTACAAAACATGGGAACGCTGCGGTTTTCTGTATATGGGCTACCGTTACCTGTGCTATGCGTGCTAATCAAAAAATATATAATAATTTTTAGTTTTGTCACTCATGCTTATTTTGTGGAAGTGATAAATTTGTTTTTAGAAGCCAATTTTAATTACATTCGTATCGTTCCAAAACGATTAAATATTTAAAAAAAACCGTTTAATACCATTTTAAAGGGCGCCTTTAGCATTCCCATAAACAATGGCATTGTCAATTTTGGCACTTCTTTGCTTGGCGCTTGCACACTTTGGCACCGGTCAGGAGAAAAAAACTGAGCCATTGGACCACAAATGGACATGTGGCACCACGTGGAAATATGAAAACACTGGACTTACGGTTTCGTGGAGCCTTCCCGAGGTGTGCTATTAAAAAAACAAAAATTAAATTTTTTGTTTAAATTTTAGTTCCTCGCCGAAACTTCGGTGGATGTCGATTGTCCATCGCGAAAGAGTGAAATAATTTAATTATAATTGAATTAAATTTTTTCCCTCCTTTTTAGACCGAATGAACAATTGTTGTTTTGATCATGACGAGTAACGAGAAATCAATAATAAAAAAATAAATAAATTTTACTAATTAATGTGATTATGTAATTAAGTTGTTATTCAAAGCAATTGGGACAAACGAAGTGCGACGACGTTTTTTGTGATTGCTTAGAAGTAAGAAATTTTCTGGCTATCGCAACATCGGTGAATTATTGCTTGGGGAAGGGCACAAATTAGTCGGGAATTCATGATCGGGGAAAGGCAAATAAAGTCTGATCTTCAGGATTAAAAAAGTGGTCTTCAGGGTCGGGGAAGGGCACAAAAAAAAAATCGGTAATTCAGTGTCAGGGAAGGGCAAAAAAAGGTCGGCAATTCAGGGCCGGCGAAGGCCCAAAGATGTAGGGGGTTTGTGTGCCTTAGGGGTTGCAATTAATTCCTAATTAAATTTTCTATAATTTTTTTTAAGAGAGCAACTAAAGGATCATCACGCTGCGAAACTTATGAGGGACCAGGCTTTTGTCATCTTGTCCGCACGTATGGCGCGTCGGCCTACCGCGCGTCGGCCCCGTAAGTGGTGTTAATTATAGCAATTAAATTTAATTAATTCAAATTAATACACTCCCCCCCCATTTTCTTGCAGCCCGTTTTGGAGCAGTTGTGGCACTGTGTTGAACAGCGCGAAATATTTGGGATGTCCTTGCGGCACGTACAAAACATGGGAACGCTGCGGTTTTCTGTATATGGGCTACCGTTACCTGTGCTATGCGTGCTGATGAATTTTTTTTTAATTGAATTTGGCATATTTTCAGTTATGGCGGAATGATTCAATTTTCATGATATGCTTAGATAATTTTGTGGGCTTTTTTCTATATATTCATAGTATATGCATATTTCTTATATTCTAAAATAAACATTTTCTGGCATTTTAAATAATTATAAAAAAATATTTAAAATTTATCAGCGAAATAAAATAATAATTAAATAAATATCAAAAAGATTTTTTAAAAAATCTAAAAAAAAAATCCAAATTTTTCTAGATTTTTTATTCCTTTTATACATAAAAATAAAATTAATAAATTGAGTCTGACTTAATTTAATGGATTTTTAATTAAATTTCATAAAAAAATTTGTTTCTATTGGGGAGTTCGGAATGTTCTTGCCCTCGAAGAAAATTTTATTCAAAAAATCATAACACAGCAATTAAGGGTGAAACTGCCGATGGTCCACCCCCCCCCCCCTTTGGAAATTTTTTTTTCTGTTCTAAAAAGTCGTGAAACACGTTTTATGGGGTTTTTAGGGTCGCTGATCATGAATCAAGCATTTATTTTGATCAAATTCGGTCCGGGACCCGAATTCGAACAAAAAGTAGAAAACACAAATTTTCAAAATTCACTTTTATGTTCTAGATTCGTGATCAGCGACAATAAAAACCCCATAAAACATGTTTTCACAACTTTTTAGACAGAAAAAAAAATTTTAATTTGGGGCTGAGTAGTGCCTCCTGCAATGTGAGTTTTTTGTTTTTGCGTGACATTGGCCAATTCACGAGGCCATAACTTTATGATGCCAAGAAAACCGTAATTAATTGGTGAAGAGTAGTGGCTAATATATGAGAATAATTTGGCAAACTTTGGTTAAATTTACTTTTTTACTTGAATTGTTATGATTTTTAAAATAAAAAAACTTTTCTTGGAGGGCAATAACTTCCAAACACCACAATATATTCTTATTTTGTTTGATTTCGGCATTTTTGAAAATGGCAATATTTCGCAATTTATTTTCTATATTTTAGTAAAAAATTATTTATTAAAAGAGAAATAAAAATATATCTCGTTCAATTATTTTCGCCATTTACACAAGCTTTTCCGGAGCCCCGCTAACGCTGTCCAAATAAATGCTGGGCCCAAAGCTTGGCGATGCGTCCTTGGCTAATTTTTCGCTAAATTCAATGTCTTCACCCACAGATGCCGTTCGTTGTCGTTGATGTATTCGAGTGAATCTAGAAAATTATTGAAAATTATTCATATTTTCTACCAATAGGGGGAGGACGACACCCCGAGTTTCGGCTTTTCAAACCCCTTCAAAGAGGGGAGGAGGCTCTATTGGAGAGGCGGGTGAGGGGGAGGGATGGGTCATTTCGGCGCCAACGATTCGGCGCCAACGTTTTGCGCAAAGCCAAATAAAAAAATAATAATTAATTAAACAACGACGCAAAGGTGAACATGCAAAACCAGAGCAAGTCATGGGGCCACTGAGCTAGGTATTTTTTGGCACTGAAACCTCGGCGCCGAAACGACCCACAGCTGGCGGGATGCAGTTGACCCATTCCGGAAAAAGATGGCTTTTTGGCGCGTCCAGATCAGTTGTTGTACGTGGTGTAGTTTCTTTTTTTGAGTCCAATAAAATTTCTTTGTGATTATTTAGATTTTATATTTTTAACTTTTAAATTTTGGAAAATTGAATTTTATACTCTATTTTTGGGAAGTGCTTCTATTGGAGGGGTGCGTGACTAATTTTTATTAAAAATATTTTTTTAATTACTGTAATGAGCAGCATGCACAGCCGACAATCATCGTAATGCAGAGTAGAAGAGTGCTCGAAAGCCACAATGTCTCAATTAGGAATGTGAGGGTTACTATAAAAAAATAAAACATTTAATTAAAATATTCAAAAATGATATTTTTATGAAAATTTGGCCAACCATTTTCATCATTTTCATTCAGCTCAGCAGTGTGGAGTTGCATTGGAATAAAACTGAAAATTTCAAAATATGTTCACCTATTTTGAACGGGAAAAAAAAATCATTTTAAATGAAATAAAATTAAAAAATATATTTTTTATATTTCGGGAAAACTGATAAAAATTTCAAATATTTTCAAAACGTACGATATGGCAACATCGATAAAACAAATACGCTAATTGCTCCATTGAAAAATATGGACAATTTTCACACAATTCTTTTTAATGACAAGAAAATGAGGTTTTTTCATATTGGTCCATTATTTTTCGTGATATTTTTAAATATAGAAAACGGATTTTCGAATTTTGGCACCAAAATCATGCCTTAACTTGTATTATAATTTATAATATTAAAATTATTAAAATGAAAATATATGGGAAAAATCACGCATTAAACAATATTTCTGTATGGCATTTCTTGAGAAAACGAAGTTTGGCCATTAAATGAGGCTTCTCCATTTCATGTGCCATTTAAACATAAAATGAAATCTTTTTGATAGGCTTTTTCTTTCCCCGTCTTCTCTTAATCCGTCCGCATGGACGGCTTTGTTAATTTGTGATAAACGAACGTCGTTTGACGTACATGGAAAAAAGTAACATAAAAAAACGGGCTAAAAGTGCGAAAAAAAGTGTAACGGTAAAGCATTTTTCTTTTAAGTCAGTTGCATTGAGCTACGCATTTGTCGTAAAATTGGGTCCGGATTTTAATGGCAAGCAAAAATGCCAAAAATCTGCATTTAATACGGGCAAATGCCAAAATGCGCAACAAAAGTCGTAAAATAAGCCGTCAGAAGGATGAAACCACTTACTTTTACGACAGTTCATAAGAATAAAAAAATGTGTCGTAGAATAAGTGAGAAAATATATGGTTGATCAAAATACGATTAAAAAAATGAATAAAAATTAATCAGCAACTGTGTAAATGCAAAATCAATTATTTTTTCATTTTTATTGGATTTTTGTTAAGGATTTTTCCGAAAATTCAGAAAAAAAGAAATCGGCAAAAAAATAGGCATTAAGCAAAAAAAAAAGTCCAAAATAGGCAAAGTTAGGCATTATAAAAGTCATCGTAGAAGCTTCAAAAACCAAGTGGAAAAAATGTTTTTCGTGCTTATCTGTGCGTATCAAGTGCGCAGAAATTTTAGGCATTTGCCTAAAAATCGCAGCCCTAGTGATCAGTAATAAGCAACAAACATATAAAGGTTCAACAATTTCTTTAACAAAAAAAAATTAAATGCAGGAACCATCGAAAAATTTAAAAGCCAAAGTTTCGCAACAAAAAAGTGGTAAATTTGAGAATTAAAAATAAGAATAAAATGGAAGAAATTAATAGAAGTTCGTTTAAAGGCGCTCAACTTTAGTGATATCACTTTTGGATTTTTTAGGCCTCGGTATTTCATTTACCGATTCTCCGAAAAAAATTTTTTAGGCGTAGGTTCATTATGCACAGCACACTTTCCCCTAATGTTTTTTTGCCGTTAATTAAAGCATAATTAGAGCCCCTAATATGTAATTAATTTTTTTGTTCGCATATCATTACGCCCACCAAAATCATGTGATAAAAAACGTCACACACCAAAAACATGGCGTCTAATAAAATAAACCACTTGCATTACTAATAATATTTATTGAAATATTTAAATATAATTAAATAAATAAAAATTATGTCCGGATTTATGGGGCTAAAAAACTCCAACAATGTGCGTTCAATATTAACTAAAAATGCCAAAATAGGTGTAACAAAAAACAGGCTTATCTATGCATGTTTTGAATGCCATATTTTAAAATTTTTTTATGTTTTTAGTCAATCTCTAGAAAAAAAAATATTTATTAAAAATAAATCATTTATAATGATGACATTTAGCGAAAGCAATTAAAATGGAATATTTGCGCGAAAAAGCAAGACTATGTTGTATTCACATTTGAGTATTTAATCACTTTTCTCATCGAATGACATGGTGAACAGTTGAAGGAACATTGTTGGTCACTAAAAAATAATTTTAATATTTATTATTTTACCCAAAAAAACAATAAAATTTAGCCAAATCAGTATTGAGATAAATATTAAAAATTCTTGTCAAAAAAATAAAGAATATTTTGAAGAGGAATTTTTGATAAAATTTTAGGGTCAATTCTTAGGGGTGTATTTTTCTGAAATTTTTGGGACATTTTTATTGCATTTTTGTTAATACATTTGGGCAAAACGCCAAAATAGGTTAAAATTAGTTTTTCAAATTTTTTAGGTTTTTTAGGTTCTAAAAATTAAAGCCTAAAAAATAGGTGCTAATAACTCGAAAGTAGCTTACAATTAACAACAACCAAAATAATCATGTTTTTCATGCTTTTCAGGTCATTGGAAGCTCAGGAAAAAAGGTAAAACCCTAAAAATATAAGCACTACTAATAAGAGTTCTATAATAAAAAAAAACTAAATTCCAATAAATTTCTTGCATTACAAAATATTAAGGAATAAAAAATATAAAAACATTTTGATTTATATAAAATTTGAACTAATCAAATCTTTTCAATTAAAACTCTTAGTAAAAAAAGTTGAAAAACATAATTACTAAAATGTATCCGTTTGAAAATTTAATTTCTTAATTGCCCTTAATTAGGTTGGCATAAATAACACACCATTGTTCATGTTTTCGGTATAGTTTGGAAAATAACCGAGCATCCAAAATCCATTGTCTGACAGCCGAAAGAACATTTTCATTTTTGCCAGGACAGCATCATCGCCTGAGGCGATGCCGTGGTGCCATTGTTGCTGGTGAACCCTAATTGTCCTATAGCACCAATGACCAAATCGGGCGTGATCAACTGCGTAACGCACCAGCCATTGGCGGCTGCCATTTCGGTGGCTGATGCGGATGGACAAAACTGTGCCAAATTTAAATTGGATAAAATTGTGCCAAATTTAAATTGGATAAAATTGTGCCAAATTTAAATTGGATAAAACTGTGCCAAATTTAAATATTTGATTATTATTATTATTAATATCAATAAAATCTTTTTATTAATTTACCTTTTCAAGCAGCGTTTTTCGCACTTTTTCATCCTTAAATGCCGCACTTTTTGTGCATGTCAGCAGCAAACATCGTTCATCGGCACCACCAATTTGAGGCGGTAATGGCGGATCATTTTCTTGTTCCCCCAAGCAATGCGAGAAAATTGCGGAAAACAATAAAACCAGTAAAAATAATTTCATGCTGTAATTTAATTGTAAAATATCTGTTATGGTAGGGAGAAAAACTAATTGAAGATTTGGGCCAGATAAAAGCAATTTACAAAAAAAAAAAATTCCGTTAAATCAACACATTTAATAAACTTTTTATAATATAAAATAATGGGATGCATAATGTGCCTTGGGCTTCAATGAATAAATTTGTAGGTAAATTAATTTATTGTATAAATATTCTCACATTTATATGTTTTAATTGATTTTTAATTGTTAAATTTAAATAAATAATGTAATTTAGGAGATTTTACTGGCATGAATGTGAATTTATCGTTGTGTTGACTAATTATTAACCATTTGTGCTGAACGAAACATATCATAAATTGTTTTGCTGAATGAAAATCTAGATCAAATCAATCCAATCGCAAGTTCGAAAACAAAACTAATAAATGTATTCCATCATTTTTGCAAAAAAAAAGAAAAAATTCGAAGACATTTTGAAACTAATAATTAATTAATTTAATTATCCTCAAATATGTATACCCAAAATAATTTTTTAGGGAACAATTCTTGAATATTTAAATTATTCCTAATAAAACCCAAGAAATATAAGATAAAAACTTTGGTTGGGTAAAATAGGATTCAAAGATTAAAATTTTCTCCGATTAAAATATAAAATTTAAATTTATTTTTTTGCTTATTTTTTGTAATTTTTATTTTTTATCTTCATTTAAAAAATCCCTAGTATATCTTAATTCGTAATCCTTCACAAATTCGTTTAATATCATTTTCTTTTCTCCTGGAAAAGCTTTGTAATATGATCCATGCTTTAGCTGCTTTTGTTTCTTTTTTCCTATGTAATGATTGACGCCTTTTTTCTTTATAAAATACGAGCAAATAGAATTTTATTTGTTCACTTTTTATTTAGTTTAATTTTTAGCTTTTTCTATTATATTTATTGAATTTAAATAAAAATTAGTTTAAATTAAATTTAAAAAAATTAATTATTTCCTAAGGCAATGTGTAGTGTAAAATTTGGCATTTTGTTTCTTCTTCTTCTGACAATTATGCCGTTCATATTTGGAAATGACAAAACAAATTTGCCGGTTGAGAAACTGACAGCACGACAAATTCGATCAGAAAAACCAATTAACGGGTAAAAAAGAGGCAATTAACGGACAAATTTTGGAACTTTTTTTGTTTTGTTTTAAATACCACAATTAATTTATTATAGGATAAATAAGGACAAATCTTTGAAAAATTTTTCTGGGTTTTTAAGATTCAATTCCTTTAAATAAAAAATTTTCAGGAACAAGGCCTAATGCCACCTCCATTTTTCAGCTAAAAATTTAAAGATTTAATCGAATGATTTTTCTCCGGTAGAAAATTTAAAAGTTCATTTAATTTTGATTTGAAAATAAATACTTTTTAAAATTAGAAAGTATCGTCGCCGTCTCCATCGTCGTGGCATCCTAAAAGGGGCAGTGATCGGTGCCACAATTGGCGCCGGCGCGGCACTGTTGTCCAACGCATTCAGTGGTCATCGTGGGCATCACGATTATTACGGCTTTAATGGATGATGATGAATGATTGATTTTTAATAAGGAGCATAGCGAAATTGTTATTAAATTTTATAAATTGTTATTTTTGTAAAATTTCGTTTTTTTTTTTAAATTTTTATGTTGCGTAATTGTCAGTTATCATAATTTTACTCTGAATTTTTTGGTATAAGAAACTTACTTATTTTGTATAATTTGATGATTTTTTCAATGCATATTTCAATCTTTTTTTTTTACTTACCTATAAAACGCACAAAAAATAAACCAATCAAAAAAAAATTAAAAAATTCGAAAGAAAAGACAAATGAAATTTTTACTCGTGCCATGAGGAGGATAATAACAAAAATGTATCCAAGCCAATATGGAGGTTTATTTTTCAGATTTAGGTATGTAAAACAATACAAACCCTATCCATGGCATAGAAAAAGTGCCAAAATTCGAGTGATTAAAAAGGAATTAGGTGTTTTTTGAAACCGAACCGTTTTGAGGGTTATCTTTTGAAAGCTTACTTCAAAGGCCTGATTCAACTGAGAAAATATTTTTTCATAAACTCAGTGAAGAAACTTTAATTAAAAAATTATTGAAAATTCAAAAACGAAACGCAATTTTATTTTTTAAAAACCTATATTTATACAACTCTAATAAAAAAAAATTTAAATTTATATGAACATATAACACCTCAAAAAACTTTAATTTTTGACCGATTCCCCTCTCAAATTTTTGTTTTTCTCGCTCGGATTGCTGCGGATGATTCATCCATTTTTTACTTTTTCCCGTTCAGTGAATCTCGGGATTGGGGGATCCGATTATGTGGTGGGTGCGCGACTCGGAAGAATATAATGGGGCCCCACAAATGTGTAAACATTGTGAAACAGACAGCTCTCGTCGTGCTGCTGGTTAAATCACAATTTTAAAAAATGGAAAAAGTGAACGGAATGAATTAAAATTCCGTTATTTTTTTTTAGAATTAAATTATATATTTAGTTTTAGCATTTAATTTTTTCAATTTCATTATTTCGTTTATAAATAAAAAAAATATTTTCTTTTCAGAAAATCCTTTAAAAAATGATAATGCCCCAATTTTTATGCATTTTTCTGCTCCTTATTGCTCTTCTAATGCCAATTACATTTTGCCAAATGCCCGAAAAAGGCGTGAATTCAAATACAAATTTAATTCGCTCCAACAATGACCAGCTTTTGCAAGCACAGCACCTTGCCACCACGTTCATCCTAAAGTAAAAAGATTTTACAAAAATTAAGAGCAAATTTACTAAAATAAATAATATTTTTTATAATAATAATTTTCTTTAATTTTCCGCCCGTTATTTAAATTTTCATTAATTAATTCAGACGCCGTCGCCGCGGCACTTTTTTGAGGGCTGCGCTGGGCGGCGCTGCGGTGGGCGGTGGCGTGGCATTGTTGACAAAGGCATTTCGCCAACGAAAACCGTCTGGAGCTGCTCCGCAACGGAATTTCATGCAGAAATTGGGCTGAACTAAGAACCCAGCAGGACTCAAGTTATTTGTCCTTGAAAACACCAAGGATGTCCTTGCGATACACTTTTATCCTTGAAATTCGTAAAAGGATGGATCTTGCAGATCATCATTTCATATTTCTTTTCTATTTTCTTTGATATTCGTTGACTTTTTTCGTTTGAAACAGCTAATAACAAATCACGGCTAATTTTTGATTGTTGGCAAATTGATTTTAGCTGAATTGTCTTCAAATAATTTGCATTGATTTTTTTATTGGATGTATGAAGACGCAATTTTTTTTTTTTTATTAATTTTATGAAAAACATAAAAATATTATAGAATTTTATTAATTCCAAAAAATAATACATTAATTATAATATTCATTAAATTATTTTTATAACAATTAATAAAAAAAACATCTATTAAGAAAGTATGCATTTCAATTTGTTTCCGCTTATTTGTATTGTTATTATTCTTCAATTTAAATTGGGTAATAAAAAATATAAAATAATAATAATAAATATTCATTATTACAGAAGAGGTCGTTTTTGCGCCGTCCTTTTCGCGCCAGCTCGAGTTTTTGGCTTCTAACTTTTTTCATTGACGACCAAATCTAACAATCTTAGCATCATTCAAAAGCCCTTCACATGCACTATTAGCCTAATAAAAAGCAAAAAGATTTTCTGATCTATAAAAAAGTTATTAAGAAAAATTTTCCAAAATTTCGATTTTTTTTGAAAATTTGCAGTTATAACTTTCTTAGTAATTCCAAGCAATTGTTTATAAAAAAAATCTTCTAAACATGTAAAGCTTTCGAATAATACCAAGATTGTTAGATTTGGTCAACAATGAAGAAAGTTTGAAGCAAAAAACTCAGGCTGACACGAAAACGACCCCTACCGCATTTATTACCTTTTACAGTATGCCTTGCCCCTGACAGTATCGGTGGTCAATTTGAACTTCGCATCGAAAATTTTTCAAAATTTGCCAATGGACCAATTAGAACAATAAAGTTGGGTCAACCCAAGTACATTAGAGGGTTGCACTGGCGATTGAATGCATTTGTTAATGAGCAAAACGGAAAGAAATCTTTGAACTGTTTAATTGCAATAATTAATAGTGGTAAATTTTTTATTTATTTTAATTTTATGTGCCATTTTAGGGATTATTTTTGAAAAAAAAATTAATGAAAAACCACGATTATTTATCCCATACTCATTCAGCATAGCTTAGATTAAATGTGCCAAAAAACATCTCGAAATATATTTGCCAAAACTAAAAATGCAAAAATATGTACATAAAATTATACAAAAAGTGCCAAAAAATAGTCAAAACTCTGCGTTTTTCTACTAAAAAAAAAGCTTAAATTGAGCTTCAAAATTATATTCCTGCTTAATGTTAATTAAATTCTTACAACAAAAAAAAAATCCCCCGACTCAGTACCGAAATACCGGTTCCGGGCTCTAGTTTTCATGTTCTAATACTCAATCGGATACTCTCTGTTATTTTTAGACACAAATTGGCATTGTGCCGTCCATGCGACGGCAGAAATTATTGTCGGAGAAAAGAAAATAAAAACAGAAATTTTTCAAGGCTTTGTGAACCGGGATGACATCATTAGGGAATGGAATTTCACTGAAGAAATTGATGTAAGCGGAGAATTTTAAATTACGGGAAAAATTTTTTTTTTAATTATGGGAAATTTAGAAATTGTTGGAACATTGTCAATCATCCAAAAGTGATGTTGTCCTTTTGAGTGTCAATCTGAAGATGGACCCACCAACTGGCAGAAGGTGTGACAGATCGCCAAAATTTAAATGAAAAAATTTATGAAAAATTTTTAGTTTTCCATTTAATGACATTTTACTGGTGAAGAATGATGAATATGATTCGGCAGTTGCAATAAAAATTAACAAAAAGGTTTCGCTTTTAAATTTGATGTTTATTGTTTTAATGTCGAAAAAATTTAATTTATAATTTTTCAAAGCTTTCCATTTTGAAAGTCGAAGTTCGTAATTGAAATTATGAAATGAAAACATTATATTTAATTTTTTTTCCGCTGGAAAAAATGAATTATAGAAAATTTCAAAAATTTCCCGGTCGCTCCCCATATTTTCTAAATTTCAATATTAAAAACCTAATTGATTAATAAGCTACGGATAAAATCCAAAAATGGCTTGCTCTACACGATTCCAAATTATGTTCCTTTCAAAAAGTCTATTTCAATGCGAATTGTTGAAGTAATTTTACATTTTTTTTTACACAATTTTCAGCTGTTGGCACTCCATTCGTCATTCTTTGACAGATTGTTTTTCAACAACACAGAAGGCTCTTCGTCAACATATTCAAGCAGTTCAATCAGTTTTCAGCCTGTTGTTCAGCTTCGTCCTGCAACAGTTAATTATCAGCCAATTTTGCAGCTTAATCCGCCATCAACGCGGGAAAATTTTTATCGAATGCTTTTGGTCTTACAATATGGCGATAGCTTTTTGAAAGGTTCCAAAAAATTTAAAATAATTTTTTTTGATTTAATTTTAATTTTTCGAATTTCATTTAAAGTAGTTACTGAATAGGTCCCACCCTTGAATTAGAAGTGCACTCTCAAAGGACCTACGGACAGATGACTCACAAAGACAAAAGACACACGGACAAAGGACCGACAAAATTAATCAAATAATTAATAAATAAAATATTTAATTTTGTCACTTTTTGGGTGTAAAAACCATTTAAAACTGTACAAATTTAAAAATTTTCCCGGTTTTAAACTCTGTTCGGGTTTTGAGTTTTGGCTATATGTAGAAACCCTGTTTAATTTATGAATTAGTCAATTCAAATAAAACAACTAAATCAAAAATAGGATGGGTTACGGTCGTTTAACCGAACTGAAACTGAAAGTTCTTTTTTTATAATGTATTTGAATCAATTTTATCATGTTATTATTGTGATTATAATATATTGTTTATTATTCTTATTATTATTTTTGTTGATCCTTTGTCAGTGAGTCATTTGTCTTTGTGGGTCCTCTGTCCGTGGGTCTTTTGCTGCTGGTGTGCCCCCCCCCCCTGTCAGTGGCTCCTTTGTCCGTGAGTCATTTGTTGGTCCTCTGTCCGTGGGCCTTTTGCTGCTGGTGTGGGTCACTTGTCAGTGGGTCCTTTATCCGTGAGTCATTTGTCTTTGTGGGTCCTTTGTCCGTGAACCTTTTGTCTGTGGGGGGGGTCGTTTTTCACTGCACCGAATTAGAGCCCCCCCCCCCTGATTTTGTTTCAGATACGAATGTTGAAGACATTCTTCGTCTGGCTGTCAGATATGAAATTGAAGAGGTCCAAGGCAAATGTGCCAAATTTTTGCTCGACCCAAAATGTCAAAAGACAAAATTGGGAAGTTTTCGCATTGCTTTCAATCATGGCTTAAACATAACAAAGGTGATTTTAATTCAATTAACCAGGGTTGCCAACTGAAAATTTTTTAAATCAGCATTTGGCCGACAAAAAAGCATCGTTTCTGGTGAAAAACCAGAATTTACAACAAAAAAAAATCAATAAAATTTTCAAAATGTTAATAATTCGTTTTCACCAAATTTCACCAATTTTTGTGATTTTAGCCAATATTTTATGAAAAAATAAGTTTTGAGGGCCTGCCGGCGGTGCAGACAGGCCCCGCTGGGAGAAAATTCGAAATTTTGACCATTTTTAGACAGATTTTCACTGAAATTGGCAATTTTAGGCCAATTTTTCGCTTATCTTCATTTGAAAAAAATCATCATTGGATCATCCCCTTGAAATTAGCAAAATGATGATAAATCAGCATAGTTTGGCTACCCTGG
The DNA here is from genome assembly GCA_004148225.2 of Heterodera glycines. NCBI lineage: Eukaryota > Metazoa > Nematoda > Chromadorea > Rhabditida > Heteroderidae > Heterodera > Heterodera glycines. The sequence continues at coordinate 527,922 of CP049706.1, read as the reverse complement.
ACTTAACACACATAGACTTCATTTATTTAGATATGATTTTATATAAATCGCAGAATACGTTTTTCATTTTCGTCATTAATGTGATATCCGATGATGCTTTTTTTGTAGATAAGCAAAAAAAAATTTGTTTTTTTTAAATTTTAGTTATTTTCAATTTTCATGGTAAAATTTGATCTAGCCGATCCAAAATGAGATTTTTATGAAAGGTTATTTTTGTAAAATTTGTTTATGTAAAATAGAAAAGATGTCAATTGGTTTATTAATTTTATTAAAAATATTATTTTTAAAGGATTTAATTTTAAAATCGATGACTCGTGCCGATTTTTCTGAGGACAAAAATTTGATAGAGCACCACAAAGAAATGGCAATGCTTAGCACTGAAGCTAGCCACGAATTTAATGAGCGTTACCATCAACTTTTTCCTGAAGCGCAGAAGGATGACAAAAATAAAAAGCAAAAAGTTGGCCAAATGGACACCGATATGCCAATGATTGATGAGTAGGGTTATAAATTGTATGATTTTGCATATTTTTTCTGCGCATATGCTATGAAGAAAGGGGCTCAAAAATAGCATTTCTGTGTTAAAATTTTTTGATTTGCTGAATTTTTAGTCCATATAAAGCCATATTTTGGGGGTTTTCGAGAATAAATGCATATTTTGACATTTTTACGTTTTTAAAGCATATTTCGGTCATTTTTGGCAAATTTTCTTAAGAAAAATGCAATAAAAATGAAAAATACACCCCAAAGGATCGACTTTTTTGGGAATTTAAAAAATAACCCTTGAAAAGCGAAAAATTTTGAATTTTTTAAGAACTTTTTAAAAAAAAATTGTTGTTATAAGAAAAATGTAATTTTGTTTTAGCATATAATAAAAATTTAAAAAATTCGCTCAAAATTTTTGCAATTATCTAAAAACACTCCTTAGCCATAGTTTTGATGTTTTAAAGTCAATTCTGTATTTTTTCTCAATTTTGACATTTTTTGAGGGTAGAAGCCATTTGTTTAATTTTTAAGCCTATTTTAGTGCAAATTTGTGCATTTATCGGGTTTTTAGGGCATATTTTTGGGGTACAACTTATACCCTATCGATGAGTAAAAATTAAAAAAAAAACTGTCGTGCCGTGAACATCTGAGAAAATAGAAGGTGCCGTGTCTTTTCGTAAAAATGACAATTTTTTTTTACAGTTTTTCCGAGAAAAACTCGTTAAACTTTTTCCTAAACGCAACCATATAAGTAAGCTTATGTATCATACGGTAACTCTTGAATTTTTATATTTGCATGAAAAATTTCGGAAAATTTTATTCAGTTTTCAAAAATTTATGCCAATTTATTCAGCATTTTTGGTCACAACTTTTTGAAAACAAAAAGAAATTTTTGAAATTTTTTGCGCTAATAAGGCAATCCACGAGCTTTCGTATAATACCAAGATTTTTTTTTGATTTTGTTGCTTTTAAGCACGGAAAATCTGTAATAATTGCACTTTTTTCCGAAATATCCTAGCAAACCAAAATATATTGGCATAATTTTTGCATAAATTTTCTCCTTTAGAAAAATGCACATTAAAACATTAATTAATTTTTGCAATAAAATAAACTCGATATTTCGCCTTTCTTTTTGCCGTTTCAGCTTTTACTTTTTCAAATTTAATTTATCATTTTTCGGCAATTTTTATGGGAAATTTTTACCAACTAATAAAGAATTTTTTGGCATTTTCATGGAGGAATTCAGGCACTTTTAAGCATTTTTTGTGCATTTTTCACACCAATATTTTGTAAATTGTCACGAAAAAAATTTGTTCATTCTGCTGTCTGCTCTGATCAGTTTGTAATTATTTTCCTGCCCACAATGGGCGATTGTTGAGATTATAATAATTTTGAGCATTGTATGGAATAATTGGCGTAGCCGGCACCGTTGGATGTCTTCGTAACAAAATGTTATGGCATCGATATGCACGGTTCACGCGTTTCAGATCACCTTACAAATTAGCAAAAAATAAATTAGGTATTTAATTAAAATAAAATTTTCAAATCGTTTGATTTAATTTAATTTTTGCTTTTTCTTAATTTTTATTTAAAATATTTAGCTTCACATTTTTGTTTTAATAAATGAAAACTTTGAGAATTAAACAGTTTTAATTTCTTATATCTTTTTTATTTTATAATAAATAAATTTAAAATATGCCATTGAAATATGGTGATATTCAAAGTTTTCGATATTTATTAATATTTTAAAATTTACATTGCTGAAAATTTAATAGACATTAAATTAATTAAATAATAAAAATAAAATATATTTTCAATGCTTTTCCAACCTTCAGTAAAATCCGTTGATTTGCCCATTAAATTTGTATATGCTGGTGCATTTGCTGTAATTGTTGGATTTCCATTTTTGCTGCCTTCCGTACTTTCATCTATGGTTTATTTTTAATTTTATTTATTTATTTTATTTTTTAATTCAATTTTGGAATAAAAATTACGAAATTAAAAGAAATTTTATATTTTCTAAAATTATTACAGTGCATAATTGAGAAATAATCGTATGGCTCGTCATAGTTGCTTAATCCAATGGCACTTAGCTTTTCAAAATCGGCACTTGCACCTTAAAATAAATATTTTTTTTTAAATGAAGCGGCATTTAACATGTTTAAAATTTTGTATTTATTTATTTTTCAACTTTTTACAATAATTTAATATTTTATGCAAAAAGAATTAGTGATTTTTAAAAAATTGTGTTAAATAAAATCGTTTAATTGAACGGCACACGATCCCCCTCCAAAAAATAATAATAATAATATATAATTTAAATAATAAAAAAATTTATTTTATTTATATAAAATTTCTTACCATCGATCACATTCTCCCACCGAATTTGTACAAAACCATCCCGATCTTCCCGTTGATGTTCATGGATACTAAAAAAAATATATTTTTTAAATTTATTTATTTTAAATTTATTTTTACAATCCAATGACGTGCATAAATTCATGAATTATTGTTGAGTATTCAATACATTCGTCGGCCAATGACACCTGTTGTTTGCCACCAACACGTGCAAAATCGGCAAAACACCTTTACCCATAATAAATTTGGTTTTAAAATATTTTCATTTTAAAATAAAACAAATTTTGAAAAATATTAAAAACTAATAAAAATTAATTTCTAAATAATAAATAGAAAATTCATAGCAAATTATTTTAATGTAAAATACTTATTAAATTAAATCAAAATGAAAAAATATGAAAAATATTTCCAAATGTATTGTAAAAAAAACGATTTTATTTTTTTAATGTTTAATTAAGCTAGTAAATGATAATAAAAATAAAAGTATTAATTTACCCGTCTAATTTTGAGATTACAATATAATCTTTGTCCGTCAATGTTTTGGGAACAAACCTGAATTATACAAAAAATAATTCATTATAATAAACCATTTTACCGTATGCAAGTTTTGGAATTGTATGCCGAAATTGAGCGCGCCAAAATTGCGCGCTGTTGTGGCGCTAGAAATTATTATTCAATTATAATATAATTAAAGAATCAAAATAACTATTATAAATATTGTATTATCTCAAATTATCACTCAGGGGGGATTATTTGTTCAACCTTCTCAGAAAGGGGGGGATTATTAGATACGGAGGGATAAATGGAGGCGGGAGGATTATTGTCAACCTCCTCAGAAGGGGGGGGGATAAATGGAGACGGGAGGATTATTGTTCAACCTCCTCAGAAAGGGGGGGATAAATGGAGACGGGGGATTATTGTCTAACCTCCTCAGAAAGGGGGGGGGATAAATGGAGGCGGGAGGATTATTGTTCAACCTCCTCAGAAAGGGGGGGGGATAATTCGAGACGGGAGGATTAATGGAGACGGGGGACAATTAGAGATAATACGGTAAATTAAATTTTTTTTTAATATATAAATCAACATTATATTTTACTATATGCAGACGAAAGCACATATGGTATTCGACCATTTGGCCATTTGTCCGATTCCAATGCGACAACAGATCCACGACGTTGTCTCTAAAAATTAAAATTTAGTAAAAAAATGTTTAAAAATTTGTGCCAATTAAGTAAATAAATAAAAATAATATAAAAATTTTGGAGTAAAATTTATTTAATTAATTAAACATTTATTTTTGCGAAATTAAGTAAGATAATGATTGAGATTTGAAATTATTTAATTATATTTGAACAATTTGGTCGTTCATTTTTAATAAATTTATTTTTCGAGATTATACTCGCAAACATTTATTATTTAAAACAGTGCCTTATGAAATCGTTGGTCACCCAAAAGCATTGTTCGTGCCACTTTTGTGTTTGTGACAAGCCATGCCGCATTGATGAAATCCTGATCAACCAAATGATTTGGCAACAGTGGACGACAATGGCACATTGTGACGGAGGATGAAAGCAACAGTATCACAATCACCTGGTGGCAACTGTTGGCATACCGTGACCGTCGCCAATGGCACATCATCCAATTAAGGGGCCTAATTAATAAAAACCGTCATTTTTAGCATAAAATTTATCAAAATTCTGATAATCAAGCAGAACTTATATAATAGGATGCTTCCTGACAAAAGTGTCAACTATACGGTAATTTTAATTAGGTATAATTATTATTGTAAGTCAATTTTAAATTTTAAATTCGAAAAAATATGGAAAAATAATTAGCAAAAATGCAAAGCGTAACTGAGCTGATTAAATTGTAATGCGCTCCACCAATTTTTGACAAATCCGTCAACCATTCATTTGTCCCATAATTACGTGGTGTCGAGACAAATGAGAATGGCTAATGATAATTATGATGAAGATGAGGTCCACGTCTGCGCCACTCGTTGTTTGATGAGCATCCAATTCAAGAACACTTGGAACACCACACAACAACAAAAAACAAACAGTTTCCGGTTGTTTCAGGAGATCAGCAAAAAGGACAAATAGCGAAAGGGCAGCAGAACGGATGCCCCGACCTTGCGCAGCGCACCACGCCACCACCACCACCACTCTCGACGGGCAACCGGACGGACCACCGACTGGTGAGCGGATATTGCGTGTCGAGAATTTGATGTTGTGTTTGGCCAATTAACGGCGTGTTGACGATGATATCTTAATTGATGGAATTTATATGTCTAATAGAAATGACATTTTAGCCAACAGAAAACCAACAACCATGTGGCTCAGTTGGTTTGCGGGTTGCAAACAAAGAAAAAATAAAATTAAAAAATGCAAATTTTTAAAATTTTAATTAATAAAAAAATGCATTGTCAATCAATCCAACAAATCATTAATGAATGAAAGCTTTTCATTTATTTGGTTGTCCAAATGATCACCGTCCGGGAAAAGCAACAGGATGTCCAGCAATTAAACAATGCTTTTTCTTTTTATTTCTTTTCATTTCGTTTCTTTTCTTCTCCCCGAGTCGGGCCCACATTTTTATGCTTCTCAATTTTTTTTCTCTCCCAATTTTATTCCACAACAATAAAACATTCATTGTTTGTTTGTACACAAAATTTTCTGCTCTGGCTCAAGACTCTCGAGCGAAGAGACCAATCTCGCGCGGGCTCAATTAGTTGACGGCGAGTCGTTTCCGAGTCCAGCGCACAGCTGCTGCTGCACTACTGCGCGAGATTTTGTACACCATCCGGCTTCCACCATCAGCTGGTGGGGGGGGGGGAAAGCCTTGAGAATCTTGATTTTGGATAATTTTAATTTTGGTGTAGAAAACTATTTGGCAATGTTTTCACATTTTCCACAAGAATTTTTGTAATTCTCAAAAATTCTCAAAATATGTAAAAAAATAAATTATGTAGGAAAAAATTGCGAAATATGTACGAAAAAGTCCAAAATATGTATATATATAATATGTAAGAAAACCCCGAAATATGTAAATAAAAGTCCCAACATTTGTTCGCAAACACAAAAAAGAAATTTTAATGCAGGAATTAACTAATTATGAAAATTAGTTTACTGATCAATTTTAATTAATTACATTAAGTATAATATGCTAATTTAGTTATAAAAGTCTTCCGAAAATTCAAAAATCTTTGAACTCTCTGTGCAAAAATATTTTACCTAGTTTTGGCATTGTGTATTTTATGAAAATCAATTGGAATGTAGTAAACAGGGAACGGATTTATATGTTTTTACATATTTTTTTTGCGCATATGCTATCGCATGAAAAGCTCAAAAATAGCATTTTTACCTGTTTTCCTTTCAATCAGAGCGAGTTTTTAGCACATATAAAAACATATTTTGGGCTTTTGGCGAATAAAAACATATTTTGGGGTTTCGGTAGTTTTTGGCACATATTTTGGCGATTTTGGGATTTTTAGCACATATTTTGTGGGTTTTTTTTGGCATTTTTTAGCACATATAAATCCGTTCTCTGCTTATAAATACTAAATAAACAAAGACAAAACAAAAAATAACTGAAAATTTAAAAAAAAAGCATTCGAAAGGAAAAGGAGAATAATTAAATCAAACCAACCAAAAGAGGCTTTTGTGTAAAATTTTATGAAGGCGCGACAAAATGAAAGTGTCAAATGTAAAAAGAAAATAGAACAATTCTCAATGAAAAATGAAATTGAAATGGGAAGCGATCAGCAGAAGAGCCCGGATTTTGTGAAAAATCAAAAAATTGTGAAAATGCCAACGAATTTTTCTTCCTAAAAATTCTTCCCATTTTTTGCTCAAATTCTTGCCGAAGACCTTCAAATTCGTTTTAAAATTTTAAAATTTTCATCAATTCGACCTGATTATCCAAAACTATCTCCCAATAGAAATCAACCAATTCATTTTCACTTTCTTTCCAAAAACTTTTCCAATAATCATTCAATATTATGAGAACATCAAATAAAATGAGAGGATATCGCCCATACTGAAGAAATATTGGCTTCACCAATGGTGCCAATTGTTTCGGCACTTTCGGAATTTTAGCATAATAAATTATTATAATTATTTTTGACAAATAAAAATTCAAAAATAAGATAAAACTCAAACAAACCTTTAATATAAAGTCGGAATAAATATTCATATAAAATTTCCAAATATTTGCGATATTTTTGGCATTTTTCCCATCCAAATTCAGTTAATTGATGCGCAATTTTGTCACATTGTCAATTCTCTTCATCAAATACAAAAAGCTAAGACGGGCTTCATATTTTTGCGTCAAATATTCGTTCATTTCTCAATATTTGAGTATTCTTTCGGCATCTTAAAAAATTCGCCGAATTTGTCGTTAATCCTTTAACAAATTCCGTAAATAGAGCATCATCAGTCCAAAATTTAAATTTATTTAATTTTCATTGAATTTAATTCTCACCCATGTCTTTTTATCATCGAATTTTGAATTGATAATTAATTATCCAATGTTTGTCATCATTTTATTTCATTGGCTTCCCGTGGATAGTCTTTTTTCGCCCTTTCTTCCGCTTTTTTAAACTTTTCCTCCAAATTTTGTTCAAGTTTTTGTTGGATTATTCCTTCAGCACTTTCATTTGTTTTATAATTATTCGCTGCTTCAATTGCCAATTGAAAAATCATTTCATTAATTGACAATTTTGGTTCATTTTCCAATTTTATTTCATAATTTAAGCTCTTCTCATTCAACAATTTTTGTTCGAAATAATAAATGAAAAGTTTCTTTAATTTGTATTCAATATGTTTACTATAATTTGGTTTAAAATAAAATTGCGAAATTTTGACGAGACAATGCACCGCATGAATTATTGGTCCTTCAATTTCAATTCGTTCTTTAAATACAAATTTTGGCTTAACTGTTGGAATTCCTACGTATTCTCTGAGCAAATATTCATATAAAATGTCCAAATATTTACGATATTTTTGGCATTCTGTCCGCTTATATTCTTTAAATCCATCTGCTATTTTGTCACATTGCCAAGTACTTCGCATATAATACATTATGCCAAGGTATGCCTCATATTTTTGCATTGAATATTCACTGATTTGGATTTCTTTATCTCTCCTTTGAGAAATGCAATTAGCATTTTGTCGTCTCCGTAATTAAAATGATTAGACAAACTAATTACTCTAATTTATTAACTCACTGCTGGCATAGCATTTGAAATATGAATTAAAAAATAATTAATAAATAATAAGAAAAGGTATTACAAAAAAAGAAAAGAACATTATGTTTTCCCTTAAAAAATAAAAATTAAAACGATTTAATTTTTAGTTTCAACTTATTTAGATAAAAAATTATTTAAAAATATTTTTTATTCGATATAGTTAGTTTTTAATAAAAAGGGGATTGCTTAATGAATAACGTAATTATGAAAATGAAAAATGGAAAGTAACACAGCCTTATAAACGGAGCAAAAAATTGTTTTGAAATTATGATCATCAGTAGGATTACCCAAATCTATTTTTTACTTAAATAATTTGTTATTATTATAGCATACAATTACACCGGATTACAGTAGTGACGTCACCCAAGCCAAAAGGTATTGGCTTGGTCCCAAACCTATTGCAAGGGTGCAGGCCAGGGATGTGCCGAGCCAGACAAAATCCGATTCCGATTAAATCGCCGATTCCGATTATGGCCAAAAATCCGATACGGGTTTAAAACCGATTACGATTATGGCCCAAAATCCGATTAATTGCGATTCCGATTTTTTTTAATAATTTTTTCCCAAAAATTTTATTTATAATCAAAATCATAAATTTTAAGATTGTGATGCAAAAATAAAAGTTTGTCCACATTCTCAGGCAATAAACGTTTTCTCAGATCTGTCACAATCAACCCAGCGGTGGAGAAAAGCCGTTCGCTTTCAGTCGATGTAGCTGGGGCTGAGAAATATTTTTTGATAGCTTAGTCAAAAGAGGCCATTTCAATTCGTTTGCGCCAGACCAATAAGAAATTGGATCTTCATTGATATTTATTTTTCTGGCTCGGAGATATTCATTGACTTCAACCTGTATAAAAAATAGTTTGTTATTTAATTTCTGGTTTATTTAGTTCGCCTCTGATTTTTGTCGGGCGTTCAAAACGGCGGGACTTGGAATTGGCGAGGCCAACAAAAAATTATCCAAATTCATTTCTTGTTCAAATTCAGTGAACAATTGTTTGAAATTTAGTCGGCAGCATCCGGATAATTTTGGACATCGTCATCAAACGTTCGTTCCTGAATTAATTTGGTTTTTGAAGCGGATATTCAATAGACATGCATCTTTCGAGTAAACAGTTTCGGCAGCGTCTATCAACCACCGCGTATATTCATCATGTCTCTCTGGATCCAAATAGTTTGACAATTTGAACCGCGGGTCCAAAATGGTTGGTAATACAAGGTCTTTGTTGTTATGCCACGCGGTTCTCTTCACAGTCCCATTTGCATCAACCTTCTCTCCCATTTTTTTTTCAACCCATCTATTATTGAAATTCTGACATTTCTTAGGTCTTCCCCCTTTTCTAAGGCAAAAATGATGACACGGAACACTGGAATTGTTACTGAAACTTTGGTAGTCCTTTTTTGGAGTTGATTTGTAGCATGAAAAATGGGCGCCAAAATCTTAAGACACAGATAATTCAATTAACATGCATTCGGTACTACTTGTTTCAATGCTGAAATTATACGCCAATCATCCGCTGAGAAATTCGGAAACGAAATGTCCTCTGCACACAGAAGCCCAACAACTGTTTTGTTTTGCAAAAAACGATCAAGCATTTGGAAGGTGGATGACCAACGCACCTGATAGGAAAATTGCAATTAATTCTTAGGGGTGTAATAATCGGATTTCAAGGCAAAATCCGATTACGATTATCCGATTCCAATTATGGCCCAAAATCCGATTAATTGCGATTCCGATTACGATTCCGATTCGGCACATCCCTGGTGCAGGCCATCTGAGCGCCAGCTGTTGGGTGCCTGTCAGGGCCATCTGAGCGCCAGGCCAACTGAGGCTAATTTTTTTTTTTTATTATTTTAAATTATTTTACTTTTATTAATTTTTTGTTTTTTTATTAAGAATAATTCTGCCGCAGGCAGGCGGACTCGAATTTTTGGTCTGCCACCAAACCAACACACTACCACTCGGCCATGCGACCAATTGCCATAAAAAGGATAATTGTCAACTATATATTGCAAAGATGATGACGTCATTACTGCGAGGGGTTATCTTTGGTTTTCTTTACCACAACCATTCCCCAGCCTAATGTTCCTATTATCACTCCCAATGTAACCCTCGGATTTCTGCCCCTCCAGCCGTTTTTCGCTTTCACATCGCCTTTCGCCCTGCAACGATGAATTTCCCTTATCGTCGAACGTTCAGCTTTTCCCCGTCCCCCTCCTTTTTTATCATGTGAATATGTGTGTCCAGTTATGATTATGTGCCAATCCCTTTGAATTCCGTTTTTTCCTTTTACTCCCATCTTCGCCCTTATCGAGAAGCAAATCGTCAAATAAAGTTGTTGTGTTATTCTCTTGGTTGAATTTGAGAAATAAAGGAAGTTCAAATTTGGAAGGGAAGAACAGGAAAGAAAAAATCTGGGGAAAAACAATCATTCCAATTCGCGTTTGTCCCATTATTCGGTTCCAAAGTGAAAGGAAAGGAGGTGCGAGTTGCGACACAACGGCCGGGAAACGAACTTCCTATCGTATCCCTGTTGTCCTAACTATTTTTTCAATTAATTTTCATTCCTTCTTTTATTATGTCTGCACATTTTCTAGTTCAAATTAAATTGGCATTTGACGTTTTGAGAGTCAATTGTGAATTGTTACACAATTTTTGATCGGTAAATGACATTTTTGGCGATTTTTATGGCAAATTTAGTGCATATTTAGGCATTTTATGGGTTTTTAGGTTTGTTTAGATCAATTTTATTTAAAAAAAGTATTTTTTTATTAAAGATTTTTTAAATTATTTTTAAATACATTATTTTTAATTAAATTTTCCAATTTTATAAGATTTGCATAATTCTATTGATGATCTAACAAGTTTTAGGAATAACTCCTTTAGTAATAAAAGAAAGGAGGTTCTTCCTACTTTTTATTTTTTGCACTCTGAGAAATTACCCATTTATTTTCATAAAGATATTTGCAAATTTTTTACGGTTTTATGGGAAATTTTACGATTTTATGTGCATATAATAAACATCTACTACTAGCTATGAATAAATAAAGAAATCCAAAAACGATGAACAATGATAATTGGAAAATCAATTAAAACGTATTGTTTATCGATTTATAATATTTTATTTCTCCAGCAATAGCAAATAATAATTTCACATTTTTATTAAAAATATTATAATATCCATATTACTCTTTGCTTAAGAATTATCATTAAAATTATATTATTACTTTCTAAGTAAAATTAATTTAAAAAATTATTTTGACAAGATATAATTAATTTTCTGAGCACAATTAGCATTTTTTTAAAATGACAAATATTTTTTTAAGTTAGGAGAAGGAAAATTTTTCCAGTTTTTGTTTTATTTTTGACATATAAAAAATTATTTTCATTAATTTCCAACGACCAAAAAAAAAATGATTAAATAATTCTTTCTTTTTAAGACATTGCCCAAAAAATCAAATATTTTTTTCTTTTAAATGAAAATTCTTTAAAAATTGTATTAAATTTCCGAAATTTTCGGAGTGTCCTTCTGGCAAACACGGGGGCTCACTTTTACATTTGTTTGTCTTAATTTTTGGTTTTCTAAATTAAAGACCAACAATTTTATTTTACTCAGATTTTTTCCAAAATCCCTGGACGACACATTAAAAGTGCAAAAACCAAAACTCACTTTTCCCATTACACAATCTTGGTATCATACGATAGCCCTTGCATTTCGTTATTAGCTTGTTAAATTTCAAAAAATTTTATTCACTTTTTCAAAAGTTATGACAATTTTTCCAGCTTTTTGGCTTAAACTTTTGAAAAACTTAATAAAATTTTTTGAAATTTAGTAAGATAATAATGCAATTCAAGGGCTATTCGTATGATATCAACCAATATTATGCAATTTAGTTTCGTCTAAGAAAAGTTATGAGTTGATTTAGTCAAATAGCAAATTTTGCACTTTTTGCCCCTTGACATAGCACCTTGTGTTCATAGCAGTGTATTTTAAGTGCCATACTATTTTAAAATTTGAATTAACAAATATTGAACTACAGGTCTCAAGACCATTTTGCGCATAATAAATTTGAAGAAAAAAGCCTAAGCCTAGACCTAGCCAAGCAAACCTAAGCGTTGCTCTAATTTCTTATTTTTTAATATTTATATAAAGAAAACAAGATTAAGAAAATTATATTGTTGATCAATGTCATCATTTTAAATTATTGCATCATTATTTAATATAATATAAAAACTACATTAAACTAATAAGGGATGTTGGATAATTCAATTGATGTCACTAATTTAAATTTTTATAAGGCTGCATGATTTTCAATTTTTAATTTTAATTATAATTTTACTTAAATTGACAATACTTTTTTTATAAAAATAGAAAATAGAATTTTAATTAATTTCTTAATAAAAAATTGTTTTTAATTAATTTTTTATGTAAAAATATTAAATAATAATCAATGTGCATTTATGCTTCATTAAATCATTCAATTTATTTAATTTAAGAAAACATAATGTTTTGTTCTTTTTCGAAAACTCCTTTTCATATTATCATTCATTTTTTTCTAATTCAAATTTCGAATGCAATTTCATCAGTGAGTTAATTAACAGTTAATTAATTGGTCGAATCATTTTTTAATTAGGGAGACGACAAAATGCTAATTGCATTTGTGAGAAATGAGCAGAAAATGCAAATCAGTGAATATTCAATGGAAAAATATGAGATACACTTTGGCATTTTGTATTATATGAGAAAGAATTGGAAATGTTCAAAAATTTCGGAGGAATTTGAAGAATACGAATGGACAGAATGCCAAAAATATCGCAAATATTTTGACATTTTATACGAATATTTGTGCAGAGAATACGTTGGAATTCCCACAGTAAAGCCAAAGTTTGTATTTGAAGACCGAATTGAAATTGAAGGGCCAATAATTTATGCGGTGAATTGTTTGGTGGAAATTTCTCACTTTTATTTTAAAAAAAGTGTAGCACAAAAATTTGAATATAAATTAAACGAATTTTTATATTATTATTTTGAACCAAAATTGTTGAATGAGAAGAGATTAAATTTTGGAATAAAATTGGAAAATGAACCAAAATTGCCAATTAATGAAATGATTTTGCAATTGGCAATTGACACAGCGAATGAATGGCAAACAAATGAAAGTTTAGAAGGAATAATTCGACAAAATTTTGACAATAAATTGGAGGAAATGTACAAAAAAGCGGAAGAAAGGGCAAAAGAATACTGTCCTTGGGGTGCCAATGAAATAAATGATGATAAGCATATGATAATTGCGTATTCGAAATTCGATGATCAAAGGACATGGGTAAGACTTAACGTTCAATGATAATTAAATAAATTCAAAATTTAGACTGATGATGCGCTATTTTCGGAATTTGTCAAAGGATTAGCGACAAATTCAGAGAAATTTTTTAAAATGGCAAAAGAATATTCGAATTTTGTTTTACTCGAATTTGAGAAAATGAAAAAGCGTTTGACGCAACGATATGAAGCCCGTCTTCGCATTGTGTATTTGTTGAGAGAGAATTGGCACTGTGCAAATATTGGGAATGAATTTGAAGAATATGAACGGACAGAATGCCAAAAATATAGAAAATATTTGGACATTTTATATGAATATTTATTCCGATTGTATGCTGAAGGTTTGTTTGGATTTATTAAAATGGTAATAATAATAATTATTATTTATTAAGCTAAAGATCCGAAGGTGTCGAAACAATTGTCACCATTGGTGAAGCCAATATTTATGGATGGAAATAGAAGTCCTTATTGTTTAATCGATATTGTGAAAAGGCTGAATGCAATTTCAAAATATTTTTGGGAAAAAGAGGAAAAAGTCTATAGTTGGAGTACCAATTTGGTAAATGAAGAGGAATTGAATTACGAAATTAAAGAGGAGAAAAATTGGTTCGATAAAAATAAACAATTGAACGGACCAACGGAAATTCAAAGTATTTGGGAACAATTTGAGCAAAAAATGGGTGAAATTGCCGAAAATGCAAAAGAAAATGCCTAAGAAGAAGAGGAAAAATTGGAAAAAGCATAAGTAAATGTAAAATGATAAAAATTTAGCATTTTCAAATTCGTCCCCATTTTCATAAAAAATTTTGCTTTTCATTTCTTCAAATTTTTGTTAGGGTAAAGTTTAGAGTTTTCATAAATATGCATTTCATGTCGTTAAAAAAGATAAACCACAGAAAGCCAATCAAATAAATAATGATAAAAATTTGATAATTAAGCATTCGGAATTCGATGATGAATTGACATGGGCAAGATTTAACGTTCAATGATAATTAAATAAATTCAAAATTTAGACTGAAGATGCTCTATTTTCGGAATTTGTCAAAGGATTAGCAACAAATTTTGAGAAATTTTTTAAAATGGCAAAAGAATAATCAAATTATTTAAGTCAAATTAAAGAGAAAGGATATATTTATTTAAATGATACGTCCGTGGTCAATTATGGATTATACGAAATTGAGAAAATTAAAGTGAAATTTTTAAACCTTCATTCACCCTATAATATCAGTTGAAATTTGTTTAACCTCAATCCCTGATAATCATCATTTTGATTCGTTTTTTTCTTGAAATTTTTGCTTGAAAAATATTAATAACAATCAAAGGTCTTGTTTTAAATTTAAATTTTTTCACTAATTTATAAAGTAGTTAGAACAAGTTTTCCTATGGCGAAGTGTTCGGTGCAAACGGTTATTTCAAATTGTAATTAAAAAACGATGCAATTAAATTACTTAAAATTAAATTATTTCAATTTTTCTTTAAAACAAATTCACTTTATTATACAACATGGCACTTGTGAAGTTGTATTAAAATATTTGTGATATTAAAAATGAAAATTTATTATATTTTATTGCCACTAATTATTTGTATCAAATATTTGGATATTAAAAATGAATTATTATATTTTATTGGCACTTTGTAGTTTGTATAAAATATTAAAAATAATTATTTTTTTTAATTGTATATTTTGAATATGTATAATAAATTTTTTATTTTAAACAAATATTTGATACAAACTACAAAATGCATATAAATTTTCATTTTTAATATCCAAATATTTGATACTATACAAATCATATATTTTAATGCGAACTATATTATTAGCGACAATAAAACAGCAAAAATTGTCGGATATATTATTATTCTCTCATAAATTTTTTAATATTTATGAAAAATAAGAGAATGTTCAACCCAGTTTCTGCTATATTCTTTATAATTATTTTCCTCCATTTTTCATTTTCAATTTCAAATGAAAATCCATCGGTGAATTTTGACTTTTTAAAATTTTATTTATTAAAATCTATTTTAATTAGGCTGATGACAAAATGCTAATTGATTTTGCGAAAGGTCAGCAAGAAATTCAAATTAGTGAATATTCGAAGCAGAAATACGAAGTTCATCTTGGCATTATGCATTTTATGAGAATGAATTGGCAATGTGAGAAAATTGCGAATGAATTTGAAGAATATGAACGGACAGAATGCCAAAAATATCGCAAATATTTGGACATTTTGTACGAATATTTGTTCAGAGAGTACGTCGGAATTCCAACAGTGAAGCCAAAATTTGTATTTAAAAACAAAATTGAAATTAATGGGCCAATAATTTATGTGGTGAATTGTCTGATCAATATTTCGTACTTTTATTTTAATTCATTTTCGAGTAATTATTACAAATATAAATTAAACAAATTTTTCTCATCGTTTTAAACCACCAAAATTGTTGAATGAAAAGAGATTAAATTATGAATTTTGAAATTGGAAAATGAATCCAAAGAATTGAAATTGAAGGACCAATAATTTATGCGGTGAATTGTCTGGCCAAAATTTCGCAATTTTATTTTAATTCGGAAGAGAGTGAGTTTAATGAATATAAATTAAACAAATTGTTCAATTCGATTGATCGGCTTTTTCAACCAAAATTGTTGAATGAGAACAGATTGAATTATGAATTTAAATTAAAAAGTAAATTGCCAATTAATGAAATGATTTTGCAATTGGCAATTGACACAGCGAATGAATGGCAAACAAATGAAAGTGCCGAAGGAATAATAAAACAAAATTTTGAAAATAAATTAGAAGAAATGTTTAAAAAAGTGGACGAAAATGGAAAAGAAGAAGAATATTATGATTTAAATACAATAATTAATGCTGCGGAATTCGATGATTCATCGATTTGGGTGAAATCTGAGAAAAAAATTTTTAATTTTAAATGCATTTTATATTAATTTATGCTTATTTAGATTGATGACGCATTATTTTTTGAATTCGTGAAAGGATATGCTGCGATAGATTTTGCGAAATTTATTAAATTAATCAAAGGAAACGACATTTTTGAAAAAGTTAAAGCGGAGCATTTGATGCAACAATATGAATATTATCTTGGTTACGTTTATCTTATCAAAAATAATTGGCAACAATGTGAAGCCAATTGTAAAGATAATACAAATTGTCAAATGTACCGTAAACAATTGCACATTTTGTACGAATATTTGTTCCGACTTTATGCCGAAGGTGTATGCTAAATTTTTCTTTAAACGTAAAATTGAAATTGAAGGCCCAATAATTTATGCTGTTAATTGTCTGGTCAAAATTTTGCGATTTTATTTTACATCATATTGGAGTAATTATTATCAATATAAATTAAACGAATTTTTCGATGATAATTTTGAACTAAAATTGTTGGATGTGGAGAGATTGAATTATGAAGTGAAATTGGTAAATGAAAAACAAATGCCAATTAATGAAATGATTTTGCAATTGGCAATTGACACAACGAATGAATGGCAAACAAATGAAATTTTGGACGTAATAATCCAACAAAAATTTGAAGAAAATTTGCAGAAAATGTTGAAAAAAGCGGATGAAAGGGCAAGAAAAGATAATCCATCGAATGCCAATGAAATAAATAATGACAAACATAAAATAATTGTGAAATTCGATGATGAAATAAATTGGGTGAGAATTTACATTCAATGAAAATTATATAAATTCATCTTTTAGACTGAAGATGCTTTATTTTCTGAATTTATTAAAGGAAAAGCGACAAATTTTGAGAAATTTTTTAAGAGGACAAAAGAATATTCAAATTATTTACGTCGAGTTAATGAGGTCAGATGTGTTTGTGGGTATAATAATTGGCACCTTAGCGCTTTTAAATTAATCGTAATTGAGAAAATGAAAAAGTATTTGACGCAAGAATATGAACCCCAACTTGGCCTTGTGTATTTGATGAGAAAGAATTGGCAATGTGAAAAAATTGGGAGGGAATTAAAAGAAAAGTGCCAAAAACATCGAAAATATTTGGACATTTTATATGAATATTTATTCCGATTGTATGCTGAAGGTTTGTTTGAGTTTTTTAATTGTTTTGAATTTTTTTTTTAATAATAATGATATATTAAGCTAAAAACCCGAAGATATCGGAGCAATTGTCACCATTGGTGAAGCCAATATTTATTAGCTTAGTATTTCTGAACAGTTTAATTGATGTTATCGAAAAGCTTAACAAAATTTCGAAATGTTTTTGGCAAAAAAGTGAAAATGAATTGATGAATATTAATGATATTTGGGAGATGGTTTGGTAAATGAGGAGGAATTGAATTACAAAATGCAAGAGGAAAAAAGTGGGGAAAATCCGCCAAAATGAAATGGAAAGAAAAATTGCCAAACTTCGAAATTTCATAATTTATTTCTCTTTTGCTTCCTTGGCATTTTTCTTGGGATTTTCGCATATAATGAATTAAGCAATGTCTATGCTATTAGTGAAATGAATTTAGTAAATGAAGAGGAATTGAATTATGAAATGAAAGAGGAAAAAAGTGGGAAAAATGCACCAATAATTGCCAAACTTCGTGGAGAATTTGAACGAAACATCGAAAACATATGCGAAAATGCCAACGAAAATGGCATGGTAGGAAAGGTTAAATTGGAAAAAGCAAAATCAGAAAAAGAAAAACCAGATCTGAAAAATGAATATGATGACAAATTTGGTAAAAGATAGATTTGGTTAATCCTACTTATGGTCAATCACCATTTTAATAATTGCATTATTATTTAACAATAATATAATTATATAAGTAAAAGATAGATTTGGTTAATCCTACTTATGGTCAATCACCATTTTAATAATTGCATTATTATTTAACAATAATATAATTATATAAGTAAAAGATAGATTTGGTTAATCCTACTTATGCTCAATCACCATTTTAATAATTGCATTATTATTTAACAATAATGTAAATTATATAAGTAAAAAATTGAATTGAATTATCCTGCTGTGATCATTAACAATTTTCAAATCCATTTTTACTCCGTTTAAAAGGCAGTGTTATTTCCATTTTTTCATTTTAATAATTAAATTTTCTCAATTTTACAATACCCTTTGAAAAAAATCAAATTGAATTAATTAATGCATTTTATTATAATCCAATAGAATTAGTAATGTTCAAAAATTTAATAAATTATTCTTTTTTTATACAGATTAATTTTATTTTTTGGGTTTACTAAAAAGCAGGATTTAAAAGGTCTTTCAGTTTCATATTTAAAATTTATTTATTTTTTCATTTCAAAATATCAAATTAAATTGTTTTATATTTAAACAAACAATTTTCAGAAAATAGAAATATTCCAAAAATGCGAAATAAAATTATAATAATGAATTTCAATCTTTTTAAAATCAAAAAAAAATTATGGACAATTGTAAAAATTTCTTAATGGTTCATAAGGCATAGCGATTCTACCAATTTTTATAATTAATTTTTTAAAATTTAATATGCAAACTTTGCTAATTCCTAATTATAAATAATTACTTCATTATTTAATGTAAACAAAAATGGTATTAAATAAGGGACAAATTGTTTTATTAATTTATATTTGAATAAAGAAAGACATAATGCTATTTAATTACTTAGTTCCTTTTTTTATTATCATTCCTCATCAATTTTTATTTCCATTTACAAATGCAATTCCATTCGTGAGTTAAATAAATTTGGCAATTAATTTGTCTAATCTTTTTTTTATCAGAGAGAAGAAAAAATGCTAATTTCGTTTGTGAAAAGCGATCAGAAAATGCAAATCAGTGAATATTCAAAGCAAAAATATGAGGCACACCTTGGCATTGTGCATTTTATGCGGAAAAATTGGCAATGTGACAAAATTGGGGAGAAATTTGAACAATATGAACAGGCAGAATGCCAAAAATATCGCAAATATTTGGACATTTTGTACGAATGTTTGTACAGAGAATATGCCGGAATTCCAACAGTGAAGCCAAAATTTATATTTAAGAAAGAAATTGAAATTGAAGGACCACTGATTTATGCGGCGAATTGCTTGGCCACTATTTCGCAATTTTATTTTAAAAAATGGGTGGGACAAAATTATGGATATAAATTAAACGAATTTTTCGATGATAATTTTGAACTAAAATTGTTGGATGTGGAGAGATTGAATTATGAAATGAAATTGGTAAATGAACCAAAATTGCCAATTAATGAAATGATTTTGCAATTGGCAATTGACACAGCGAATGAATGGCAAACAAATGAAAGTTTAGACGGAATATTAAGAGAAAATTTTGGCAAAAAATTGGAGGAAATGCTTAAAAAAGCGGAAGAAAGGAAAAAACAAGAGGAAGATGGCTATGATGCGGATGATGATAAAATGAATGATAATGAGCGAAATTTGATAATTTCCATTCCGAAATTTGAAGAGCAAACAAAATGGGTGAAGTCCCTCAATTAAAATATTTTTTATTATTAATTAGTCAAATTAAGATTGAGGATGCGCTATTTTCAGAATTTGTCAAAGGGTTAGCGACAAATCCAAAGAAATTTTTTAAGATGGCTAAAGAATATTCAAATTATTTCTGTCGGATTATAGAAAAAAGAAAAATTTATGGGTATGATGAACAAATGATCTCTTGTGCGTTAAAAGAATTTGAGAAAATGGAAATTCAAATGGCGCAAGGATATGAAGCCCTTCTTGGCGTTGTGTTTTTGATGAGAGAGAATTGGCACTGTGACAAAATAGCAGAGAAATTTAAAGAATATCAACGGACAGAATGCCAAAAGAATAGGAAATATTTAGACATTTTGTACGAATATTTGTTTCGGATTTACGCAGAAGGTTTTATAATTCCTAATTACATAAAAAAATATTTAATTTGTTTCTGTTTTATTAAGCAAAAAATCCGAAGGAGTCGAAACAAATGCCAGCATTGGTGAAGCCAATTTTTATTGGAAAAAATTTTCCGAATAGTTTAACTGAAATTGTCAAAAATTTGAATTATAATACGAATTGTTTTTGGCAAAAAGATGGAAATAAATTGATGAATGCCGATGATATTTGGGAGATGGATTTGGTAAATGACTATGAATTAAATTACCAAACACAAGATGAAAAAATTGGAAAAAGGGTATCAAAAAATGAAGCGGAAACAAATTTTTCCAAACTTCGAAAAGAATTTGACGCATTAATTGAACAAATATATAAAAATGTCATTGAAGAAAAGGCAAAAATGGAAAAAACAATATCAGAAACAGAAAATGATGAAGAAAAAGAAGCTTTGGAAGAAGAATATAATGACAAATTTGGCACTTTCAATTCGTCGCCTCTTTCATAAATTTTTTTGTTTCCACAAAATTCGGCTATTCTTCGGAATCTTTCTTATTTCCAATGAAATTGTTCTTTCCTTCCTTTCCCATTTTTAAGTTTTCAGAAAACTATGAAGCAATTAATTGAGTCATATTTTTATTTTTATTTTCGTTTAATGCATAAATTGTTCAAACTCCAATTAAGCCCATGCCATACCACCGGGGTTGGCGACGAGTCGTTTTTTACGATATTTTTGGCATTTTTTTTTTACAATATTTAGCATTGAAGGTTTTTAATTATATTTCATAGCATAAAAGTAGAACATTTATTAGTATTTTTTATTTAATAACATTTAATTAAATCGATGCTTAACAATTTAAGTGCTAGAAAAATATTTTCAAAAATTGATATTTTTTATTATCAAGGTATTTTATTCCATTAACGTAAATATCAAACTTAAAAAATTTATATAAGATTGATTTTAGTTTCATGAAATCCTGCCATTTTTGTAGTTTTATATGGCACACGGAACCGTAAAAGACCAGATGAAAAGCTTTGAGTTGGTGCTGATGTTTGTTTAGCCCAACGGGTGATCAGCAGCATCATTAAAATTCACCGCCGTCTCCGCCGGTGTGCCATGCCCAAACGGTCGTGGTGCACAGTTGGCACCCGGTAGTTCCATGGCACTCACTACCAACCAAAACACTGGTGACAACTTTTGCTACCGACGAGACAACCCCAGCAGAATTTGTTGGATTGTTTCTGGTCTTTCTTCCATTCGTGGAAGAATTTGCTCAGTAAATGAATTATTTTATAAATTATTGCCGAAAACATACGTTTCCCTTTTGAGTTGATGGCACATGAAAAAGGAAATATAGGGGTTTATATATAGTAACCCCCTCAAAGCTTGAAATTAAATTAAATTTTTCATACTTTTCAGGCCTACACAGCCCAATAAAAAACAAATATTTTTTAAACCTTAGTAATACATATTTTATTCCTCAACCATATTATTTAGCAATGCCATTGCCTCCTCACTTTTCCACACCATCCATTGCCGGCCCAATGCCAAATTTTCATTTTGTCTATATGCCAAAAAGGTTTTTGTACTGCTTTTTGGCAATAGGATAAAGTTGGATGCAAAATTTTTGACTTTTTCATCACAAAAAATTGAATTCTTCTTACTGCTCAAGAGGATTAGAAGTTGCAGGCACTAAAATATGCCTTAAAAACTACCAAAAATTACTTTTAATGCTCAAAAAAAAAAATGCCAAAAATTGTGTAAAAATTCAGAATGACTTTAAAAACACCAAAGCAATTGCTAAGGAGCGTTTTTTTAGACAATTGGAAAAAATTTTGATTTTCAAAGTTTATATATGCTCTTTCGAATTTTTTTTATTTTTCACTAAATAAAACAAAAGTTAATGAAAAATGGAAAATTTTTAATCAATTGTTGCTTAATTTTCTAAAAGTCTCTCATTAACAATTTTTGCAAATTCTTTGATGCTGCTGACCACCGCCCATTGCCGGACACAATGCCAAATTTTCATTTTGTCAATGTGCCAAAAAAAAAATTTGGTGCTGCGGCGTGGAGGAAAGGACGCACAAAATAAAGTTGAATTACAATTTTTTTAACATTTTGCGAAACTAATTGCATTTAAATGTTGCTAGGTAGAAGCGCAAAAAATGATCAATGGGCAAATCCTAAAAAAATTATATAAAAAATATAAAAATTGCTAAAAATGAAATAAATAAATTTTATAATATAAAATTTAATTTAATTTCCCATTATTTACATATATTAATATGTAAATTTAAATTATTATTGATTTTATTACGAAAAACTAAGCTCATAGGATACGAAAAAATCATCTAGGCACAAAAATATAAAAAATAAAATAATTTAATTTGAAAATTCTTTTAATTAAATTATAAACCAAATATTTCCTTTCACAGAGGTAGTAGGATAAATAAATGTCAGGTTTTTAAGAGTCACACACTGAAAAAGAGAAAAATTTTTAAAATGGCATGAATAAATTTTTCGCTTTGGAATTTTAAGCAATTGACAATTCTTAGAGCCTTGAATTATTGAGAATTTGAATTTCAATTTAAACTAGAGTTCAAAATTCTTGGCCAACTGATTATTGTTTTCCATTTATTTTTGAAATTTTATTTTTAATTCCTTCATTATTGCTTGAATTTAAATATAAAATAATATTTTATGAGTCAAAAAATAAGGGTTTTGGTTAATTCTACTTATGATCAATCAACATTTAAAGAATAACATTATTATTTAGATATTAAATGAGTAAGGGATTTGGATAATTCTACGTCACCATTATAAATTGAATCATAATATTTTTATTTATTTTTAATTGCGTCATTCTTTAGATAAAATAATGAATGTAATTAAATAAATAAGAGAATTTTTTTTATAATTCTACGGATGTCACTAATTCAAGTCTTTATAAGGCTGTGTGATTTTCCATTTTTCATTTTAATAGGTAAATATTTCCGGAAGTCGTAATTACGGGTCCAAAAATTTTTAGGTCTGAGTGAAAATTTTCAAAGTTCCGAAAATTTCTTATATGAAATTGTGAATTTAATTTTCCTTTAAATGTTAAACTTTTACCAAAACCCTTAATTTTGGAGGAGCTGTTAAAAACTTTCTAAAAGGATTTTTTACCGCAATTCAATTTCTTTAAAAATTTTAATTTATTATGCATTCTAAAATTCACATTTTTATATTTAAACAAAGATTTTTTTGCATAAAATGGTTATATTGCAACAATAGGTAATAAAAATGTAAGAATGCGTTCCATTCTTTTTGGATTATGAAATTGAGGATGGCTGAGAATAATCTTTTTTTATATTTTATGTAATTTTAATGGAATCAATCATCCATTTTATAAAAGTTCACGACTTACTCTTTTTCATTTTTATTTGATAATTTATATTTTATTCAAGAATAAAAACATAATAATGTTTAATTACTTTATTCCTTTTTTTATTATTATTTCCAATCCATTTTTATTTTTATTTCCATTTACAAATGCAAATCCATCGGTGAGTTAATTAATTAGGGCGATTAATTTTACAAATATGTTTTTTAATTATTTAGGGTGAGGACAATGTGCTAATTGGAGTTTTGAAAGGCAACCCAAAAATTCAACTCTGTGAATATTCTATGCAAAAATATGAGGCACACCTTGGCATTATGCATTTTATGAGAAAGAATTGGAAATGTGACAAAATTTGGGAGGAATTTGAAGAACATGAACGGACAGAATGCCAAAAATACCGAAAATATTTGGACATTTTGTACGAATATTTGTACAGAGAATATGCCGGAATTGCAACAGTGAAGCCAAAATTTGTATTTGAAGAACGAATTGAAATTGATGGGCCAATAATTTATGCGGTGAATTGCTTGGTGGAAATTTCTCACTTTTATTTTAAAAAAAGTGTAGCACAAAAATTTGAATATAAATTAAACGAATTTTTATATTATTATTTTGAACCAAAATTGTTAAATGAGGAGAGATTGAATTTTGGAATAAAATTGGAAAATGAACCAAAATTGCCAATTATTGAAATGATTTTACAATTGGCAATTGACACAGCGAATGAATGGCAATTAAATGAAATTTTGGACGTAATAATCCAACAAAAATTTGAAGAAAATTTGCAGAAAATGTTGAAAAAAGCGGAAGAAAGGGCAAAAGAATACGGTCCTGGGATTGCCAATTTAATAAATGCTGACAAACATTTAATAATTAAGCATTCGGAATTCGATGATAAATGGACATGGGTGAGACTTAATAATCAATGAAATTAAATAAATTCAAAATTTAGACTGATGATGCTTTCTTTTCGGAATTTGTCAAAGGATTAACGACAAATTCAAAGAAATTTTTTAAGATGGCTGAAGAATATTCAAATTATTTATGTCGAATAAATAAGAAAGGATGTATTTTTGGGTATAATTTAGACATGTTCTGTTTTGGGTTATACAAAATTGAGAACATGAAAAAGTATTTGATGCAAAAATATGAAGCCCATCTTGGCCTTATGTATTTGATGAGAGATAATTGGCACTGTGATAAAATTGGAAAAGAATTTAATGAATATGAACGGAATAATATATGCCAAAAACATCGAAAATATTTGGACATTTTATATGAATATTTATTCCGATTGTATATTGAAGGTTTTGTTTTAAATTAATGACTTTTTACTATTATATATATGTTTATTTAAGGAAAAAGCAATGAATTGGCCCATAAGTTATCAGCAGTGAAGCCAATATTTATGAAAAATTACGCTTATTATCAAATGGAATTAATTTCCGTCATCAAAACCCTAAATAAGCTTTCGGAATATTTTTGGGTAAAGGATAGAAACATTTTATGGAATATCAAATCGAATGAATTAATTTTCGAAAATGAAGTCGAATTCAATTATGAAATTAAAGAGGAGGAAAATTTGTTGAAAAAAATTAACGGACCAAAAAATGTGCAAAAAAAGGAAAATAAAATTTTAAATTTATCAAACCAATTTGAAGACAATCTTCGGCAAGAATTTGAACAAAAAATGAAAAAAATGTGTGAAAATGCTAAAGAAAATGCCAAAGAAGAAAAGATGAAATTGGAAGAAGCAATTGAAAAGGCGGCAAATATTGACGAAAAGGGAGCTCTGAAAGATGAATACAATGAAAAATTCGGCACTTTCATTTCTTCGCCATTTTTATAAAAATGCCTTTTTCACAAAACGATTGACTCTTCTGGTTTTTGGAATTTTATATGCCGTTTCCTTTCGAATGATTCTTCTGTCTTTTTTCAATTTTCAGCTTATTTTTTGTTTTGTTATTTTCCTTTTCTTTTTTAAATATATATTTGATTTTATTTAAACTTTTTTCGAATGTTTTCATAGTTTACCATAAAAAAAGGCGGCGCGCAACAATTTTAAAGCTGTATAATAAGCAATTTATATGTAAATTTAAAGTTCTGAAAAAAAGTACAATCAATTTTTATTTCATATTTCCAATGAAATGGCTAATTATTAGGGCTGCTAATTTTATGTAAATACATATTTTTTTCCTGGCTTCTCCATGCTCTAATTAGTAGGAAAAACTCTTTCTTTTTTGTGTTTGCGAACAAAACCGGGACCGGGCCCGGAATTCCCGGTCATCCGAGGACCAGTGATGGAATTAGTCCCTAAGCATATCGGAAGTTGGAATTCCGGGTTAGGAGCTTGGTTTGAAATTTTTTAAAAATTCTAAAATTTTCTTTGTTTCAAAATAGTAAAAGTTAAATTTACTTTAAATTTTTAAGTTTTCCCAAATTCCTACCTTTCGGAGCTTTTAACAAACTTTCATAAAGAAATTTTTGCCCTATTTTGAAACAATTGCAAATAAAATGTATTAATGAGTTTTATACTTTTTACACTCTTAATTGAGGACAAATTAAAAAACTATATTAATTTTAGAACTTTTTAAAACATTTTCTTAAATGTCCAATATTATTTCCAAAAATTTTTCAATTTTTTTGCACATATTTCATCTTTTTTATAAATTTATCATTTTCATTTTAATAATTTAATTTTAAAAAATAAGCATATGATTTTAAATTATGTTTTTATTACTTTTTTTTTGTTTCTCATCAATTTTTAATCCCATTTTCAAATGCAATTCCATCGGTGCGTTAATACTGAAAAAATAATAAGTTAATATTTATTGCGTTTTTATTTTATTTGATAATTTAATTAAAACAGAAAAACAAAATGATGTTTAATTCTATTTCTAAAATTCCTTTTATTATTTTTATTGCTAATCATTTTTTAAATCCATTTTCAAATGCTATTCCATTGGTGAGTTAATTAATTAGAGAAATTAAATTAATAATCCATTTGAATTAATTAGGGCGAGGACAATATGCTAATTGCAATTATGAAAGGCCATCAGCAAATTCAACTCAGTGAATATTCAATGCAAAAATATGAGGCTCATCTTGGCATTGTTTATTTTATGAGAAAGAGAATATGAAAGGACAGAATGCCACAAATTTCGCAAATATTTGGACATTTTGTACGAATATTTGAACAGAGAATACGCCGGAATTCCAAGTGAAACCAAAATTTTTCTTTAAACGTAAAATTGAAATTGAAGGCCCAATTATTTATGCTGTTAATTGTCTGGTCAAAATTTTGCGATTTTATTTTACATAATATTGGAGTAATTATTATCAATATAAATTAAACGAATTTTTCGATGATAATTTTGATAATTTTGAACTAAAATTGTTGGATGTGGAGAGATTGAATTATGAAGTGAAATTGGTAAATGAACAAAAAGAAAATTTGCAGAAAATGTTGAAAAAAGCGGAAGAAAGGGCAAAAGAATACGGTCCTTGGAGTGCCAATGAAATAAATGATGACAAACATAAAATAATTGTGAAATTCGATGATGAAATAAATTGGGTGAGAATTTACATTCAATGAAACACCTTAGCGCTTTTAAATTAATCGTAATTGAGAAAATGAAAAAGTATTTGATTGATTAGATCGGTATTAAAAATTTATAGCTTTTGAAATTGACCTTTTTGCGTGTCGAAAATTAATTTGTTAAATAAATGCTCGTGCAAAACATTTCCAAAATGTCTTTGTCCCATGGTCCAAATGTGAGAGTGGCAATGCGATGTCCTCAATCATTGAATATGATGTGGCACTCTCGGCAGACTGAAATTTATTTGATTTTATAATTCAGATTTTCAATTAGCTATTTTCATATTATTCTCTAATTAGTTATTTCATAATTTATTTCTCTTTTGCTTCCTTGGCATTTTTCTTGGGATTTTCGCATATATTTTTCATTTTAATTCAAATTCCTTTCGAAATTTAGTTATTTATATTTCAATTTTTGGTGCATTTCTTCTAGGGTTGCGTCCCCGACGTCGGGGTTTGAAAATTCGTGGTTCGGGGTTGGAAGTGTCGGGGTTCGGGGTTGCCAAATCGTTCGGGGTTCGGGGTCGGGGTTTTTTAATTTTTTCTTTTCGCTATTTAAGGTTCATTTTTTAAATTTTATTCAGGTAAATGACTCAATATTTAGTCTTGAGAAAAACGTGCCGTGTTGAAAGCAAAAAAGTTCATTGATTTACATTAATTTACATGGCCGGAGACCCCTTCGCAAAATTGGCCGCTGATCCCTTGTTTTGCAATAATCTGAATTTTGAGGTCTACATCTGAATTTTAATGTTCTTTATCCTGAATTTGAAAAAAAAACTTGGTCACCTCAATATACATATACTTCTGAACAATTCTAATGCTAAAAAACAGGCACTCGCGCAAAAACTGAATAAAAATTTTGTATTTGAAAAATTTTGTCCAAAAATTTTTACGTTGGATTTTTACCGGTACCGGTACCGGTGGAAAAAGTTGGTACCGGTACCGGTTTTTTACAATTACCGATTACCGTGCAACTCTAATTTTTAGATAATTTTATTCTTAAAATTGGCGAAATGTTCTAATTTCAAAATTTTTTGTCATTTTAAAGACAAAATTCAAATTTCTTATAACTTTTTTGCATTTTCTCCCACGAAAACGCCATTCTTAGGGGTGTATATTTAACCCCGACCCCGATCGGGGTTAAGGGTCGGGGTTGTCGGGGCTAGAAGCGTCGGGGTTTTCCCCGAAAATGGCCAAAAATGTCGGGGTTCGGGGTCGGGGACGCAACCCTAATTTCTTCCCATCTTCTCTTTAATTACTTAATTTAATCCATCCTCATTTAGCAAATGCATCACATTAAAGACCAATTCATTTGGGTCGGGCTCAGTTCGGCGCCACTAATTTTAACTCTCTTAAAAACTAAAAGGGGGGGGGGTGCACTACGTTCCCCCCCCCCCCGAGAAATTTTTTAAAAAAAAATTTACTAAAAAAACAACTGTGTACTTTAAGCTCTCCTCGATTGATTGTTGCCATTAACAAAAATGCCAAATTCAGCGCAAAAAGTGAACATAAATTTATTCACATTCTAAAATCATTTGTCAATGAAAGGAGAGGGACAAAAAAATTGAATCCAAACACAATGAAAACAAACAATCAGAACACACACTGGGCACAAAATTCGACAAAAAATTATAATAAATAAAATGTAAAAATTTGTTTTTTTACCGTTTAAGTAAAAAACAAAAACATTTCAAATCACAATACATCGCCAGCAGAAAGAAGCAAGAGGAGAGATTTGGCATAATGTTTATAATTGTTTTATATGACGAAGGGGAGAGAGAAAGAGCACACAATTTTTTGTACGAAACAGCGGCAGAAATTTTGGGAGAGGTAAAAAATGGCAGATTGGGTGGGGGCCGAGAATTGAGTGTTGGTGCGCGAATTCGAATCAGTTGAGGTAACCACGGCACTGGGCCGTACCGCACAGGCACGGGATTTTCGTCTCCTCGGGCGGGAATTTGTAGTCATACTGAAATTTGGGGGGGGAAGATTTTTCAAAGAATCCTCTATTAAATGGTCCCTTTATATTACGCTTGCGTTTTCTGCAACTTACCGTAATCTCTTCGCCCTTTTCAATGAACCGCTTACTGTAGATCACTATCCTCTTCTCACCAGCAACCAACAGAACCTGGAAAAAAAAAAATTCACAAATGGATGATAAAAATTTATAAAAGAGAAAAGCCGGATGTTTTTTTTAATTAATTATTTTTTTATTAAAATTTTATCCCATTTATTCCGACTTTTGCGTAGCAATTCGGCTGACACGAATGGTTGATGAACCGCGCGAAATTGCCCTTTTTGGTGGCGTCAATTACCTGCGAAAAAAATGTGAAAATAGATTAGAATTAAAACACTCTTAAGCTTCAAACTGCAAATGAATTGAAAGATCGTAATATTAAAGCGAAAGCGTAAGAAATTAATTTTTCATGAAAAATTCCAAAATATTTGATTTGGAATTAAATTTTTAAAATTTGACAAAAATTTGTAAGTTCCGATTCAACACAAAAGTAGACGTACATTGTGGTCGTCAATGCGGAACAGGTAGGAGGAGCCGATGCCCTGCCGCTCGTAGGCCAACTCGCGCACGTTGGCCACCTCTGGCCGGATTTTGTCGCCCACATACTCCACGATCATTTCGTCCTGCGCAATCGGTTCCAGCGCGAACAGGCCCCAGCCGTGGATGCGCGAGCGGGCAAACTTGATCATCTTGGAGCGGTACTGAAAACGGGAGGAAATTATGGAATGTTTTTAAGGAATCTTTTAAAATTCATATTTTTAACGCCTCCCGAGCCCCCACCCATTTATTTATTGTTGTGCAGAAAATTCAACAGATACTGTAATCATGATGACTGTACAAAAGTGTTAAAATTTCACATGAAAAAAGCAATGAGTGCAAATAATTTTTTGAAGACCAAAAGAGAGGGAAAAAAACAAATCACAAAAAAATAATAGAGGGATGCGACAGCAATACAATAAAAAAAAAAATTTAAAATGAGGGCACATCATTTTCGAATTTTGATGCCAATTTTACAGGAGAGGGAAAGGAATGTTTGAATAGGGATTTAATCCGGAATTGTTTGCAAAATATAGTGGCACACCATTTTCAAAGTATGATTCCAATTTAACAAAAAAAAAAGGATTAATTCATGATCTGAATACCTAAGTGGGAAAAAAAGATTAAATTAAGCCATGTGCATGAATGAGCCAAATACGTAAACAAGTGCTGAACAGACAAACAAAGTTAATTAATACGTACGAAGAACAAGGACAAATGGAAAAACATTTTGAAGCAAAGCAAAACAACAATTTTAGAGAAAAAATAAATAAATTTGAATTTAAGGGATAAAAGAAAAACGGGAGGGTGATAAGTTAGTAGACAGACACAATAATAACAAAAATAAATTGGACAACCACAAAAGAATCTAAAAGAAAATGGAAAAGCCAAAAGTTTTAACAAAAAACAACAACAAAATTTTTGCAGATTTTTGGGTTAAACTTTAAAAAATTCAAGGTACTTTTAGCGTTTGGGGTAGGCGGATTTTTTTTTTGCTTCCTCAGAAAACCATAAAAAATTGAATCGCCCACATCCCCCAACAGCAAAAGTGCCAAATAGTAATGAAAAATGATGGATGGCACATAAAAAAGCAAAAAGCGAAAAAAAAGAAGCAACAAAAAAGCGGGGACAACAAACAACAAATAGCCAGGCCATGTTGTCCATGACACCACCACCAGACGCACCTTCGATTGCGCCGTGCTCCTCGCTGACGTGGTGGACAACAATGATGACGATGTGCCACCAGCTGGTTGAACAGTGCCATCACGGCACTGCGACGACGGAGGCGGTGAAACAAAGTTACCACCACGACAATCAGCACCAACAGCATGGTTAATTGTAACGGAGGCATTAGCCGCCAAAGCGGAGGCGGCGGCGGTAACAACAAAGGGTTTTTTATGCGATGGCAGCAACATGGGACAGCGAGTCTTAAGCATTACACCACCACCACCACCACCAAAGCCATAACCGCCAGCAACACCACCACAAATTGCCGGCAACATGAAAGGCAATGATGATGATGAGGACGACGAGGATAAAGGCACGCCATTCGTCTCTTCTTCCTCCTCTTCTTCTTCTTCCTCCATGCCTGCCACTGGGTTCTTCCTCTTCTTCGGCGCGGTCACCATTTCCTCTCCTCCTCTTCCATCACCATCATCATCATGATTATCATCCATCATCATGGTCACCTTGAGCTGGTTGGCACGGGCAAACAGCGTCGTGGTCGTCAAGGAGGAGGTGGACGCGGCGGCAACGGTGTCGCCACCACCAGCAGCAACGGTGCCATCGGCGCCTATTTCCATGCCATTGGTGTTTGTTGTTGTTGCTGCGGTGGAGGCGGACGAGGGCGACGCGGTTGATGAAACGGTGCCGCACGCAGCGGGCGGCCCGGGCACAACCCCACAGGCGGCTGCAGCAGCAGCAGCAGCGGCGGCAGCCAACGACCGAGCAATGGCACGCTCGCTCTTCAACGCCTGGCTGACATGGCGCGCCACCGTCTCGTCCTTTTTTGGGGGGGCAAATTTGATTTGGTTGATTTTTTTGAATTTTTTTTTCAAAGTATTAATCCACCTAGCATATTTTTATGCAGTTATTTAATTTGTTTTATGATGCTATTTGATAGAGAATTGTTTGCTGATCATTTTAAAATAAGTTTAATTACTCAATCATTATTTTTTAATTTTTAGTGAATTTTTAAAAAATTTTTGTTATTTTTATCGATTTACGAAACTTTGATCACTTTTTTCTGATCATTTTTGGCGCCGAGTGCCGATAGGCGCCGCCGGAAAAATTTTGCTACGAAAATTGCCTATAAAATTTTTTAATTTTCGTTTTTTTGGGGGGGGGGGGGGGGAAATTCCCCCCCCCCTAGATACGGCCTTGATCTGGGTGGTTACAGTTCGGGATGTTCACTTGTTAGTAAGGCAACCCCCCGTTCCACACGGAAAAATAAAGTAACCGTTGTTCTGTTCTAGTCTGTGCCCACCTGTGTGCTGATGGTGGTGCGCAAATGTTGCGGGTCCGCCGCAGCAGCAGCCGCTCGTCGCATCAGCGCTCGCCTCTGAATGCCCTGAAAACAAATTTTTTTTAAAATTATATAGTAAAATGGAGTGGGGACGGGACAAAATTTCGCCGCCGTAATTTCGCCGGCCGAAATTTCGCCGGGACAAAATTTCGCCGCAAAAAAATAAAATCAAAAAATTAGACTTAGAAATTTTTTAAGAAAAAATCATAGAATTTCTTATAAGAAAATTTCAAAAAAAAATTAGAAAAAATTTTAAGGATTTTTTTTGAAATTTATGATAAATTAGTAAGTTTTTTCGAAAAATTTTCCAAAAAATCACTAAAAAATTTTTTCAAAAATTTTTCATTGGAATTTCCATATAAAAAAATTCTAAGAATTTTTTCTTGAAAATTTCCAAATTTTTTAAAAAAAAATTTTGGCGAAATTATGTCCCGGCGAAATTATGTCCCGGCGAAATTTCGGCCGGCGAAATTCCGTCCGGCGAAATTTCGGCGGCGTAATTTCGGCGGCGAAATTTCGGCGGCGAAATTTTGGGGTGCACCCAATGGAGTTCCGTCAGTCGGTCCAAGAATTTTTTTTTGTCAGTAAATTTTAATGCTAATTCTGAGGTGGGGAAGTTAATTTTTCCTACCAATCAAAAAAAATTTTTTTTTAGTTTTTCAAGGCAACGGTGGACGCAGAATGGATGTGGTGGATGCCCGACCCTTTTTTCTATTGACCACCGACTTGTGCCAGCAGTTGCTCCTTCTCCAGGTCCCTCTTGCGCGTGTAGTGTCCCTCGGTCCGGGCACTGCCGGTCCGGTTCGGCATGACGCCCTCCAGCTCCGCGTCCACGTAGTAGTAGATGGAGCCCGGCCGTCTGGCATCCGTGTACGGTTTGGGCTGGAAAAACAAACAAAAAAAATATTAATTTTAAGTAAATAATTGAAAAGGGAATGCATTTTTGGAGGAGTTAAGAGGAAAACAAGCGCTTATTGGGAGTTGAACGGTCAGTTAAAAATTGGCTTTTGGGCGATGGGTTCAAGTCCACCTGGCTGCAAATTTTTTTAAAATTTGATTCAAGAAAGAAATTAGTGATTACAACGGTGGGGTTAATCATAAATTGATCACATTTTTTAAAAAATTCTTTTAATTAAAAAACTCTAAAAATAAAATTTTCCAGGAAGAATGTCGTATTTGCTAGCCAAACAAGTGAATTGAGAAGGAAATGTTTATAATTTATATAAAATATAGAGAAAGTGAAATGCCACAACTCACAAACACATTCGGCGTCTCGCAAATGCCCTCCGGCTCCACCCAGACAAACGGCTGCTGCGCCTGCACATCCGCCGCATCGGCACACGGCATTCGACGCACATTTTGGAAGGCCGACTCGTTGATGTCCGCACACAAATCGGCCAGGTCCAAGTCCTTGAATGCCATCTTCAGGTACTCAATTTCCTCCAGCTCAAGACCGTCCTGGAGGAGGGGGAATGATTTTAGACATAAAATTAAAAAAAAATTTTTTTCAAGACTTTAACAATTTGGATTAGAGAAATTTTATGATGGATTGGACAAAAACAGGGATGGGCCAAAATTTTTTATAATTGACTGAATTTTTGCAAAAAAACGTTTTTAATATGGGGGAAGAAACTTGTTAAAAATTATAGTTTTTTACATAAAAAAATCTTTGAAGAAATATTTTTTATTTAGATTATTTTCGAAAAAAAACCTCAAAAAACTCAATGAAATATAGAAAGCATAAAATTTTTATTTTTTAAATTCGTCATGACGGAAGTCAAATTGTTATTTTGAAAAAATTTTTGTCAAATTAAAAAATTCTTCGATAAAACAAATTTGGGTGGGCGTTTTTTTTCTTCAAAATTACAACATATTTCATTTTGTTTACCCGCATGTACTCGCTCAGCATCGCGTCCTCCTCTGCTGGCGACCGCTTGGCCCACTGCTTGACGGAGCGCAGTTCCGCCTCGCGGAGACGGGCCAGCAACAGGTTGGACTCCGCTTCCAACGCAGCGGTGGCACTGCAATGCACAACAACTGTTGGTGCACTGCTGGCGATGACTTCTTCTTCTCCGTCTCCGTCCTCCTCCTTTTCGTGCCGAAGTTCTGTGGCCGGTGGCAATTCGGGCGCTTCGGTTGCTAAAAAATTTGTTTTTTTTTTGAAAAATGCCAAAGTGCCTGTTTTTCAAATTTTTTCGGGTGAAAAAGGCGGATGCAGCTACGACCGACAGGATTCAAAACCCAAAAAAATATATAAATTTTCATGCCTTTACATGCAACCTGCTATTTTTTATCAACCCCCCCCCCCACCCCCGTTCTTCCAGTTTCAAAAATTTTCTTATTTTTGGAAAATTTTAAAAAAAACTTAATAATGATTCACCATAAATATGAAAAAAATCGCTAGAATTAAAAAAACATAATTTTTGAAATTTTCTTCGAGGAAACCGAGGGGAGGGGGCGGGGGGGGGGGAGAAAACGAACTGCTCCCTGCTTGTCCACCTTCACCTTCATCATCCTGATGGTCATCGTCGGCGCCAACACTGGTGATGGTGGTGACGCGACGACGTCGACAACTACGACGCACTTTGTTATCTCCGTCGGCGGATGGACGACGCCCAGCAATTGAGGAGGACGCCGATGCGACCGATGACACGGACACCGACCTGTCACTGCTGCTACCGCTGCTGCTGGTGGCTGAGGTGACACTGTCCCTCCTCCGTCTTCGGGACCTGTACCGATGACGGGAAGATGATGATGATGAACTGCTTGAAGTTGTTGTGGAAGTTGATGACGACCTGCTGCCGCCGCTGGTGCTGTAACTGCTTCGTCGTGATGAACTTGCCATGGATGTTTCGCGCAGCTTTGTTCGGCGCTGACTGCTGCCACCGGTGATGGTGGCGGCATAACGATGGTGACCGCTTCGCCGACTGTCGTCGTCGGTGTCCATTTGCTGGTCACTTCCGCTCCGTGTCCGTCGCCGCCTTTCATCGTCAGCCTCGAGACGTCGCCTCTTCTTAAACGTGACAAAAAAAAATTGGCATTTTAGCGATATTTTAGGGGTTTTTCACCCAATTGTTCCTCCCCGGCCCAGTCGAATTTAAAGATACACCCATTTTTCAAGGCGCGCTACTTCCTCAGCTATCCACAATTTTTTTTTTAATTTCAAGGGACAGAGAAGAGAGAAAAAAATCCAAAATATTTTATGTAAATGCTTTTATCCAAATTTTTCAGTGCCGGGGACAAATATTAGCCGTTTTCGGCCAAAAAAATGTCAATTTTTTTTTACCATTTTTTGATAATTTTTAATTTGATTTCTGGCCCGTGGCCATCTGGGCCTGCGATTAACGTAATTAAACCCACAGACATAGGTATATAACAAACTGTTTGACCAGAGTTCCCAAGTGTCCTTTTTTAAGATTGTCGTTTTTTTCACAAACTTTTTAAATTTTTGTGCTTAATGATTTATTTTGCTGATATAAATGCTACCAAAATTACTAATTCTCAAAAAAATTTCCCGGCGGCGCCTATCGGCACCGCCGGCCCCCAAAACTTTTTTTTTCTTAAAAAATTGGTCATTTTTTGGCGAAAAATCTGTTAACAAATAGTGTAATTGCCCAAAATGCCTTAAAGAACAGTCACAATTTTACAATTATCTGAAATTTTTTTGCTAAGTCATAAAATTTGTATAATTTTTGGGCAAAATCTGTTAACAATTTTGGAAAAAAGCGACGCAAAAAAGTGCATATGCAGCAAAATGAGAAAAATGGTCTGCGGAAAAAAAATATTCAATTATTTCACGCTAAAAAATGTTGTTTTATGTCGGTTTTCATGTATTTTATTGCGCTTCCTTCGCGCTACTATTAGTTGTAGAAAAAAATCTTATTTTTGGGGTCAAAATCTTAGTTTTAGCCTCGTTTGTCCTTATTTTGAAAAACAAAAACTTGGGAACTCTGATAGTTTGACTCGTTCTGTTTTCAGTTCCTTCCCCTCCTTACCGTTGCTGTGCCCGTCCTGCTGCTGCTGCCCCTTCCCCGCCTGTCATCGCCGTCCTCGTCCTCATCGCTTGACCCGGACTGTGAACCGACAGCGGTCGAAATGCTTCGTCGGCGTCGTTTCCGTCCGTCCACCTCCTTCCATCGATGCTGGTGATGCTGATACTTGTTGTTGTTGTTGTTATACTGACGACGATAATGCTGTTGCTGGTCGTGGTGGTGGTGCCGTTGATGGCGCGAGTCGATGGCACCAGTGTGTGAGGAGGAGGGCACGCGTTGCGGTGGTGGCACGGGCTTGCGTCGAATGTGCGGCAACGCTGTGAATGCCATTCGCATTGCGTATGTCATGCCGAACAGACCGTTGCTGGTGCCGTTGTTGGCGCCACGTGTTGCAGAACTGGTGGCACCACTGGCACCCCCGCTGTTGTTGTTGATGTTGGCGTTGCTGTTCTCCTTGCCAAACGAGGGGAAGACACCTGACAATAATAATGAATGACAAGTTAACGATGTATTACTAAGATTATTAAAAATCTTTTTTTTTAATTTTGAAAAATTCTAAGCATGTTGAGTGTTGATAAATTGGCGTTTTTCAATTATAAATTGAAAAAATGAACTACGCCCGGATTTCGCTGTCACTTTTAATAGAAAGAAACTGGAAAGCATTGGCCAAAATTACCAAAAATCTTCCGCGTCCTTTTTTTAAATTAAAAAATGAAAATTTTATTTCAATTTTTTTTCTGATTAAGCACTTTCTGCTGATTTTATTTTTATTTTTTTGAAAACAATGATTTTAAAAATTTCCGTTGAAAAACGTAATGAAAAACATTTTAAAACGAACACAAACTGACCCGGGAAAAGTGAGTCCAGCAGTCCGTTGCGCACAACCAGCGGGTACAATGTCTTCCTCGGACTGTTCGTGCCGACACCATTTGCTGTTGATGTTGTTGTTGACGATGATGGCACATTAGCGTCGACATTTTTGGATTGATCCGTCTCCTTAAAAAGGAAAAAAAGAGAGAGCAATATAATTTTACATTATTTTTGGCAAATGTTTTAGGGGAAAAGGGGAAATTTCCATAGAAAACATAATCTTATTATCCATACCTGTGTAAGGGGGGGGGGGCATCAGCCAAGAGGTCTTACGATCGACCATTTCTTGCCTGCTGAAGACCTTTTTTTTCTTTTGCTCATCGGGTCAAAAAAACATTTTTCTCCAGTCTTATTTAAAAATTTTGAACGCTTAGGAAAATTTTCAGGATTCCGCTGGGGCGGCGTTCCCACCCGGGCAACGACTTTTTTGTCGCAGCACTTTTTTTGAAGTGCTTTTTCCAAAAAAAAACTTTTGGGGAAAAGTGGAGGGGGTCCGGCGGTGCCGATAGGCGCCGCCGGAATCTTACGATCGACAATTTTCCTCACAAATCGGTATTGGTCGATCGTAAAAATTTGGAATTTTTAATGAAATTTGTTAAGAAATAAGGCAATTTTCTGAATTGATAGTTTCTGTTTTCATATTAACGATCGACTTTTTCGCTGAATTTTTTCTCTCTCACTCCTTTTTCTTTTCTCCCTCTTCCTCACTTACCCCTCCCCCCAACTTTCCTTCCCCGCCCCCCACCTCGTACGATCGACTGTCTCGAACCCTTACGATCGACTAAGAGACCCCCCCCCCTGACTACCCCCTTGCAAATTATAATTTTTATTTAAAAAAATTTCTCGAACGCTCCCCACAGGGTCGGGATCGTTTTCGCGTGGGGCGAGTTTTTGAACTATAACTTTTTTCTTTGTCAACAAATCCAATAATTTTGGTATCATTCGATAGCCCTAAGTGTTCTCTATTAGCCTACAAAATTTGGAAAAATTTCGTTAAGGTTCAAAAAAGTTATGGTCAGAAGAGTTCAACAAACCAAATTTTCCAACTTTTTTTGGCTCGAACTTTTTTTATACGGAACGAAATTTTTTGGAATTTTCTCCGCCCCACGCGAAAACAGCCTGGCCCGCTCCCCACACCAGTAGTCCCTTACCATTTTTGTGTCCATGGTTGTTGTTGTGCTGCTGGATGTGGCTCGTTGGTTATGCTGCTGCTGGGTGTAGTCAAATTGTGATTGTTGCAGCGGATGTTCATGTTGCTGCTGTTGTCGCCCTCCTCTGTATCTGCTGCTGTTGACGCCGCCAAAACCGCTACCGTAGCCGCTGGTGGTGTTGTTCATGTTGCCGCTACAGTAACTTGTTGTTGGCGTTGCACCATTTGACGAGAACGACAGCGTCTGATGCCGGTTGTGTTGCTGGCCGTGCTGCTGGTTGTGGTTGTTGTTGAACCATGGACGGTTTTGGCCACCACCACCAAAACTTTGCGACTGCTGCTGATTGAACTGGTTGTTGTTGTTGCGATGTTGATTATTCCGTTGCCAACTATTGTTGTTGTTCCACAACCGTTTCTGTTGCGGATGATAATGGTGATAGCGCCCACGACCACCACACCACCACCACCAACGGCACCACCACCATCGGCGCCGCTGTGGTTCCACGCCGTTGGCCAGCCTCTGTTGTTGTTATTGCTGTTGTTGTTGTGTCTCCCACCAAACTGCGTCAACGGTGCCCTACTACTTCTTGCCGCCGCCAACGACGACTTTGGCACCACGACTTCAGTCGTCGTTGCCGTTTGATATGCACTCGCCACAGCGTCTGATGACGGCATACCTGTGCCGAAGCCGACCAGTGGTGGTGTTGCGGCGCCGCCGCCGCCAGTTGCTGGCAGCAACAATGCACTGTCGTCAGCGTGCCGTCGCTGCAGCAGTTGTTGTTCGTCTTCTTTCCATGCCACTTCCAGCGCCGCTTTGGCCGCTTCCGACGCTTCGGTTGCCGAAGTTTCCGCGGGCGCCACCATTTTGCCAACCGACGAAGAGAACGACATGGACATGGATGAGGAAGCGGTGGCAGCGGTTGCTGATGAGGAGGAGGATCTAACACTGTTGCCAGCACTGACACTACCAGCAGCAGTGCCGTTGGAGGAGCACACATCGCCCGTTCCAGCGCCGATGGCATTTGGTGCCGTCGCGGCGGACGCCGTCGCAAGCGATGAACGCCGTTTGATCAACGCGGCCAGCCGCTCGTCAAGTGACAGTGGTGAGCATTTGATGGGCGATGGGGGTAACGCAGATGACGAGTTGGAGGAGCTCGGCCGTTGTTCATGACAGTTGGTGGTGGTGGTTGGAAGCGGTGTTGTTGGCTGTTGGGAGAGAAATTTATTTTATTTTTGTAAATTTAAATAATTATTACTAGGGATGAAATGAGATTGTAAGAAAAAAAAGAACAATAAGTTTTTACAAACCAAAAAAGTTGAAAAGTTGCACAATTTTTTTTTTTCTGAATTGTGATATAATTTTCAAGCCTTTGAAAATTTAAAAAATTTTGGGGAGCGAATTGGGGACGTTGGGCATCCCGCATCTGATGTTACAAAAAAAATTAAAATTAAAAAATAAAGTTTTTCATTTGATTTTTCTCTCTCTGCACCTTTTCCTTTTCCTGCTGCTGCTCCTCTCCCACTGTTGGCGTGTTGTCCTGCTGAAGTTGTGCACCGGCAGCGGTTGTGCTGGCGCCGTTCTCCCCCCGCTCCTTTTCTGTCGTCGTCGTCGGCGGTTGCTGTTTTTTGCTGTGCTTCGTCGCTTTCGTCGTTGCCGTTGCTTGGGTCTGTGTGTTGCGATTTGTTTTTTTCGGGGCCGATCGTAATTAAGTGTCCCGAGAATTCGGCTACTGGTCGGAAATCCACATAATTTAGGGTCCAAAAATCTACCGTTTTAGAGCCAAAAATAACGGCACTCGCTAAATTTAAAATTCAAATTACAAAAAACAATGAAAACGAGTGGGATTACAAATTTTGCATTCCTGAACTGTTCTCTTCCGTCTTTCTTTTCAAAACAAACTGCAATAATGATTAGTTGGTTAGATCCAACAATTTTTGAGCCATGGTTCAATCCCATCTGCATGCTTTTGCATTTTTTAAATATTTTTGCAAATTTGCCAAAAACCTTGCAAAATTCCGTACAATTACAAAAAATCATGGCGTTAGTTGATGAAAAAATTTTCGGTTTTTTTAAATCAAGTGCCGGAGTGGGAGGAGGGGCTGTGAAAGCCACCATGCTGGCACACACTCACCAATTTTTGTTTTTGCCGTTGCTCTTCCGCATCCACCGCCGCCTTTGCCACAGCTTCGGCATTGTATTTGGTGGCCAACAGTGCGCGAATGTGTTCGATGGTGTGCTGGTTGAACACCAGTTTGTAACGCACCGGCAGTGCCAGCTCGGCAGTGGTGCTGCCGCTGTCGCTCGTCGCTGCTTTGTACATCTCGCCAAGCTTGAATGCTGAAAATCGAGCGTTTGACTTTTATTTATTTTTTGAAAATTCCAAAAAACAGGGTGGGAGACAAATGCACTAAATTTTCTTCCACCCCCCCCCCTAGCCAAGACGCATTTTTTTAATTTACCCAAAAAATTGCAAAATTTTTCAATTTCTTTTTTTTTGAAAAATTCGGAGTTTAAAACGAAATCTTTTTTTTCAAAATGCTCAGTTTTGTACTTTTTTGGCTCATTTGAAAAATACAAGTTTTTTTCGTTCGACGAAACCAACACATTTTTCATTTTTGACGAAATTTGTCTAGAAAATGATAGAAATTTTCGAAAAAATGCATCCATTACCCCTCCCCCTGCTGTTACGAGTGTAAAATTGTGCCAATTTATTGCGCATACACACCCAAAATGTACCAAATGGGTCGAAGAAACATTGCACTTCCTTGCCCATCATCGTTTTGCCGTTGTGCCGAGCGATGAAGGCATCGGATTCGGCACGGGTGGCGAAGTCAATCAGCCCAATTCCCAGATGTCGTCCAGTACTAAGACAATACAGAATGCGTGAAATGAAAATTTTCTAATAAACATAAAACTGGAATGATTAGGTCCATTGAATCATGCTTACAGGGCCTCGAAAAACACAATTTTTAGGCCTAAGGGCCGTTCCAAATAAATGGAAGGAATCCCAATTTGACTCATTGTGTGTTGGTTAAATTTACATTTTTTTTACAACCGGGGTTCAAATCTAATAGAAGAACAATGAAATAAATTTTAATTAATGTCTAACAAAATTTTAAAAAATTACAAAATCTACCGGTTGCCTCGCATCGACTCAAAAAGTAAAAAAAAAATTACACAGGATGTCTGTAGATCAACAGTTCGGTTGGCTCAGCGCCGCATTGTTCAACGGCGGCAGCGATTGCTGGCTGTTTGGCATTGGTCGAAGGGGGAGGAATTTTTCTAGAAAATTTAGATTTAGAAAAAATTTTTTGGCGTTTTTCTTTGTTGGCTCATATGTTTGTTGCTTTCCCCTCCCCCCCCCCTCCCCTCTCATCTGCCTACTTGCACAAATCGCGCAGAAATTTTTCGTCAATGTTGTCGTTGAGGCCGACCAGTGCAATCTCACGGAACGGCGGAATGGCACAAAATTCATCATCCAACTGCAAAAAAAAAAAATCAAAAAAATTTTTGAAAATTTCTAATTTTTGTATTTTTTAAAAGGGCAGAGATAAAATTTCGAGCAGCTAAGTTTTTTTAAATTTTCCAAAAAATCACAAATTTTGAGAAAAAAAATTCCTTGAAATTTTATTAGAAAAGGATTTTCTACAAACTTTTTTTGAAAAAAATTTCTATTATTAGCTGCTCGAATCTGAGCCTCTCACCCAGTCCCCCTTTATAATGGGCACAAATTTTTGGTACAATAGCAAAAAAGGCATGGAATAAAGTTGATAATTTAAAATTTTCAAAAAAAAAAAGTGAAACCGTACAGTAAATTCAGGCACTTCCAACTCCAAGCCCGTTTTGGCACGGCGCGGGTCATGCCGTCGTGGATCCTGCACTTTGTCGACATTGTACTAAAAAGAGGGCAAATTAAAGAAAAATGGGCCAAGGAAAAATAAAGAAACGAAAAAAACCAAAATAAAAGAAAATTCTTTTTTTTGGCACCGCCTTATTTAAGCACGAAAATCGCGTGTTTACAATTAAATGGAGCTTATTGTAAACATTTACCCCTTTCCTTTTCAGTGCATTTTTGTGTTTTTTCAAGAACGGAATTTGATGTTACTCAACATTTGCGTCAAAGTCCAAAATCGGGTTCAATCCTAAGTTTGTGCCCGTTTTTGAGGGAAGGTGACACTATAATTTTTCGCATTTACTGACATGAAAGTTGGACGATAAGCAACTCCTCTTTCATTAACTCAACTCGTTTAATAAACGCAAAACACAATTATGATTTAGAAAATCCGACTTTCCTGATTTCTTAAATTTTATTTTTCGGCATTTATTTTTTCTAACAATAAGTACTGAAAATATATTTCCTGTGTGATTTCTGTGTCAATGACGACGAACTATGACATCCTCTTTTATCGACACGATGAACCCTCGAAATTCCTGCCCTCAATTTCCGCGTTTTAATCCCAAAAAACGAGTTGGGATAATCAAAAACGAATTGGATTTTATATTACGCCCCTCCCCCCATAGTTACAAATAAAATAAAAAATTAATTTGTTTGTCACTTTTATGCCAAAAAACCAGAGAATTATATGCCACCATTGCGATTTATCTGTCCAGAAACAACCATTTTTCCAAATTCTTGAAGAAAAAAAAGAAACCTCGGGAAATTCGTTGCAAATGCCTTCCACACGGAACACCCATTTCGCCTCATTTGTCGGGTCCGAAGGATGTGGAAAACGTTTCCACATTGGTTTTTTCTGTAAACAAAAAAGCAGTTAGTCTAATTAAAAATTACAAAATTGAAAAAAACATATTTGATGCCTCATTTTCTCCAACCAAATTTTGGTGCGCTTCATTTCGATTAAGTTTCTCGTCCAAAATTTGTGTCAATACATTAAAAACAAAAGTTATTAATATAAAAAAGATAATACTCAAAATCAGAGCCCATGTTTTAAAAAAAAACCGGTTATCGGATTCGTGAAATCCAATGACCATCCTCAGGTTCTTAAGTCATGTCTCTTTTTTGGCTCTATTGCAGTTCACACGACCACAAAATAAATTGGCAACTTTAATACAACATAATTTTTGCTAGGAGCACCCAAATTAAATATTCTTGGTATCATTCGATAGCATTAAGAGTCCTCTATTAATATGTGAAATTGCAAAAAATTTCGTTTTGTTGCAAAAAAGTTATGATCAAAAATGTTTAGAAAACCAATTTTTTGAAGTCTTCGGCCATTACTTTCCTGAAACACAACGAAGTTCTTTTAAATTATTACAGACCAATATAGAACTTTTAGGGCTATCGAATGATACCAAGAAAGTTTAATTTGGGTGTTTTTAGAAAAAGTTATGATGAATTAAAGTAAACTGAACTATAGGTCGCCCTTGGGCTCTGAACAAAATCCATGTAATTTTCGGGGACTTTAAACAGCAAAAGTGGCCAAAAATACCAAAAAGTGTGAAGATGAAATAATTTTGGTTCTCCGACATCCCAAAAGCCCCGGCGAATTCCATCAACATTCGGCGACAGCCAAAAAATAAATAAACCTGGGACTCGGCGCAATTTGTCTGAGATGGATGATGCTGGTGATGATGCTTTCCGTTTTGGTGCTTTTGATGCGGCCGGTGGGCCGGCGGATTTGTGGAAGTCGAAGGCATTGCAGAATGCTTGAAAAAGGGGAGAACTTTTGAATGGGCCGAATTTCGAACAAAAAAGAATAATTTTTTTTTTCATTTTTGTTCGAGTTCGGGTTTTTTTCTGTTAGGCAGCCTGCGTCCCCTTTGGCATGTCATGGTCTCAACAAAACTAACTTTTATGGCGTTTTGGCCACTAGCCACGATCAGGCATAAAAAAAGTAATAAAACTAAGGATTTGTCTCATGGATATAGGCCGAAATCGCATTACAGGATTCAAATTTATTTATGTGAATGTATCATTTTGATGCTCAGCTAACCGAAAACCACAAGGAAAAAATGGGGCTTAAGCATTTTCACTTATAGCACTTATTTATAGCAGTTAAAAAAAATCGTGAAAAAA
Source organism: Heterodera glycines (assembly GCA_004148225.2). Classification (NCBI taxonomy): domain Eukaryota; kingdom Metazoa; phylum Nematoda; class Chromadorea; order Rhabditida; family Heteroderidae; genus Heterodera; species Heterodera glycines. The sequence continues at coordinate 483,567 of CP049706.1, read as the reverse complement.
AAAATTGTTTTGTGCTTGTGTCATCCAGCTTAAATTAAAAATTCTTGGTATCATTCGATAGCCCTAAAATTCCTCTGTTAGCCTGCAAAATTTCAGAAAATTTCGTGAGGTTTCAAAAAAGTTAGGTATGTCTAGAAAAGTGCAAAAAATTGATTTTCTGTGTATTTTTGACCATGTGTTTTTGAAATCATTTGTGAGTTTTTCTTTAAGCCTTCATAGATTAATAAATTTCTTTGGGGTGTTTTGAGGCGCTGAGTACGAATCCGGCATCCTTTTTGGCGAATTCCAGACCCCGAACCCGAACGTTTTTCGAAAATTAATTTTTAATTTTTTTTTCAAATTTGAAAGTGATTGCCTCGAATGATACCAAGAATATTTAATTTGGATGCTTTTAGAAAAAGTAAAAATAGCGAGATCCCAGTCCGAAATTCCGCATTTTTTTTTTGGAAATTATGGGATTTACGCGGAATATTAATTCCTCGAGATCCCGTGCTGAAAAAATTTTGAGTTTCAGTCACGCAACGCAATCCAAAAATTTGAAATTTCCGGTCTCTAATGTTGAACTTCACTGGTACCCAAACGTCAGGTCCCTTTTAAAAATTTTTCAATCTCTAAAATCCTCTTTTTCCTCATTAATTTATTAGAAAACCTATTAAATAGAGATCGGAATTTTCCACATACACGGGCACGGGCTACGGGCTTGGCATCGACACGGGTCACGGGCTAAAAACCCGTGTGCCCGTGAAACCCGTGTCAGCCTAAAAAAACACGGGTTACGGGCTACGGGCCCGTGAAAACCCGTGCACGGGCCCGGCCCGTGTCCGATCTCTACTATTAAACCCTTTCTCAAACTTAGGAGAAATTCGTACTTATTTGATGGATCGGACATAAAAAAAGCGAAAACCCAAATTGGTATTTTTTACTTATTTGAGAAAAAAGCGAATTTCTTTCTTCTTTCTTAAACCAAGATTTTATAAATTTAAAAATTTTTGTCAAAAAAAAAAATTATGAAGGAAAATCAGAATTAGTCAATCTGGCAAAAATTTAGCTGGTCTGTGGCCTTTTGTGTCTTTTATCCAGAAAAAAATAAGGTAAAAATAAGTTTTGGGAACCCAAAAAAATTTGAAACACAAGAAACAGACTCCGTTAAAGTATCGGTAAAAAAATTATTCCCTCAAACAAAAACCTGTAAAATCTCGGTTTCGGATTTGAATAACTCTAATTTGGCTGCTTTTGGAAAAATTACGACTCAGAAAAACAGTAACAAATCGTCCCGTATCCTAACACACTGTCACTTTACTTTCGTCCCTAACCTGAAACGGGCAACCCCGATCATTTGGTCCGTTTATATTTAAATTGCGTTCATCAGTTGTCGAAATTTTGGTAAGCATTTAATTAAATCGAATCCTTAAAGTGATTAAGAATGTTAGGGTTAATGTGTGTGTCATTTGTCTGGGAAACCTTTTTTAATCGGGATTTGTTGGACCGGGATTCTGATTGGCAAAAATTTGGCATATATTTTGAAGAATTAGAACCGGGTTACAATTTCTGTTCCAACTCATCAATTTTTAATTTTATGGATGAATTGAGATTGGGTGAAAATTTGGTGGGTTTAGTTGATCAATTGGGCTGGATGATTGGTGATTTGGTGAGCCTTGGCATTTTTGGTCAAAAACCCCAAAAAAAATTTGTGCCAAAAAATCAAAACGCTGTGAAAATGCCGAAAAAAACAAAAATATGTTTTGTTGCTTGTTTTTAAATTAAAGAACATCTTGAGCCGCCGCTGGCTGCTGATTGGGGAAGAATGGAGTTCACCCCAACCTAACGCCCCCATTTTTTTTTCATGCAAACTCGACGACTAAAATTCGATTTTTCAATTTCTCTGCCGCCAAACAATGGGCGAAGAAGCATAGAGAAGAAGCATTTAGCAAACAGTGTGTGGCAGACTAATGGGAAGCGACAGACAAAAGAGCGAAAACGGGGCGAGGAAGAAGGTGAGGATGACAGAGAGAGGGAAGAAGCGCAGTTAATGTGGAAAAGGAACAGAGAATGTAGGCAGAGAAAATAAGAAAGAAAAATATAATAAGGAATGATAAATAAGAAAAGCAGAGAGTGTTTATTGTGAAAGAATGAGTGTTAAACGAACGAGAAACAAGACAAAAAAGAAAAGAGATGGGAGAAAGGCAATGATGAAAATGAATGTGTTAAAGATAAAGAACATTTAAGAAAATGTAGAGGTAGAGAAAAAAGACAAAATACCTATGTGGAGAGAGAGAGAAATGGAAAAGAGAGAGAGGGAGACAAAAAGAAAGAAAGAGAGAAATGTAATGAGAGAGAAGAGAAAATAGAGAGAGAGAGAGAGAAATGGAGAAAGAAAAATGGAGTTAGAGAGAGAGAGAGAGAGACCGAGAAGAGATAGAGAACAGTGCAATTGTGAACTGACAAAAAAGACAAAAGTAAATTGGAAGAAAGTAAAGATCAGTCGCTGTTGGAACTTGACATCTCGGCTATTCAACATTTCGCCTACTGGACATTCGGCTATTCGACATTTCGCCTACTGGACATTCGGCTATTCGACATTTCGCCTACTTGACATCTCGGCTATTCAACATTTCGCCTACTGGACATTCGGCTATTCGACATTTCGCCTACTGGACATTCGGCTATTCGACATTTCGCCTACTGGACATTCGGCTATTCGACATTTCGCCTACTTGACATCTCGGCTATTCAACATTTCGCCTACTGGACATTCGGCTATTCGACATTTCGCCTACTGGACATTCGGCTATTCGACATTTCGGCTACTTGACATCTCGGCTATTCAACATTTCGCCTACTGGACATTCGGCTATTCGACATTTCGTCTACTGGACATTCGGCCATTCGACATTTCGCCTACTGGACATTCGGCTATTCGACATTTCGCCTACTGGACATTCGGCTATTCGACATTTCGCCTACTGGACATTCGGCTATTCGACATTTCGCCTACTGGACATTCGGCTATTCGACATTTCGCCTACTGGACATTCGGCTATTCGACATTTCGTCTACTGGACATTCGGCCATTCGACATTTCGCCTACTGGACATTCGGCTATTCGACATTTCGCCTACTGGACATTCGGCCATTCGACATTTCGCCTACTGGACATTCGGCTATTCGACATTTCGCCTACTGGACATTCGGCTATTCGACATTTCGTCTACTGGACATTCGGCCATTCGACATTTCGCCTACTGGACATTCGGCTATTCGACATTTCGCCTACTGGACATCTTGGCTATTCGACATTTCGCAAATTTTCATAAATTGCGTTTGCTTATCCAATAACCTTGTGAATTCTCATTCAGTCTTCCGATAATTTCAATCGAATTTTGAGTAGCAAAATTTTAGAATTTCTGAATAGTATAGAATTTTTTGATAAAGAACAATTTGGGTTTTTAAAAAATAGATCGACTACAACCCAAATATTAAAAACGATGGACGATATATATAATTCGATACAAATGAATCAGCAAATTGACATCATCTATATTGATTTTGTCAAGGCGTTTGATTCTGTTCCAATTGATTTATTACTTCAAAAAACCAAAAAGATTGGAATTGAAGGAAAAATTCAAAATTTTTTAACTAACTTTTTAAAAAATCGGAGTTTTAAAGTTAAAATTGACGAAGAATTGTCAGAAAGTTTCAAAATATTTTCAGGAGTGCCCCAGGGAAGTGTCTTAGGGCCATTACTCTTTTTAATTTTTATAAATGATCTGCCGTCCTTTATTACAAATGAAGCGGCATCAGTTGGCATAAAAATGTATGCCGATGATGTTAAATTATATTATGCCCATGAAAATGATGACCATTCGAATCAGTTGGATAAAGCAATTGAGGCTTTGGAAAAATGGTCAAAAATAAATGGGTTAGAAATTTCAACTGAAAAATGTTTTGTTTTATATTTAGGGAAAAATAATATGAAAAAAGAATATTTTATTAACTCACAAAGGATTTCAGAATCGGATAATGTTCGTGACTTGGGAATTATAATTGACTCGAAACTTAATTTTTCAGAACATATTAGAAAAATTGTACGAAATGCATATCTTAGAATTTTCCAAATTTTGAGAGTGTTGAAAAGCAGGGAAATAAAAACTCTAACAGCAGCCTATAAAACTTTTGTACGACCTCAATTAGAATATGCTACTGAAGTTTGGAACCCTAATCTTAAAAAAGACATAGATAAAATTGAACGCGTTCAAAAGTTTTTCACGAGAAAAGCATTTAGAAAATGCGGTTTTGTGTACAAAAAATATGGGGAAAGACTAAAAATCACGGGTTTACACAAATTGGAAGAAAGAAGAAAAATCAATGATTTAACAACAGCTTTTAAAATAATCAAAGGGTTCACCAGCCTCGATGCTGGGAAAAGTTTCTTTTTCTCAGAAAGGCTCAGGAGGCCTTTACTTTTACGGGTAAAGCGCCACACGGCCAAAACTCAAAATAATTTTTTCAATAGAATAGTAAAAAACTGGAATAATCTTCCAGTGGTAGCGGTACAAATTAATAAGGCAAAGGAATTCAGGGATTTACTAAAAGCAATGAGTTCTGAGTAGGATTTTCCATGTTGCCATATTTACACTATATTTTTATCACCTGTGAATTTTTAACAATTGATTGAATTATTTTATTCATTTTGTATTTTTATTTTGATCAAATTTATTTGTTGTTTTCTTTTTGGCACCATATAAGAGCACTCATGTGCCTTTCAAACACTCTCGCCTTGTTAAAAGTAAAAATGAAAACAAAAAATTTAATTAATAAATTAATTTAATAAAAATAAACGAAAATTTCCAATGTCTTTTTGCTTGGCTTTCTTGAGTTTTCCTTATTAGGTTCTATTTTTATTTAAATAAAGTAAATTACTCCTATTATTTAATGAAATACTTACTAGATTATTTTTTATTATATATTTATTTTATTAAGAATTTTTATAAAAAATGGCTGAAAATTTAATAATCAATCAATAGCTAAAGATGAATTTAAAATGAAGAGAAAAGCCAACATTAAATATAAATTTCAGTAAAGGGTTCAAAAAAACGAAATTTACCCAAATCCCTAAAAAAATTTATCTTAATTTTTTGGGGGGCACAGAATCCAAATTGTCAGCCATATCGAATCCTGAATCCGAATTTAAACAAATAAATTTTAAAAACCTTAATATATTTGCGATAATTTTTGGTATTTTTTCTTTAAACTTTTTTCCAATTTTATCACAATAATGCCAATTCTTTCTCATAAAATACAAAGTGCCAAGAGAAGCATGCGCAGTGAAAAATGTTCATTTAAATAGCATAGGAAAATTAATTATAAATTGAATTTTATCAAAATCGAAAAAAATAATCTTTGAATTTTAATTAAATGTTTGTCAGCTTAACTCCCAATGCGATTTAAATGCCAAAAATAAACAAATGATCTTTTAAAAAGCCCGAATTTGTTGCACCGAAAAATTTTTATGAAAATGGCGACGGAATTGAAAGTGTCAAATTTGTCCAAATATTCATTCCTCTTCCAGGTCTTCTTGCGACGAAATGAAAGCTCCAAATTTGTCATTGTATTCATGTTTCAGATCTCTTTTTTCTTCACTATTTGCCGCATTTTCCATTGCTTTTTCCTCTTCCTTGGCATTTTGTTTAGTATTTTCATACATTTTTTCCATTTTTTGCTCAAATTCTTGCCGAAGATTGGCAATTACAATTTCATTTTGGGTTGATGAGTTTTCTCCACTTTTCTCCTCTTTAATTTCATAATTCAATTCGTCTTCATTTAACAAAACCATCTCCCAAAGAAAAGTTCTATCCCTCATCCAAAAATATTTCGAAAATGCATGTAGTCTTTGAATGACGGAAATTAAATTGATTTTTTGAAATATTGGCTTCACTACTGGCAATTTATTGGCAAAATCAGTGTTTTTACCTTAAATATATTATAATATTTAAATCGTTAATTTAAAATACAACCTTCAGCATACAATCGGAATAAATATTCGTACAAAATGTCCAAATATTTTCGATATCTTTGGCATACTGTCCGTTTATATTCATTAAATTCTTCCCCAATTTTATCACAATGCCAATTCTCTTTCATCTGATACATACGATACATAATGCCAAGATGGGTTTTATATTTTTGTGTCAAATGCTTTTTCATTTTCTCAATTTCGTATAACCCGAAACAGAACAACAATATGTCTAAATTATACTCAAAAATACATCCTTTCTTATTTAATCGACATAAAAAATTTGCATATTCTTTTGCCATTCTAAAAAATTTCTCTGAATTTGTCGCTAATCCTTTAACAAATTCCGAAAATAGAGTATCACCAGTCTAAATTTTGAATTTATTTAATTTCATTGATTATTAAGTCTCACCCATTTCCATTGATCATCGGATTTCGAATACACAATTATCAAATGTTTGTCATCATTTATTTCATTGGCTTTCCATGGTTTATCTTTTTTTGCCTTTTCTTCCGCTTTTTTGAGCATTTCCTCCAAATTTCCTTCAAAATTTTGCCGAATTATTCCGTCTAAACTTTCATTTGTTTGCCATTCATTCGCTGTGTCAATTGCCAATTGCAAAATCATTTCATTAATTGGAAATTTTTGTTCATAATCCAATCTCTTCTCATTCAACAATTTTGGTTCAAATTGATAATTGAACAATTCGTTTAATTTATATTCATATTTTTGTCCCACCCATTCTATAAAATAAAATCGCGAAATTTTGACCAAACAAAACACCGCATAAATTATTGGCCCTTCAATTTCAATTTTGAAAATATTTTTATGAAGAAATTAACTAATATCTATAAAATAATTTAATTCTATTTTTCAATATCTTAAAGTATTTATTAAAATGAAAAATGGAAAATCACACAACCTTTTAAACAGAGCAAAAATTTGTTTAAATAATGATCATAAGTAGGATTAACCAAATCCATATTTTACTTAATATAATTTATTTATTATATTAAATAATAATGAAGTATGTAAAAAATAGGGATTGATCATCAGTAGGATTATCCAAATCTATATTTTACTTAATATAATTTATTTATTATATTAAATAATAATGAAGTATGTAAAAAATAGGGATTGATCATCAGTAGGATTATCCAAATCTATATTTTACTTAATATAATTTATTTATTATATTAAATAATAATGAAGTATGTAAAAAATAGGGATTGATCATCAGTAGGATTATCCAAATCTATATTTTACTTAATATAATTTATTTATTATATTAAATAATAATGAAGTATGTAAAAAATAGGGATTGATCATCAGTAGGATTGTCCAAATCTATATTTTACTTAATATAATTTATTTATTATATTAAATAATAATGAAGTATGTAAAAAATAGGGATTGATCATCAGTAGGATTATCCAAATCTATATTTTACTTAATATAATTTATTTATTATATTAAATAATAATGAAGTATGTAAAAAATAGGGATTGATCATCAGTAGGATTGTCCAAATCTATATTTTACTTAATATAATTTGTTTTTATATTAAATGATGAAGCAATATTTAAAAAAAATGGGATTATCATAAGTGTGCCAATTTTGGCGGATGTTTTTGTTAAGTAATAAATTTTTTATTGAAAAACAAAAACTATGACTTACAATAATAAAAAGCAATGTAAAGATTTTCTTTGTCGACCAATTCAATTAAAAAATTAATTTGCCGATATTATTTAAAAATTTTAACAATTATGAATTAATTAATACATCAAATAGTAAAAAATTAATGTAGAATACGACCCATTATTAATCAGAATCCCCTATTTTCGGTTTTTCGATTATTTTGGTTAAGGAAAATTTTTTTCCAAGCTAAAATTAAAAAATTTATTTCTATTACCCCTGATAAAAGAATGCAAACACCAAAATGATGATGATTATCAATTCAAAATTGGCAAGTTTTTCTTAAAATAAAAATTAATTTTTAATGGGAAAAGCAAAATCCTCCGCCGTCATTTCTTCTGCCGAATTCGTGAAAAGCGGCAGAAACAATCGCCGCATTAATTTGTGGCTTTGGAAGGTGACGGCATTGGTAACACTGGTGGTGGGTCGTTTCCTAAAAATGCCACTCAAAGTATATTTAAAACTACCGTAGTTGGTCGATTCACAAAAAAGTGCAAATTTAAATAAATTTAAAAATATTTATTTACCCCCCCCCCTCAAAAATAATAATAAATAAAAATATATTTTAAATAATTTTAAATTTAGAAAATTTAAAAAACAAAATTTAAAAAATAAAATGCAATTGCTCTTCACATTCCCAATTCTGTTGGTCATTCTGTTTGCAAATATTGACCAGAACCAACATTTTGCTGATGCCAGTTGTTGCTGCTGTTGGTAAGAGGAAATTTTTTAAATTCTCTGAAATTTTTTAATATTTTTTAATTATTACAGTAAGCCTTGCTGTTGTGGCTGTACCTGTGTCGGGCCGTGCCAATGTTGTAACCCACCACTGCTGATCAAATTGCCAAGGTCCAGGCAATCGATGTTTTGAAAATTTTTTCCTAATTTTTCCCGAATTTTCAGGACTTGCCCCTGCTGTTGCAAATGCTGTGGCTGTTGCTGTTGCAGGCCATGTAAAATCCAAAAAGTTTTTAATTTTTTAACCAAAAAAGTTTTAGGCTGTTGCTGCTGCGGTTGCGGCGGCGGTGGCGGACGTAAGAAGCGCTCAATTGTCCTCCGCTCGGCCATTGAAGCCGCCAAAACCGGAAAACGTGAGAATTTTCAAAATATATTACCGTATTTTCCAAAAAATATACACGGCATTTCAAAAAACGCATACATGATACCTTAAAAATTCGCCGGTGAATTTAGTAATTTAAGGCCTTTATTTTTAATCTCCCTCAAGTATGGGAATTAATATTAATAAATATTTTTAAAAAAAATTAGGGACTTACGGTGCTTTATTTTAGGAACACTAAATAGGGTAATCAGGACGACATATAGGTTGAAGTAATACGGTACTTGTTTTTTTTTTGTCACGGTACACCAACCCCAAGCCTAATTCCAATTTTGACGGTACCAACCTGCTCTTGCTCAGAAAATTAAAAAAAAATTTAATTTTTAGCTGCTCCACCAGCCACCAAAATGCCAATGCCATCACAGCCATGCCCACCAGCAGAAGATATAAACTGCAAGCCGACAACAATGCGCAGTGGTGCCACTGAGTGCCAAAAGTGTGAAGCTGCAGCAATTAGTGCCAATAAAAGTCGCGCAAGACGAATGGCATTTGGCGCCACATTTTTATTCGCTTGATTTTTCAAAATTTGTCATTATTATATTTATTTTTGTGAGCTCTTTTTTGGGGGTTTATTTTATTTATACAAATGCTGGCGGTGGTGGTGGAATAAAATTGGATTTTGCCATTCAAAATTTGTCCGATTTTAAGCAAAATTTAAAATTAATCAAAATTATTTGTCTTTTAATTTCGCAAATTTATTTAAAATACCTGCAAATTATTTTAATTTTCAGCAATTAATTTTAAATTTCTTTGTTTTTTATTTAAAAGTTACTACGCACTGCCTCAGAAGTATCTATGAGAATGTTTAATTGTGTCAACAAATTATTTGTCTTCAGCAATTAATTTGTCATCATTGGCCGTCGTAATTGGGCAATTAAAATTTGAAATGAAGCCAAGCGGAATCGAACCAGCAAAAGAAAGAAGAAAGCAGAACACACTTCCCACTTGACTTTTAACAAAACTTTTGGTGGCGTTAAAAAAGAAACTTTTGTCACATTGCCAATTCTTTTTCATAATACAAAATGCCAAGGTGTGCCTCATATTTATGCTTTGAATATTCATTACTTTGCGTTTCTTGGTGACCTTTCATAAATGCAATTAGCATTTTGTCGTCTCCCTAATTAAAAATAATTAGAAAAATTAATTACCCTTAGCAATTAACTCACTGATGAAATTGCTTTTGAAAATGGAATTAAAAAATGATGGCAAATAATTATAAAAGAAATTAAAGAGAAAGAATAAAACATTGTTTTATTATTTGTTTAAATTTTAAAAATCAAAAATATCTAATTCAACTTGCTTAAAAACGGGCCAATTTTGGCGGATGTTTTGGCTACGAATAATAAGTAATTAAATTATCTTTATGTAGAAATTTCCAAAATACATTATTTATTTTATAATTTGTATATTTTATTAAATAATGACGCAATTATTCAAAAATTATGAATGCTTATCATTATATAGAAATATCCAAATCCCTTATTTATTTATAATAAATCGCGTAATTTTTATTACCCAAAAAACCCATTCCCAATTAATCAAATATTTTAATTATTTTTGATTAAAATATATTTTTTTTTGGAAATTTAAATCGGCTTATCCAGATCAAATGCCAAAATAAAATTGTTGTTTGTTTATTTATTCTCCGCAACAATTTACTAAAAATTCGTTCATTTTTCGTTTTGGCCACCTGTTTTGGTCATTAAAAGCGCAAACAAATGGCCAACTGTTGATCACTTATTTACTCATTATAGCTGTTCTATAATGAAAAACAAAAACAAATTCGCATTTTTGGAAGCCAAATCAAAAACAACCCAATGGGATATTTATGATCACTTTAATTACCCACCTTAATTAGTTATTTTCAAGAGCTGGGAAATGTCGGCACATTCTTTCTTTAAGTCCTGCCTGCAAAAAAATTATTGTTCAAAGCAATTCTACAAAACAATTTCATTTAAAATGAGTGCATGGGATACTGGGTAAAAAATATACGGTATTCCTTCGTGGCTCGATAATATTTTTGCGAAAATTTAATTGAGAAAAAATGCAATAAAAATGAACAAAATTAGACTCAAAACCAATTTTTTTATGGCTGAGTTTTTTGAAAAATTTTCATTTTTGGGGACGTAATTTTCAAAGAATTTATTAAAAACTATTTTAGAAGGAATACTTTATTTTGTGTTGCATTTTATTACGGAATTTTCTAACGGATAAAGCCAAAAAAGGAAAAAATTCATTTTTTATCATAAAGATTAGATTAATTCCATGATAATTTATCTTTTTTGGCATTAAAAATCCCTATTAAACGGAACGAATATGGCGATAAAATAAGCAAATTTTAGTGATAAAAATGCTTTCATTTACAATTGTTGCCGCCCTTTTGCTCATTTTTGGAGTGTCCAATATTGCGTGCGCTGAAACAAAAGGTTGTTCAAATCCCTAAAGCCTTCCACGGCGGTGAAATTTTTAGGCAATTTAATTTAGTAAAAAGCCGGATTTTCTTGTATCGACCGTAAAGTCGCACTGAAATCCGTGGGATTCCTTCAATCCAAGAAATTTTAATTTTTGACCCCCCCCCCCCGATCCTGTTACTGAGTTTTTGTTTTGATCCAGAATTTTCATTACATATGGCTGAGTTTTTATTTCTCGACAAATATTCGGTTTTTTTCGTAAGAGTCTTGTCTTAAATCCAATGTAAAACACATTAATAATTTTCATAATTTTTTTTTTAATTTTAGAGCGAAAATTCACGCTGATCAGTGACCCCGAAAAGCTTGTGGTCATTTTTGTGGACGGACCAGCCGAAACGTCAGATGATTTGCCGGAAGATTGGATTCACCTTTGGAATGAAGCAGCTTTAAAGGTAAGAAAGAAGCGTTTTAATCCAATTAAAAGCTTAATCTAAATTTACCAATTCATGATTTCGCATAGCTCTCTCTCTCTCTATTCAAGAATTTGAGGTCGAGAAAATTTTCATTTTATATTAGCTTTGTGATTATATTAATTTTTTTGTAATTATCAGAGCCCGGAATTGGGATTTGGTACTGTACCGGGGTGTTGGATCTGACGTAATAAAATTCATACTGAAAAATATTAATAATTTCTCAAAGAGGCGAAACAGTTTTGCCTATTTTTGAATGATTTTTCAAATTTTTCCTTAAACATTTTTTGAGTTCGTGCAAAAACACTGACTCAGTACCGAAATTCCGGTTTCGTTCTTTGTAATTATGTATCCACAATACTAGATTAGTTGTTCTTCAAAAAAAAAGTTTATTTTTTATATTTAGTGAATTTTCTAAATATAAAATCATTTTAGGAATTTCTTTTAATTTCATACAAATAAGTTAAAAATTCGATTAGAGCATTTTTCGCCTTGTTCAACCCAGCATTTAAAAATAGAATTCAGAGAAAATGGCGTAAAAAATTCCTTCAAAAACTGTGTGAGTCACAGAATCCGACTCCAACCGAATACAACCGTATTCCTACCGTAATGCCATTTTCAGGCTGTACAATTCCTTGTACAGTGTAACATCCGTAATAATTATTAAATATGGAAATGGTACATCCTATATAATAAAGTTGAGTGTCTGTATGTACGGATTTTTGAATTTGTGTGGCGTTTTGTTATTATTTTGCGTTAAAAATGAGTTTGAAAAGAGATGAAAAGAAATTGTTTTGAAAAAGAAGAGAATATAAAGAAAAGAGACGAAAATAAATAGTTAAGAAGAAGAAGAAGGCAAAAGAAATAGCACAGAAAAAGAAGGTAAAAGATTTCTCCTCCTAGGATGTAGAGGTTAGAGGGAGGGATGGTGGGAAATAGTGCACTGTATGACTGTCTGTCTATGCGGGCAGCGGCAGATGGGAGGGGCAGACAGTGAACAGACGCGTGCTGCTGTGGCTGCTGTGCAGCAGCAGTCTGTTGGACGCGTGCGTGGTGTGTGGGAGGGAGGGAGTGGGGAAAAAGAGAGATTAAGTGGAAAAGTAAAAGAAATAAGAGAAAAGAAATGAAAGGGAGAGAACAATTGAAAATTTGTCTCGCATCTCTTCCTTATTTACATCCCATTTTTTATTTTAATAAAAGAAAGGGAAATGAGAGTTTTTTTATTTCTGTTTTCGCTTCAGTGAGAATTTTCCTATCTATATATTAATTTTGCCGTGTGTGTCACAAAGTAAACAAAAAATTTAAATAAAGTTTTGACGCGATTGTTTTTATTTGGATGGAAGAAATGAAGTGAAAAACAGAGATAATAGAGATAAGTTGTATTGTAAGAAAGAGTGAAGAAGAGAGAGAGATGAAGACAGTTAGGAACAAAGAGCGGAGAGTAAAGGAGAGAGAAATGATTAGAGAAACAGGAAAAAAGAGAGAGAAAGTATGGGAGTGAATGAGACAGAGACAAATAAGAGAGAGAGAGATAAAAATAAGAGAAGCGAGAGAGAGGGGGGAGAGAGATAGAAAAGAGGAGAGAGAGAGAGAGAGATAGAACAGAGGAGAGAGAGAGAGAAAGAAAAAAGGAGAGAGAGAGAGAGAGAAAAGAGGAGGGAGAGAAGAGGAGAGAGAGAGAGAAAGAAAAAGGAGAGAGATAGAAAGAGGAGAGAGAGAGAGAAGAGGAGAGAAAGGAAGAGAGAAAAAGAGAAGAGGGAGAAAGAAAGAGAGGAGAGAATGGAGAGAGAGAGAGAGAGAGAAGAGGAGGGAGAGAAGAGGAGAGAGAGAGAAAGAAAAAAGGAGAGAGAGGAAGAGAGAGAGAGAAAAAGAGGAGAGAGAGGAAGAGAGAGAGAGAGAGAAAAAGAGAAGAAGGGAGAAGAAAGGAGAGAGAGAGAGAGAGAGAGGAGGGAGAGAAGAGGAGAGAGAAGAAAGGAGAGACAAGAGGAGAGAGATAGAAAAGAGGAGAGAGAGAGAGAAAAGAGGAGGGAGAGAAGAGGAGAGAGAGAGAGAAAGAAAAAAGGAGAGAGAGGAAGAGAGAGAGAGAGAAAAAGAGGAGAGAGAGGAAGAGAGAGAGAGAGAGAAAAAGAGAAGAGGGAGAAAGAAAGAGAGGAGAGAAGGAAGAGAAGAGGAGAGAGATAGAAAAGAGGAGAGAGAGAGAGAGAGATAGAAAAGAGAGAGAGAGAAGAGAGAGAGATAGAAAGAGGAGAGTGAGAAAGAAAGAGAGGAGGAGAGAGAGGGAAAAGAGGAGGGAGTGAAGAGGAGAGAGATAGAAAGAGGAGAGAGAGAGAGAGAGAGAGAGGGAAGAGAGAGAGAAAGAAAGAGAGGAGGAGAGAGAGAGAAAAGAGGAGAGAGAGAGAGAGAAAGAAAAGAGGAGGGAGAGAAGAGGAGAGAGATAGAAAAGAGGAGGGAGAGAAAGAAAGAGAGGAGAGAAGGGAGAGAAAAGAGGAGGGAGTGAAGAGGAGAGAGATAGAAAGAGGAGAGAGAGAGAGAAAAGAGGAGAGAGAGGAAGAGGAGAGAGATAGAAAAGAGGAGGAAGAGAGAGAGAGAGAAAAAGAGAGGGAGAAAGAAAGAGAGGTGAGAGAGAGAGAAAGAGGGAGGAGAGGAGAGAGAGATAGAAAAGAGGAGGGAGAGAAAGAAAGAGAGGAGAGAAGGGAGAGAAAAGAGGAGGGAGAGAAGAGGAGAGAGATAGAAAAGAGGAGAGAGAGAGAGAAAGAAAGAGGAGGAGAGAGAAGAGGAGAGATAGAAAAGAGAGGAAGAGAGAGAGAGAGAAAAAGAGGAGAGGGAGAAAGAAAGAGAGGTGAGAGAGAGAGAGAAGATAATAAATTTTTTCAAAGCTCGGCTAGCGCGAGGTGCGCGAGCGAAGCGAGCGCGCCTGCGCCTATCTTATATAATAAAGATGAGTGTGGTTATCCGCCATGGTTTGAATTGGCGTGGCGTTTTGTATTTGTTTTGCGTTAAAAAATGATTTGAAAATGAAAATGGTTTTGATTTTTCAATTTGTTTTGCAATAAACATTCTTAAATTGGGTTGCAACCCCGACCCCCGCCCCGAGACCGACATTTTTGGCGATTTCGGGGAAAACCCGACCCGAACCCCGACGCTTCATACCCCGACAACCCCGAACCCCGATTCCCGATCGGGGTCGGGGTTAAATATACACCCTAAGAATGGCATTTTCGTGGGAGAAAATGCAAAAAAGTTAGACGAAATTTGAATTTTTTTTAACCATTTGCAAATTTTATTAAATAAAGAAGATTTGCTCAATTTCGGACATTTGAATGTGGTGTAGAGGTTAGTGCCATTGACATTACTTTCTGTAGTGAGTTCGATACTGTTTGACGTTTTCTCTTTAATTATTTCTTTGTGACAAATTGTTTTTTTTAAATTATTAGCGCTGCCTATCGGCATCACAGGGCCCAAAAAGTCATAAACCTTATTAAAAAAATTGGCTCAAAATCGCAAAAATTTAGCATATTTTGGACAAAATCTGTTAACAGATCTAACCAAATTTTCAAAATTTTCCCGGCGGCGCCTATCGGCACCGCCGGACGCCGTACCCTTTCTCCTTAAGTCTTTAGAAAAGAGCGACGTGAAAAAAGATCAAAAAGTAATAAAAAATTTTAAAATTTCAAGAAAAAAAAATTAATTCTATACAAAATTTCTGATAAAAAGAAATAAAAAAATATAAAAACAATACAAATATTATTATGGAAATTAATAAATATTATTTCCGAAAAAATATTAAAAATTGTTTGTGACTTTAGTGTGAGACACTAATGTGTGTCATGCTTTTGAAAAAACATTAGTGGTTTGTTCTGTGACTTTAGTGTGAGACACTAATGTGTGTCATGCTTTTGAAAAAACATTAGTGGTTTGTTCTGTGACTTTAGTGTGAGACACTAATGTGTGTCATGCTTTTGAAAAAACATTAGTGGTTTGTTCTGTGACTTTAGTGTGAGACACTAATGTGTGTCATGCTTTTGAAAAAACATTAGTGGTTTGTTCTGTGACTTTTGTGAGACACTAATGTGTGTCATGCTTTTGAAAAAACATTAGTGGTTTGTTCTGTGACTTTAGTGTGAGACACTAATGTGTGTCATGCTTTTGAAAAAACATTAGTGGTTTGTTCTGTGACTTTCGTGTGAGACACTAATGTGTGTCATGCTTTTGAAAAAACATTAGTGGTTTGTTCTGTGACTTTAGTGTGAGACACTAATGTGTGTCATGCTTTTGAAAAAACATTAGTGGTTTGTTCTGTGACTTTAGTGTGAGACACTAATGTGTGTCATGCTTTTGAAAAAACATTAGTGGTTTGTTCTGTGACTTTAGTGTGAGACACTAATGTGTGTCATGCTTTTGAAAAAACATTAGTGGTTTGTTCTGTGACTTTAGTGTGAGACACTAATGTGTGTCATGCTTTTGAAAAAACATTAGTGGTTTGTTCTGTGACTTCGTGTGAGACACTAATGTGTGTCATGCTTTTGAAAAAACATTAGTGGTTTGTTCTGTGACTTTAGTGTGAGACACTAATGTGTGTCATGCTTTTGAAAAAACATTAGTGGTTTGTTCTGTGACTTTAGTGTGAGACACTAATGTGTGTCATGCTTTTGAAAAAACATTAGTGGTTTGTTCTGTGACTTTAGTGTGAGACACTAATGTGTGTCATGCTTTTGAAAAAACATTAGTGGTTTGTTCTGTGACTTTAGTGTGAGACACTAATGTGTGTCATGCTTTTGAAAAAACATTAGTGGTTTGTTCTGTGACTTTAGTGTGAGACACTAATGTGTGTCATGCTTTTGAAAAAACATTAGTGGTTTGTTCTGTGACTTTAGTGTGAGACACTAATGTGTGTCATGCTTTTGAAAAAACATTAGTGGTTTGTTCTGTGACTTTAGTGTGAGACACTAATGTGTGTCATGCTTTTGAAAAAACATTAGTGGTTTGTTCTGTGACTTTAGTGTGAGACACTAATGTGTGTCATGCTTTTGAAAAAACATTAGTGGTTTGTTCTGTGACTTTAGTGTGAGACACTAATGTGTGTCATGCTTTTGAAAAAACATTAGTGGTTTGTTCTGTGACTTTAGTGTGAGACACTAATGTGTGTCATGCTTTTGAAAAAACATTAGTGGTTTGTTCTGTGACTTTAGTGTGAGACACTAATGTGTGTCATGCTTTTGAAAAAACATTAGTGGTTTGTTCTGTGACTTTAGTGTGAGACACTAATGTGTGTCATGCTTTTGAAAAAACATTAGTGGTTTGTTCTGTGACTTTAGTGTGAGACACTAATGTGTGTCATGCTTTTGAAAAAACATTAGTGGTTTGTTCTGTGACTTTAGTGTGAGACACTAATGTGTGTCATGCTTTTGAAAAAACATTAGTGGTTTGTTCTGTGACTTTAGTGTGAGACACTAATGTGTGTCATGCTTTTGAAAAAACATTAGTGGTTTGTTCTGTGACTTTAGTGTGAGACACTAATGTGTGTCATGCTTTTGAAAAAACATTAGTGGTTTGTTCTGTGACTTTAGTGTGAGACACTAATGTGTGTCATGCTTTTGAAAAAACATTAGTGGTTTGTTCTGTGACTTTAGTGTGAGACACTAATGTGTGTCATGCTTTTGAAAAAACATTAGTGGTTTGTTCTGTGACTTTAGTGTGAGACACTAATGTGTGTCATGCTTTTGAAAAAACATTAGTGGTTTGTTCTGTGACTTTCGTGTGAGACACTAATGTGTGTCATGCTTTTGAAAAAACATTAGTGGTTTGTTCTGTGACTTTAGTGTGAGACACTAATGTGTGTCATGCTTTTGAAAAAACATTAGTGGTTTGTTCTGTGACTTTATGAGACACTAATGTGTGTCATGCTTTTGAAAAAACATTAGTGGTTTGTTCTGTGACTTTAGTGTGAGACACTAATGTGTGTCATGCTTTTGAAAAAACATTAGTGGTTTGTTCTGTGACTTTAGTGTGAGACACTAATGTGTGTCATGCTTTTGAAAAAACATTAGTGGTTTGTTCTGTGACTTTAGTGTGAGACACTAATGTGTGTCATGCTTTTGAAAAAACATTAGTGGTTTGTTCTGTGACTTTAGTGTGAGACACTAATGTGTGTCATGCTTTTGAAAAAACATTAGTGGTTTGTTCTGTGACTTTAGTGTGAGACACTAATGTGTGTCATGCTTTTGAAAAAACATTAGTGGTTTGTTTGTGACTTTAGTGTGAGACACTAATGTGTGTCATGCTTTTGAAAAAACATTAGTGGTTTGTTTGTGACTTTAGTGTGAGACACTAATGTGTGTCATGCTTTTGAAAAAACATTAGTGGTTTGTTCTGTGACTTTAGTGTGAGACACTAATGTGTGTCATGCTTTTGAAAAAACATTAGTGGTTTGTTTGTGACTTTAGTGTGAGACACTAATGTGTGTCATGCTTTTGAAAAAACATTAGTGGTTTGTTTGTGACTTTAGTGTGAGACACTAATGTGTGTCATGCTTTTGAAAAAACATTAGTGGTTTGTTCTGTGACTTTAGTGTGAGACACTAATGTGTGTCATGCTTTTGAAAAAACATTAGTGGTTTGTTTGTGACTTTAGTGTGAGACACTAATGTGTGTCATGCTTTTGAAAAAACATTAGTGGTTTGTTTGTGACTTTAGTGTGAGACACTAATGTGTGTCATGCTTTTGAAAAAACATTAGTGGTTTGTTTGTGACTTTAGTGTGAGACACTAATGTGTGTCATGCTTTTGAAAAAACATTAGTGGTTTGTTCTGTGACTTTAGTGTGAGACACTAATGTGTGTCATGCTTTTGAAAAAACATTAGTGGTTTGTTCTGTGACTTTAGTGTGAGACACTAATGTGTGTCATGCTTTTGAAAAAACATTAGTGGTTTGTTCTGTGACTTTAGTGTGAGACACTAATGTGTGTCATGCTTTTGAAAAAACATTAGTGGTTTGTTCTGTGACTTTAGTGTGAGACACTAATGTGTGTCATGCTTTTGAAAAAACATTAGTGGTTTGTTCTGTGACTTTCGTGTGAGACACTAATGTGTGTCATGCTTTTGAAAAAACATTAGTGGTTTGTTCTGTGACTTTAGTGTGAGACACTAATGTTGTGTCATGCTTTTGAAAAAACATTAGTGGTTTGTTCTGTGACTTTATGAGACACTAATGTGTGTCATGCTTTTGAAAAAACATTAGTGGTTTGTTTGTGACTTTAGTGTGAGACACTAATGTGTGTCATGCTTTTGAAAAAACATTAGTGGTTTGTTTGTGACTTTAGTGTGAGACACTAATGTGTGTCATGCTTTTGAAAAAACATTAGTGGTTTGTTCTGTGACTTTCGTGTGAGACACTAATGTGTGTCATGTTGTGCCATAAGGAAATGCCACAAGAAATAAGAAAAGACGAGGAAAAGATAAGAACAAGAAGAGATGATGAAAATGCCAAGAATGTTGTGCCATAGGGAAATGCCACAAGAAACAAGAAGAGATGATGAAAATGCCAAGAATGTTGTGCCATAAGGAAATGCCACAAGAAATAAGAAAAGACGAGGAAAAGATAAGAACAAGAAGAGATGATGAAAATGCAAGAATGTTGTGCCATAGGGAAATGCCACAAGAAACAAGAAGAGATGATGAAAATGCCAAGAATGTTGTGCCATAAGCAAATGTCAACAAACAAGAAGAGATGATGTGATAAGAAATGTTGTGGCATAAAAAATGCCACAAGAAAATAGAAGAGACAATGAAAGTAAATGCAGGAGAATTGAGTCCCAGTGATTGAAATGCTGGTGGGTTCAGTCCTGGTGATTGGAATGCAGTCCCAGTGATTGGAATGTTGGTGGATTGAGTCCCAGTGATTGAAATGCTGGTAGTTCAGTCCTGGTCATTCGAATGCTGGTGGGTTGAGTGCCAGTGATTGAAATGCAGGAGAATTGAGTCCCAGTGATTGGAATGCTGGTGGGTTGAGTCCCAGTGATTGAAATGCTGGTGGGTTGAGTCCCGGCGATTGGAGAAAAAGCCAAGAAAAGGATGCGAGGCCGCGAAGCGGCCGAGCCAGTCGATTTTATCATTCATAATCCTATAATACAATCGTACTACCTAGCGGGGGATGCGCCGAAGGCGCTGACCCCGCTAGTAATATAATAATAGTGCCCTACTGCTGCTGCATGCGTGCGGGAAACGGCGTCAGCAAAGAATCACACGCACTTCCGCTCAAAAATTGATTTTCTTATAAATAGTGCAAAATAATTGCGCATTAATTCGATGGGTGGAATAGAGGGAAAACATTGTACAAGGAGTCGCGCACTGTTTCTATATTGCTCTCGTGTCTTTCCCACTCTCCAATTCACATGTTCTTTTTCCGTTGACAGTGATGTTTAATTACTGATTTTTTAATTAGCGTTAAAAAAAGTAATTTTAAAAATTTGACCGTAATATGTTACCTAAACTCTTCATTTTTTCCTTTTTAATTTTAAATTATGACTGTAGAAATTTTTTTGAAAATCATTTTTTAAATACAAAAAAAATATATTTTTAGGCCTTCATTTTAGTTTTTGTGACATTTTTTCCTATTACTTTTTACGATTTTATTGTCTAAAAAATTGATACAAAAAATTTTTTTTACTTATTTAATATATTTTTTGCGATTTTTTTAAATTTTTTTATTTAAATATTTTTTCTCAAAATATTTGGTAATTTTTGTTGAATAAAATTTCCATCCTACTCATAATTTTACAATTATTAATTACATAATTAATTTTCTGTTCAAAAGGTTGTGCTCGACGGGGCCAGCAATGAGTTGATCAAAATGAACAAAAGTGGTCATGTGGAAATGCCTGATGTGATTGCTGGCGATTTGGAGACCATCAGCAACGACACCAAGCAGTACATTAAGGAGGCGAACAGCGCTATTCAATTGGCACAAATTAAGGACGAGCACAAGACGGACTTGGAAAAGGCATGGCTCCATCAATTGCATGATGAATATAATCCAAATAATTAAAAATTAGAAATTGAATTTTTGAAAATTTTAGACAAAATAAAGTAAAAACTTACAAACAAAAAAAAAAATTTTTTTTTCATATCCAAATTTGTATTTAATCTGCTGACAAATTAGTAATTAATTACAGGTTTCAAGTTTTTCTGCTAATTACTTGAGTTTTAAAATAAAAGTTTCAATAAATTTTATCCCAAACAAAGCTCGCACATGTGCAAAAGCAGCCGGACATTCCGATTATGGCACTGGATGACAAAAATTTCATGGTCATTGCGCCGGCGGGTAACCGAAAAATGGTGCTAATTAAGTTATAAAATTGATAAATTTAACAGGAATCATTAAAATGGAATTGAGCGGCATTGAATTCACTGGCAAAAGTGGCATTTTCCCAATGGGCCGTCCGGCAAAATTGGTGCAAAATTCTATTTTTTGCCAAATTTAATTTTTTAAACTTTTTTTAAGTCAACGAAAGGCTTCAAATGGAATTTGGGCGCGAATGGGGACCGCGAAAACATTCAGTTTGGCAGAAAAGTGAGCTGCTGCAACAACATCCAGGCAAATATTTTCTGCTTTGGGAGCATTTTGGCAATTGCCAAAAATTGAAAAAGAAAATTTTATAAAATTAAAAATATTAGTAATAATAAGCTAAAACAAAAGAAAATATTTAGGCAACAAAAAATAATAATTAAAATAAAATTAGACAATGAAAAAAAATAATATGTTTAAATGAAATTAAATATTCTAAGAACTAAAGATGAAAATATTTAAATAAAATTGTAGTAAAATTTTGGTGAAATTAAAAAAAAATATTTTTTTAACATAAAATAGAACCATTTTTCTCTATTTTTGGCACCATTTTGCACTAAAATCGGTCGGGATTGGCATTTTTACAGAGTTTTGCTCGACAATTAATACCCAAATTTTAATTAATTGTTTATTATTAATTAATTAATTTAAGGAACGCGAGTTGCTTTTCAACTCCACAGAACCATTTCTTTTCACACTGGAGCTGAAGAAGGCGAATGGTGTGCTCAAAAATTGAATGGAAGAAAGGCGGAAATAACGCAAAATTGCGATAAATTATCGCATTTAATAAATGAATAGTTTGTTAAGCAATTTTCAATTTGTTTTAAAATTAATAAAAAAAATATTTTTGATATTTAAATGCAAAAAATTTAGTGCATAATTAAAAATGAAGGAAACTAAACATAAGAAAAGTTTAAAAATTAATTCTGAAAATTTTAATAAAATTTATTTATTATTTTTTTAAATTAAATTTAGTAAAGAAATTCATTTTTTGGTTTAGAAAAACTGCTTAAATTTTCGTTTTTTTTATAATTGATTTTTTATTTTCAACAATTAAAGATCATTAAAATATAAATTAATCATTTAAAGTTGTGATTAATTAGTAGGCTGGGGATATTTAGAAGCAAAAAAAAATTTTCCTACACCTTTTTTGCCCATTTTTTCGCCTTTTTTTTTGCCAAGACCCGCCGCCTAGGGCTCTATTTCAAGAAATAGGGGATAATTAGGTGCGATTTGGATTATTGAAATTTTTTCGAAACTTTATTTCGTAGGGCATGTTTGTTTTTCTACATATTTGTTAAGAAATTTCTCAAAGTAATGACGAAATGCCAAAATTGTGGCGAAAACAAATTTTTTTTTTGTCCCTTTTAAAGTAATATCCTCCATTATCTAAGCTATGATTTTTAGCAACATTTGACAAAATTTAAAGTCATGTAAGAATTGTTTCATTTTTTATGAATTTATCAAAAATTCATTTTTCCTTCTTCGCTTTCGGCAATGTAAATTGCTTTTTTTCGACATCATGAATCTTAAATGGTAAATATTCATTAAAATTCTATAAAGAAACACCGATAAACATCAAAAAAAGGAAAAAGCATTGATTCAATTTTAGTTATTTATTTTCCTAAAATGATCAGAAACCAAACAATTTTAAGCGAGTTGGAGGCCCAGAATAA
Source organism: Heterodera glycines (assembly GCA_004148225.2). NCBI lineage: Eukaryota > Metazoa > Nematoda > Chromadorea > Rhabditida > Heteroderidae > Heterodera > Heterodera glycines. The sequence continues at coordinate 460,843 of CP049706.1, read as the reverse complement.
AATAAAAAGCATAACGGAAGTAGTTACCCCACCATATTTCCGCCCCTATGTTCGAACCCTCTTGGCTGCAAATGATTTATTGTTAATTAATTTCCTGGGGGAGTTTTGAATAAATCCTTTGTTTTTTAGTATTTCCTGGGGATGTTGGAATAGTTTCCATTTAAAATAGGGTGTCAAAGCAATTTTTAAAATAGGTTTGAAAATCTGGGAAAAGTTTTTTGAGGGTGTGAGTCAAATTTTTCAAGGATTGTGTATTTTTTCATATTTCTAAAAAGAATCAAATAGTTTGACCCTCCTAAAGTGTAATATCATTTTTTTATTTTCTGTTTGAAATCTCCAAAATTTAGGGTCCCCCTCAAATGTCAGGTACCAAGTATCGGTTACATAAATGTTAAGTCCTCAAATGTCGGATCTCCAAATGTTTCCCAACTGTTGGGTCCCCAAATGTTGTCCCAGTGTAGGGTCCCAAAATGTAGAGTCCTCAATGTCAAGTCTGCAAATGTCGGATCCCCAAATGCTCACAAGAGTAGGGTCCCCAAGTGTCAGATCCCCAATGTCAAGTCCCAAAGAGTAGGGTCCCAAAATGTAGAGTCCTCAATGTCAAGTCTGCAAATGTCGGATCCCCAAATGCTCACAAGTGTAGGGTCCCCAAGTGTCAGATCTCCAATGTCAGGTCCCAAAGAGTAGGGCCCCAAAATGTGCGGTCCCCAAGTGTAGGGTCCCCAATTGTCTGGACTCTTGCTTGGCTGCAACTAAATTTTGCTAATTAATCTCTGATTTTTGACAAAAAATGCTAATGGTGGAATATTAAGTTTTTTGTTTAATTAAACCTTAAAAGATGATAGATTTAAAAAAATGCTATGTTTTTTCGTGATATTTCTTATGTATAAAAGCGTAAAAGTTTATAGATTACTATGTGGGTTTTTTAAAAAATTACCAATTTCTTTTTAAATTTTTTTGTTGAATTTATAAATTATCTATGTATTAGTGTAAAGGTATTAAATTGGGTAAATAGAAACTGTTGAATTTTTTATCAATTTTTCCAAAATTGATCATGTATAATAAATGAATAAAAAAAACAAAAACATTGATTTTTTAGAAAACTGAAACTAATGTTGAATCATTTATATTTATTATGAAATAAAAACACCAAGAAACACATAAAAAAGTAGACTATTTTTGTAACTTCTACCGTGATTAAAAATCTATATATATTAAAAACAGTTATTTTATTATTTTCAGATGTAATAAAGTTTAGAAAATTCCGAATTTTTACCATGGGTGTTTACCCTTTTTTACTGTAATAACAGTCTGATAGCATCAAATTCGAGAATAATTAATATTCAACTCAATAAAAACAAACTGATCTTGTACAACAATTTCCAAAATTTTTTCGATGTCGGATAAAAAGTACGATCTACATTTTTTTCCCATTTCGAAGATAAAATGACTACTCATGTTTCAGCTATCAAAGTGAACAAAATACATACATATATGTGAAAGATGATGAGAGTGTGAGCATTATTTTTCAATCCTTAAGTCAATTTTTGTAGTTTTTATTTAAGTCTCATCATAAAAAATAAAATTTTATTTACATTTTTTCTGTTTTTTGATTTTCATCTGAAATTTGCTGGAATTTAGAAAATTTAACGACAGCTGCCGCCCCCCACCCCCCCCTCCACAATTTATTACCTAATAATACAGATAACTTTACAAATATAGATATAGATTTTTATACAAAAAATGTACAAAATCAAATGAATTACAGTAACTATTTGAGAAAAAAAGCAAATTATATTAATATTATATTATTTTAAAATTATTTGTTTTGTACCTATATGTATACAATTTTGTAAAATTTATAGATCAGTAAAAATTGTGGTAATGGCTTAAGGACATCAATGAGTACCCTGATGATCATCAAAACGTAATAAAATATAAAATATATTAAAAAATATAATTCACAATTTTTAAAAAAATCATCTATAATATTAAAAAATTTTTAGAATTTTTCCGACGGTTCTAATAGCCCTGATTATGCCGAGCTGCTCAACATTCCATTACCACTACCTCCCCAAAATCCACCTCAATTTCTTGAAAATTTGGAAATTTTTGAGGTAGTTAACAAATATTAAAAAATATAATTTACATTATAAGAATTCGTCATATAATTTTAAATTTTTTAGAATTTTTCCGACGGTTCTAATAGCCCTAATTATGCCGAGCTGCTCAACATTCCTCCACAACCACCACCACCCCAAAACCCCCCTCATTTTTTTATAAATTTAGAAAATTTTCAGGTAGTTCAGCAATTAAGTGGACCAGTTGCTCAACCAGCAAATGACGAACATCTCCCCGACTCATTTGAGGTCGAGGCCATTTTAAAAGTGCGCGAAAGAAATGGGCTGAAGGAATTTTTGGTAAGTTTTTTTTTTTATAGTTTTTTAATAAAAAAAATTTTCATCAGTAATGAAATAATTAGGGATGGGATTTTATGTTTTTTACATACTTTTTCTGTGCATTTGCATTGAAGAAAGGAGATCAAAAAACGATCAATAAAAATAAATATTTTTTGGGTGAATATTTAGGGGTTCGTCAATATTTTTCTCAATATTTTCGCATTTTTCAAAAAGTTCTTAACAAAAATGCAAGAAAAACGAAAAAAAAATATATAAATTTGCAAAAAATATAGATCAAAAATTAAAATTTTTAGCAAAACGTTTCACCAAAATCAAAAATTTTCTTATAAAATAAAGAATAAAAAAATTTTGTAAAATTGGTTTTTTTTCGTTAATAAAAAAAAGGCAATTTTTCTTGGGACCCCTCTAAAAATATGAAATTTTTTATTTCAATTTCGATCAGTGAATAATGAGTTTTGCGTAACTGTTGCATCTATATTTCCTTCTAAAAAAGCATTTTCAGGTTCTTTACCTGTAAATTTCTTCATTCTTTAGTCATTATTTCCTCAATATTTTTTGGGGTATAGCTTTTTTAACAGGTCTAATATAATTTTTGAAATGAGGATGTGGAATTTTGTTTTTTTTGAAGAGTCTTTTTTTACTATTTTGGAATCTTTTACATATTTCTTTGGTGAATATCGTAAAATATCCTGAAATAAACAATTATTTTTCAATTTCTAACTATTAATTTATAAAAAATAATAAAATAAAAAATAATATCAATCAATCGAATTATTTGTTTAAAATATTTTTATTTAATTTTTAAAGATACGCTGGAAGAACTACTCCCATAGCGAAGATTCATGGGAACCATTGCAAAATCTAAAAGGAAGTGCAGACCTTTTGTTCGACTTCTTTTTGAATGAGGAAAGAAGACACATTCAAAAAATGGTAAGGGAAAAACATTAAATCCTACATATTTTAATAATTTTATTTTTTTAGTGCCGAAAAAACAAGGCGAAAAACGGTATCAGCAAAAGAAAACGATGAATTATCATTTATTATTATATCATTTTTTGTATTTTATTATATAAGGATGTATATATAGATTCTATCGATTTTAAAGAATCAGTTATTAAAAAAATTAGCGGACATTCATCCTTATATAAAACTATTATTAGAGTGCGGGAAGTAGGAATTTTCATATTTCTTGGTGTATATTTACGGCTAATAAGCACATATATTTTTAAAAATAAATGTGCTTTTTTAATTTAGAAAAAATCATATAACTTCTAAAATTTCCATGATTTTTTTGACAACATATTTAATAAATTTTTTTGAAAAGCTGAGTCAAAAAAATTAAAAAAAACTTAAAATTTTGATTTTTTATTTGAATAAATATCATATAACTTTTCGAAAACATTTTATTTCCAACACTCTAATCATTGCTCCAGCCGTTTTTCCTGGAAAAAATGACTGACAGGTTTTTTTCCCGGCGAGCAAATTTTATGTATTTTCTATTTTTAAATAAATGGTTAAAAATTAGTTATTACAAAGGCTACAATATATTAAAAGAAAATCATAAAAATATTTAAACAAGGTGATAAAAAACATAGAAAAAATAAAATTTTAAGTATATAAAAAAATAGTAAAAATAAAATGCACGCATCGTATTCTATCCAAAGGTGGATGATGGGATCAAATGAATTGGGCGGGTGGCCTGGGTGTGTTCTTGCCTATATGGAAAGGTTGCCTTCGTCGGCGGTCGAGTAGGTAAAGAGTCAAGGCCATCAAACCCCTCCCGTTGAAGGAACACGAGGGAACAGCGTCAATCAGCTCTACGGTGGTCCCACCCCCTTTGTATTCTTATAAAAAATTCAATTTGCAGGGGGAGGGGGAATAGACAATATTATTAAGTAACGAATGATCTCCGACCGCGATTTTATTACCTAAATCACTCAATCTATTGCTGTCGCTTGTTACGATAAATTTTATAAGTTTTTTTTTTACAAAATTTTAGGAAATGAAGAATGATTTCTTTGACTGATCTTGGTTCATACAAGAGCAGAAAATAATTTTTTTCCCAAAAAAAGAAAATGTTTGGTTAGTTTTTTTTTAAATGGAACTTATCGTCACGACCATGAACAATGTTTTTATTTTATACGAATTCGTATACCAAAAATTTTTTTGAATTGCTCATTTATAGTGAATTTTTAGGTTGCCTTTGGAGAAAAAAAGAGAAAAATTTCATGTTTTCACATATAAAACCCTTTGCTTAAAAATAAGAAAAAAACTGCTCAATGTCATTCAAAGTTTATTGTAGTTTGAATACCAAATAACACAAATTGGATTAAATCGGTTTGTTTTTTTTGACACTTAAAATTTAGCATGAATTCATTGACATGCTTTTTGCCATAAAAATGACACAATTTTTGTTAGAAAAATGATAAATTAACTTTTATCCCTTTTTGCAAGAATTGGGCTGAATTTGTTGAACAAAATTCAGTATTAATTACCCTTTGTCTATTTTTTTGTTGGAAAAATAATAAATTAACCTTTGTCCCTTTTTGCAAGAATTGGGCTGAATTTGTGGCACGAAATTCAGTATTAATTACCCTTTGTCTCTTTTGCATAAACTGACACGATTTTTTTGCTGCAAATATGATATTAATTACCCTTTTGTCTTTTCTTAGCTGAAATAAGTAAAAATTTGAATACTAAAGTCTATAATTAATTACCCTTTGTTCAACAGCAAATTTGGTTAAAATTTTTATGAAAAACCCATTAATTAGTTCATTTTCGTTCGTGACTGTCAGTATAAATAGCTGGTCAAAATGAGAACCCATTCATTTATGCCGTTTCATTAATGAAATTATTTAATCGTTTTTTTAATTTTCTTTATTCCTGAAACCTACCAATATAATATTTATAATTAAAAAATTTTTTTGTACTTTGGTCCATTATACTCTTTAAATCGTTTTATCTGTTTTTTTAAAAATATTTGTGAATTGTGACTTACTACCTTAAACGAACATAAAAAAAAACTTTAACATTTTAAACCTTATAAATTCATGTATTGTAGGTGGGGCAAGAAATTTTCCAAAAATTTAGGGCTAGATTTTTTTTTTTGGAGAAGGAAATGGGCCGGAGATGGTCAATAAGCGCCTCAGGAGAAAAAATTGGCAGGATTTATTTAAAAGATTTTGTCAAAAATGATATTTTGTAAAATTTTGGATTAAAATTAAAAAATTTGAAAAGCTGTCATTAGTAAGGGTACTCTTAAAATCCAGAATAAAAAATTATTTTTTTTGTAGTAATGTTAAGTTTTTTATGGAAGTTTTTTAAATCGTTTTTAAGGTGTTATTTTTCAATAGTAAACTTTTTTTTTAGAAATTTCTAATGACGAATAGTAATGTTAAACTAAGAGTCTTCTTTTGTTCAGTTGCCTTTTTTAGATTCCTCACCAGAAAAAAACCGTTTAAAATATGAACAAATCACGCTATTTATAGGTAAAAATAACTCCATCTAGAATTAATTTACATAGATTTTAGTCAATATCACTTCATAGTAAAATATTTTATGAAAAAGGTGGTCAAGAAATAATGACCATTGTGTCCTTTTAACACTCAATCTTAAAGAAACTTTAAGAGCGTACAAAAAAAAACACGATTTGAATGAATCTTATCTATGCAGTATCTGTTCGTGGTTTGAGTGTTATTTATTTTAATATGGTTGAAAAAATAATCTTTCAAACTAATCACAATTCATATTTTGGAGTGGGCTTTACGTCTCTACTTGGCAATTTTAAAAATAATAAATTTAAATATTCAAATATGGCCAAGATATGGAAAAAATATACAGTATAAATATATAGGTAAAAAAAGTGTCCTATAAGTTTAAACCATCTAAATGAATTTGAAAAATCACATTTATTATGCATTTCAGTGCACAACACAACAACAACAACAACAATGACTAGACATAGATTAGAGAAACTATAAAGACAGACACACAGACAGTAGTAGTACACTATTTCTTTTCATTTACAATCTTACAAAATTAAAAAATATTATCAGTTTTGCAAAGTTTTTCAAAATAAGAAAAAACACTTCAAAATCTAACAAAAAATTTAAAGGCGACGCGGATCCCTAGCTCCACATAAAAAATTTCTCGAAGACCGGCAGCTCACAACTTTTTAAGCATTTTTTTAACAATTTTTTCTCAAATATATCACCAAATTAAGCGAAAATTTACATTAAGGCTGCGCCTATCTAAATCACCACATCTAAATAATTATCCAGCATAATTAGAATATTACGTAACCTTTTTTTAGGTTTATCTTAGTTTTTTTTTTCTCAAAAATCCGGTCTCTAATTTAAACCTTAGAATCTCCATTCTTAATAATTAAGGTTGTGATTTTGTATGGATTTACATATTTTTGATTATTTTATTGAGAAATGAATTCAAAACAAATTTTTTATTTAAAATTTCTCGATTTGAGGCAAATTAAGACTGTTTTGGTTTTACGTAGGGATGGTAAAATGTCCTTATTTATAAAATTTTGTCCTTATTTCAAGGGTCCAAATCTTACAAAAAAAAAATTAAAATACCGTTTGTTACAAATTTATAATAAATCCCCATCAAAATTTCTGATAATTTTCCCCCGCGTATTGGCACCACCGGAAATAAAGTCTCTTAAAAATTCTTTATAAAATTTGTCATAAAAAACCGCAAAAGTCATTGAGTACAAATTTCCCCCGATGGGCTTATTGGCACCGCAGAACCCTCCTTTCATAATTTTTTAATTTTTAAAATGTGCGCTAAAAAAAACCCACAATAATGTGTAAAAACCCAATCAAAATAAATATTTTTCCTAAGCTGCTCAAAATGACAATGGAGAGAGCAAATTAATATTTGAGGCAAATCTTTATTCTATTATATAATCCATATTTATAGGGCTTTGGGTTTTATGTCGAATTTTTCGCGATTTTAGTGTTTTAGACTATATATTACCCTATTGCAAAAATTTGATCAAAAAAAATTTTTGGCAATGCACGAATTTTCGTCCATATTTAATGTGGTCATTATTATAAGTTGTCCATATTTTGTGTTTTTTTTATCTATAATAACGCATAAAAAATTATAAATAACAAGTAAAAAAGAAAAAACAGCATGTAATATAGTAAATCAGATGTTAATTCCGTTGTTTATTTTTCAATGGAGTGAAAAGGCGATTTCAAAGGATATGCAAATTATTTATGTCGAATAAATAAGAAAGGATGTATTTTTGGGTATAATTTAGACATGTTCTGTTTTGGGTTATACAAAATTGAGAACATGAAAAAGTATTTGATGCAAAAATATGAAGCCTATCTTGGCCTTATGTATTTGATGAGAGATAATTGGCACTGTGATAAAATTGGAAAAGAATTTAATGAATATGAACGGAATAATATATGCCAAAAACATCGAAAATATTTGGACATTTTATATGAATATTTATTCCGATTGTATGCTGAAGGTTTTGTTTTAAATTAATGACTTTTTACTATTATATATATGTTTATTTAAGGAAAAAGCAATGAATTGGCCCATAAGTTATCAGCAGTGAAGCCAATATTTATGAAAAATTACGCTTATTATCACATGGAATTAATTTCCGTCATCAAAACCCTAAATGAACTTTCGGAATATTTTTGTGTAAAGGATAGAAACATATTATGGAATATCAAATCGAATGTATTAATTTTCGAAAATGAAGTCGAATTCAATTATGAAATTAAAGAGGAGGAAAATTTGTTGAAAAAAATTAACGGACCAAAAAATGTGCAAAAAAAGGAAAATAAAATTTTAAATTTATCAAACCAATTTGAAGACAATCTTCGGCAAGAATTTGAGCAAAAAATGGAAAAAATGTATGAAAATACTAAACAAAAAGCCAAGGAAGAAAAGGCAAAATTGGAAAAAGCAATGGAAAATGCGGCAAATAGTGAAGAAAAAGAAGACCTGGAAGAGGAATATTTGGACAAATTTGGCGCTTTCATTTCGTCGCCATTTTCATAATTTTTTCTGTTTCACAAAACCCTGGCTCTTTGCAAATCTTTTCCTATTTCCTATATATTTTTGGCATTTCAATAGCATCGTGAGTTAAGCTAACAAATATTTTATTGAAATTTTGAGAATTTTTTTTTCGATTTTGATTAAATTCAATTTATAATCATTTTCCTATGCTATCGAAATGCCCATTTTTTCATTAAGCATGCTTCTTTCTTTCTCTGTCTTCTTTCTTCTCATATTTTCGATTATTTTTGATTTATTTTATTATTTTTCTTTTCAATTAGTTTATAATTCTCTATTTTTTAATTTTCTTTTAGAGCATATAAATAAATAATGACAAGCATAATAAAATTTTGAGTACAAAATTCGATGATTCAAATATATGGATAGCATTTTCAATTATAAATTATTATTTTTAATTAAAGTAATAAAGTTTTTTTTTGGAAAAATGTGCCACAAGAAAATATGTTACAAATCTGAGTTCCAATTTTGCTTGAGTAAATCATGATAATTTAATATATTAAAAAAACAAAAATTTATCGTAAAAATTTTATTTTTTTTTGTAAACATCTGTTAGAAATCGAGCTTAAATTTCAAAATCTGCCAGGCGGCCTATCGGCACCGCCGGCCCCCCAAAAACCTATTTTTTCTTAAAAAATTAGCCAAAAATCTCTAAAATTTGGTAATTCTTTAGACAAAATCAAAAACACAAAAAAAGATATGTAAATAAATAAATAAAAAATATGTGAATAAAAATGAGGGGTCAAATGGGTAGTATTTGGGTAATCCATACATTTTCTATTTTCAATTGCCTTCTCAACTATTCATTAATTATATTTATTAAAAATTTATAGATATGTTTCATATTGCTTCAACAATTTTATATATTACTAATATAATTTCCTTTTTTTATTTCCTTCATTAAATGCAAATTCATCGGTGAGTTAAATAAAGAACAATTATTTGAATAATCGATCTTTTTGGGGAGACGACAAAACTCTAATTGCATTTATGAAAGGACATAAAGAAATTCAACTCAGTGAATATTCAAAACAGAATTTGAAATTCGTACAAAATGTCCAAATATTTGCGATATTTTTGGCATTCTGTCCTTTCATATTCATCAAATTCTTTTGCTATTTTGTAACATTTCCAATTCTTTCTCATATAATACAAGATGCCAAGATGTGCCTCATATTTTAATTTTTCTTCGGCAAGAATTTGAGCAAAAAATGGAAAAATATATAAAAAAAGCGAAAGAAAATGACAAAGAAGAGAATCAAAAATTGGAAAAAGCAATTGAAAATGCAGCTAATAATGAAGAAAAATAAGAACTGATAGATGAATATTATGACAATTTTGGCACTTTCAATTCGTCGCCTTTTTCATAAATTTTTTGGTGTCACAAAATTCGGACTTTTGGCAGATCTTTTCCTATTTCCTGTTTATTTTTTGGCATTTAAATAGTATTGGGGATTAAGCTAATAAATAATTTACTAAAACCCAAAGATTATTTTTTATAACATTCGATTTATTTTGCAATTATTCTTTTCAATCTTAACTTTTATTCGTTCTGTCCGCCACACTTTTGCTTTTCCTTTCACAGTTCCAAATTTCATTTATTATATTTAAATAAAGCTAAGAATTTTTTTTTTTTTCGTTTAATTTTTCTCAGTAGAACATTCATAAATTCGCATGTCGCAAGTCGACCTCGTTTTGTTGTCCAAAAACATAAACATAAATTTTGTATTCCTTAGATTGAATTCATTGGAAAATATAGGATTAAGCTCAATTGTAAATTTGGAGAATAATGAATTTTAAAAATGGGGATGGATTTAAGCGTAAAATTAAATTCTTTTCCCATCGGCTATTATTAAAATCACAAAGGAGAAAATTTTGAATTATTAATTTATTAAATTAAAATAAAACGATAATAATTAATTAAGCTAAAAACCTGAAGTTGTCGAAACAATTGCCACCAATTTATGCGATTAAGATATTTTCGTCAAAGTTTAATTGATGTTTTGTCATAACATTGAATGAAATTTCGGAATTGTTTTGGCAAAAAGGATATGATAATTCAAGACTTTGTAAAAAAAAATTATCAAAATTAATCCAAAAAAATAAATTATTTTACAAACATTTTGAAATCGAAAATATTTGGACATTTTGTACGAATCTCGGCTATTCGACATTTCGCCTACTGGACATCTCGGCTATTCGACATTTCGGCTACTGGACATCTCGGCTATTCGACATTTCGCCTACTGGACATCTCGGCTATTCGACATTTCGCCTACTGGACATCTCGGCTATTCGACATTTCGCCTACTGGACATTCGGCTATTCGACATTTCGGCTACTTGACATCTCGGTTATTCGACATTTCGCCTACTGGACATTCGGCTATTCGACATTTCGCCTACTTGACATCTCGGTTATTCGACATTTCGCCTACTGGACATCTCGGCTATTCGACATTTCGCCTACTTCGGATGCTTCGCCTATTCCAAAACAATTCTGATTAAAACTTTCATTAAAATAAAAACCTGAACTTTTCTGATTTCAACTACGATATTGATACAAAACCAGAACAAAAATTTAAAATGATTCCTATTTTGTAGACATATTTTAAAATGTTCAGGTAATTATTAATTAAATAAAGGTTTTATTCATTTTCTATATGCTTAACATGGAAAAAGACAGAATGATTGATGAGAGAAAAAAGGAAAATTAGTTAAAAATATGTAAAAAGGAGAATTTATGAAAATGGCGGAACCTAAAAAATGGCTCCCGGTAAATTGGACACCGGAAATTAGACACTAGAATATTGGACATCAATGGAAAATTAGACACTGTTGTACATAAAATAAATAAGTTAAAAATTAATTGAAATAAATAATGTTATTATTATTTGTAGCATCAGCAGCAGAAAGCCATCATACATTCATAACGAAACGGAACCCGTCAGTTGGGCCCGGCACGTTTGGGCCCCAACGGTTTTTGGCTATAACTTTTTGCTTTGTCATCCAAATCAAACATTGTTGGTATCATTCGAAAGCTGCAAATGTCCTCTATTAGCATGCCAAATTTTGAAAAATTTCATTAAGGTTCAAAAAAGTATGGCCAGAACAACTTAAAAAACCAGATTTTCCAATTTTTATGCCCATAAATTTGTTCAAAATTGACGAAATTTTTTGAAAATTTGCAGGCTAATAGAGCATCTGAAGGGATTTCGAATTATACCAATAATGTTTGATTATGGTGACAAAGAACAAAGTTATAGTCCAAAAACATGCTGGGGCCCAAACGTGCTGGGGCCCAACTGACGTAGACCGTAACGAAATGTAGAACATAAAAGGTAACTCGCCCGGTGGGACTCGAACCCACGACCCCAGCAACCGTGCCGTGCTCTAACCAACTGAGCTACGGGCGCCTTTTTTGAGGTCTTCAGGTCCTTTATCCCACTTTCTCCCACATTCCGTTTCTTCTGGCATCAGAGAAAAAAAGATTTCATTTTAATGGGGCTCCCATTTTTTTTTTTTTTGCATTTTTCGCACATTGAACAATCATCGCCCAATTTTGTACACTTTTTGTCACATTTGATCAATCATCGTGCATATTGAATGTTTGATCCACTCTAAGTGCCTTAATCCATTTATCCACACAAATTATTTTTCAAACTATTTGCTGGGTTTATTGTTTAAAAGAGGAATTTGGTGGTGTCCACTTTTCCAGTGTCCAATTTTCCATGTTTTTTTGCGAAACGAAATTTCATCGCATGAAATGCTCAAGAACAACATTTTTACCTGTCTTCTTTTCAAACAGAGCGAGTTTTTAGCACATTAAGATACACATATATTGGAACTTTTGGCTCTTAAAAAAATATTTTTGGGGTTTGGTAATTTCTGGCACTTATTTTTCCGATTTTTTAAAATGATTTTTTTCTATAAAAAACTTTTCTGGCACTCAAGGTTTTGGCACTGCACATTATACATGTTTAGGATTTTTCTGCCGTCTCCTGTAGGCACCGGTATTTAAAAATTAATTAATTATTGTTTTAAAGTTAAATGCTTAATTTTTATTTTTACATATGCCTAAATAAAAGGCGCAATGAATTGAAAGTGCCAATTTATAAATCACATTCATATTCTAGAATTCATTTTTTCATCATCTTTTGTTGTTGATTTTGTTTTTTTCAATTTTTATATCCATTGCATTTTTCATATATTTTCAATTAATCCTTCAAATTCATTAAAAGTTTGACAATATTTGTTTCAATTTCTTTTTTCGATCCCATTTCCCCACATTTCTCGTTTTCGTAATTCAAGTCTTCTTCATTTACCAAATTAATCTCCCAAATACCATTGTCATTTTTAAATAAAATTAAGTTAGATGAATGTAAAATTTAATTAATTTTAGCAATTATTGATTTCTTAAAAAAAATTTCGTTAATTTTTAAATTTTTGTTTTTCTATTGGGAAATAAATTTCTGTCCTTTTTCTCAATTTTCATTTTCTACTTAAATTTCATATTTGTTTATTTTTTAGTTGGACAAATTTAAGTAATTTATTTTTAAGGATTCATTTAATTAACAAGTTTATAATTTTTTGGTATTGCGTTATGAAATTTGAAAGGTTTGTTAAAGAAGGTGATCAAATTTGATAATGTTCAATCCATGGATTTGAAGGCTTTTTAGGTTGTAGGTAGATGAAAAATAATTTATCGAACTGAATGAATAAAAAATTTCTAAAAAATATATTTTACAATTTACACTAAAAAGTTGTAGAAATTTTTTTAAAGAAAATAACAAACCCAATTGCAAAAAAAAATGGGAAAATTCAACAGAACAATTCTTAATGAAAATGAATTGGAATTAGGAAACGACTTGAACAAGAGCGCGGATTTTGTGGGCAATCAAAAAAATTATGAAAATGGCGACCAATTGAAAGTGTCAAATTTGTCATCATATTCATCTTTCAGTGATCTTCTTTCTATATAATCTTTTGCTTTTGTCAATGCTTTTTCCAATTTCTCCTTTTCTTCGTTGGCATTTTCTTTTGTCTTTTCGAAAATTTTTTCCATTTTCTTCTGAAATTCTTCCCAAAGATTGGCAAATTCAATTTCATTTTTGTTTGATGATTTTTGTCCTTTTTCCTTCACTTTTCTGTCCGTTGGTCCTCCGTTTAAAATTTCTTTTCCCTTTTTTACATTTTTTAGTCCAATAATTTTTTCTTTTCTATTTTTTTCCATTTTCTAAGCCAATTTTGGTCTTTTTCTTCATTTTCTTTCTCTTTAATTTCATAATTTAATTCCTCCTTATTTTTTAGTTCAATTTTCATTAAATTGCGTTTGCTTATCCAATAACCTTTTGAATTCTCATTCAGTCTTCCGATAATTTCAATTAAACTTCTTGGATATCCTCTAATAAATATTGGCTTCACCAATGGTGGCAATTGTTTTTTCGACAATTCTGGGTTTTTTGCTTAATAAAATAGAAACAAATTAGGTTTTTATTTTTTTTATTTTTTATATAAATACAAAAACTTCAGCATAAATCCGAAACAAATATTCATATAATATGTCTAAATATTTGCGATATTTTTCGCATTCTCTCCGTTTATCTTCTTCAGATTCCTCACCAATTTTTTCACAGTGCCAATTCTTTCTCATCAAATGCATAACGCCAAGATGGGCTTCATATTTTTGTGTCAAATGCTCTTTAATTTTCTCAATTTCGTATAATCCATAATTGACCACGGACGTATCATTTAAATAAATATATCCTTTCTCTTTAATTTGACTTAAATAATTTGAATATTCTTTTGCCATTTTAAAAAATTTCTCAAAATTTGTCGCTAATCCTTTGACAAATTCCGAAAATAGAGCATCTTCAGTCTAAATTTTGAATTTATTTAATTATCATTGAACGTTAAATCTTGCCCATGTCAATTCATCATCGAATTCCGAATGCTTAATTATCAAATTTTTATCATTATTTATTTGATTGGCTTTCCGTGGTTTATCCTTTTTAACGACATGAAATGCATATTTATGAAAACTCTAAACTTTACCTTAACAAAAATTTGAAGAAATGAAAAGCAAAATTTTTTATGAAAATGGGGACGAATTTGAAAATGCTAAATTTTTATCATTTTACATTTACTTATGCTTTTTCCAATTTTTCCTCTTCTTCTTAGGCATTTTCTTTTGCATTTTCGGCAATTTCACCCATTTTTTGCTCAAATTGTTCCCAAATACTTTGAATGTCCGTTGGTCCGTTCAATTGTTTATTTTTATCGAACCAATGTTTCTTCTCTTTAATTTCGTAATTCATTTCCTCTTCATTTACCAAATTGATACTCCAAATATAGAATTTTTCCTCTTTTTCCCAAAAATATTTTGAAATTTCATTCAGCCTTTTCACAATAAGGATTAAACAATAAGGACTATTTCCATCCATAAAAATTGGCTTCACCAATGCTGGCATTTGTTTCGACTCTTTTGAAATTTCATTCAGCTTTATCACAATATGGATTAAACCGGCAGGAATATACCATCCAACAATAAATATTGGCTTCACCAATGGTTACAATTGTTTCGACACCTTCGGATCTTTGGCTTAATAAATTATTATTATTATTATTATTACCATTTTAATAAATCCAAACAAACCTTCAGCATACAATCGGAATAAATATTCATATAAAATGTTCAAATATTTACGATATTTCAAAAGAGATCATGCGATGATCATAATCATACAAATAATTATTTCTTTTCTTTTTAATTCGAAATAAACAATTTGAATATTCTTCAGCTATCTTAAAAAATTTCTCTGAATTTGTCGCTAATCCTTTGACAAATTCCGAAAATAGAGCATCTTTAGTCTAATTTTTTAATTTATTTAATTCTCATTGATTAAAGAATTCAATGTATCCTCATTCAACAATTTTGGTTCAAAATAACAATATAAAAATTCGTTTAATTTATATTCATATTTTTGTGCTACACTTTTTTTAAAATAAAATCGCGAAATTTGCACCAAACAATTCACCGCATAAATTATTGGTCCTTCAATTTCAATTCGGTCTTCAAATACAAACTTTGGCTTTACTGTGGGAATTCCGATGTATTCTCTGCACAAATATTCGTATAAAATGTCAAAATATTTTCGATATTTTTGGCATTCTGTCCGTTCATATTCTTCAAATTCCTCCCAAATTTTGTCACATTTCCAATTCTTTCTCATAAAATACAAAATGCCAAGGTGTGCCTCATATTTTTGCATAGAATATACACAGAGTTGAATTTTTGGGTTGCCTTTCAAAACTCCAATTAGCACATTGTCCTCACCCTAAATAATTAAAAAACATATTTGTAAAATTAATAGCCCTAATTAATTAACTCACCGATGGATTTGCATTTGTAAATGTAATAAAAATAAAAATGGATTGGAAATAATAATAAAAAAAGGAATAAAGTAATTAAATAGCATTATGATTGATTCCATTAAAATTACATAAAATATAAAAAAAGATTATTCTCAGCCATCCTCAATTTCATAATCCAAAAAGAATGGAACGCATTATTACATTTTTATTGCCTATTGTTGCAATATAACCATTTTATGCAAAAAAATCTTTGTTTAAATATAAAATGTGAATTTTTGAATGCATAATAAATTAAAATTTTTAAAGAAATTGAATTGCGGTAAAAAATCCTTTTAGAAAGTTTTTAACAGCTCCTCCAAAATTAAGGGTTTTGGTAAAAGTTTAACATTTAAAGGAAAATTAAATTCACAATTTCATATAAGAAATTTTCGGAACTTTGAAAATTTTCACTCAGACCTAAAAATTTTTGGACCCGTAATTACGACTTCCGGAAATATTTACCTATTAAAATGAAAAATGGAAAATCGCACAGCCTTATAAAGACTTGAATTAGTGACATCCGTAGAATTATAAAAAAATTCTCTTATTTATTTAATTACATTCATTATTTTATCTAAAGAATGACGCAATTAAAAATAAATAAAAATATTATGATTCAATTTATAATGGTGACGTAGAATTATCCAAATCCCTTACTCATTTAATATCTAAATAATAATGTTATTATTTAAAATGTTGATTGATCATAAGTAGAATTAACCAAAACCCTTATTTTTTGACTCATAAAAATATTATTTTATATTTAAATTCAAGCAATAATGAAGGAATTAAAAATAAAATTTCAAAAATAAATGGAAAACAATAATCAGTTGGCCAAGAATTTTGAACTCTAGTTTAAATTGAAATTCAAATTCAAATTCTCAATAATTCAAGGCTCTAAGAATTGACAATTGCTTAAAATTCCAAAGCGAAAAATTTATTCGCCATTTTTAAAATTTTTCTCTTTTTCAGTGTGTGACTCTTAAAAACCTGACATTTATTTTGAAAGGAAATATTTGGTTTATAATTTAATTAAAAGAATTTTCAAATTAAATTATTTTATTTTTTATATTTTTGTGCCTAGATGATTTTTTCGTACCCTATGAGCTTAGTTTTCGTAATAAAATCAATAATAATTTAAATTTACATATTAATATATGTAAATAATGGGAAATTGAATTAAATTTTATATTATAAAATTTATTTATTTTATTTTTAGCAGCGGCGACGAATTGAAAGTGCCAAATTTGTCATTATATTCTTCTTCCAAAGCTTTTTTTTCTTCATCATTTTCTGTTTCTGATATTGTTTTTTCCATTTTTGCCTTTTCTTCAATGACATTTTTATATATTTGTTCAATTAATGCTTCAAATTCTTTCCGAAGTTTGGAAAAATTTGTTTCCGCTTCATTTTTTGATACCCTTTTTCCAATTTTTTCATGTTTATTTTTATCGAACCAATGTTTCTTCTCTTTAATTTCGTAATTCATTTCCTCTTCATTTACCAAATTGATACTCCAAATATAGAATTTTTCCTCTTTTTCCCAAAAATATTTTGAAATTTCATTCAGCTTTTTCACAATAAGGATTAAAAAATAAGGACTATTTCCATCCATAAAAATTTGCTTCACCAATGCTGGCATTTGTTTCGACTCCTTCGGATTTTTTGCTTAATAAAACAGAAACAAATTAAATATTTTTTTATGTAATTAGGAATTATAAAACCTTCTGCGTAAATCCGAAACAAATATTCGTACAAAATGTCTAAATATTTCCTATTCTTTTGGCATTCTGTCCGTTCAAATTCATGCAAATATTTTCGATACTTTTGGCATATATTCCGTTTATATTCATTAAATTCTTCCCCAATTTTATCACAGTGCCAATTATCTATCATCAAATACACAACGCCAAGATAGGCTTCATATTTTTGCGTCAAATACTTTTTCATCTTCTTAATTTTGTATAACCCAGAATTGATCATTTGTCTATTATACCCATAAATATATCCTTTCTCTTTAATTCGCCATAAATAATTTGCATATTCTTTAGCCATCTTAAAAAATTTCTCTGAATTTGTCGCTAATCCTTTGACAAATTCCAAAAATAGAGCATCTTTAGTCTAAATTTTGAATTTATTTGATTTTCATTGATTGTTAATTCTCACCCAATTGAAATAATCATCGAATTTCACAATTATTTTATGTTTGTCATCATTTATTTCATTGGCACTCCAAAGACCGTATTCTTTGGCCCTTTCTACCGCTTTTTTAAGCATTTCCTCCAATTTATTGTCAAAATTTTGTCGAATTATTCCTTCTAAACTTTCATTTGTTTGCCAATCATTTGCTGTGTCAATTGCCAATTGCAAAATCATTTCATTAATTGGCAATTTTGGTTCATTTTCCAATTTTATTCCAAAATTCAATCTCTCCTCATTTAACAATTTTGGTTCAAAATTATAAAACGATTTCAACAATTCGTTAAATTTATATTCATAAATTTGTCCTACACTTTTTTTAAAATAAAATTGCGAAATTCTGACCAAACAATTCACCACATAAATTATTGGCCCATCAATTTCAATTTGGCCTTTAAATACAAACTTTGGCTGCACTGTTGGAATTCCGGCGTATTCTCTAAACAAATATTCGTGCAAAATGTCCAAAAATTTGCGATATTTTTGGCATTCTGTCCGTTCATATTCTTCAAACTCCACCGCAATTTTGTCACATTGCCATTTTTTCCGCATAAAATGCACAATGCCAAGGTGTGCCTCATATTTTTGCTTTGAATATTCACTGATTTGCATTTTCTGATCGCTTTTCACAAACGAAATTAGCATTTTTTCTTCTCTCTGATAAAAAAAAAGATTAGACAAATTAATTGCCAAATTTATTTAACTCACGAATGGAATTGCATTTGTAAATGGAAATAAAAATTGATGAGGAATGATAATAAAAAAAGGAACTAAGTAATTAAATAGCATTATGTCTTTCTTTATTCAAATATAAATTAATAAAACAATTTGTCCCTTATTTAATACCATTTTTGCTTACATTAAATAATGAAGTAATTATTTATAAAAAGCAATTAGCAAAGTTTGCATATTAAATTTTAAAAAATTAATTATAAAAATTGGTAGAATCACTATGCCTTATGAACCATTAAGAAATTTTTACAATTGTCCATAATTTTTTTTGATTTTAAAAAGATTGAAATTCATTATTATAATTTTATTTCGCATTTTTGGAATATTTCTATTTTCTGAAAATTGTTTGTTTAAATATAAAACAATTTAATTTGATATTTTGAAATGAAAAAATAAATAAATTTTAAATATGAAACTGAAAGACCTTTTAAAATGAAAAAATGGAAATAACACTGCCTTTTAAACGGAGTAAAAATGGATTTGAAAATTGTTAATGATCACAGCAGGATAATTCAATTCAATTTTTTACTTATATAATTTATATGTTATTATTAAATAATAATGTAATTATTAAAATGGTGATTGACCATAAGTAGGATTAACCAAATCTATCTTTTACTTATATAATTTATATATTATTATTAAATAATAATGCAATTATTAAATGGTGATTGAGCATAAGTAGGATTAACCAAATCTATCTTTTACTTATATAATTTATATATTATTATTAAATAATAATGCAATTATTAAAATGGTGATTGAGCATAAGTAGGATTAACCAAATCTATCTTTTACCTATATAATTTATATATTATTATTAAATAATAATGCAATTATTAAAATGGTGATTGAGCATAAGTAGGATTAACCAAATCTATCTTTTACTTATATAATTATATTATTGTTAAATAATAATGCAATTATTAAAATGGTGATTGAGCATAAGTAGGATTAACCAAATCTATCTTTTACTTATATAATTTATATGTTATTATTAAATAATAATGCAATTATTAAAATGGTGATTGAGCATAAGTAGGATTAACCAAATCTATCTTTTACTTATATAATTTATATGTTATTATTAAATAATAATGTAATTATTAAAATGGTGATTGACCATAAGTAGGATTAACCAAATCTATCTTTTACTTATATAATTTATATATTATTATTAAATAATAATGCAATTATTAAAATGGTGATTGACCATAAGTAGGATTAACCAAATCTATCTTTTACTTATATATATTTATATATTATTATTAAATAATAATGCAATTATTAAAATGGTGATTGATCATAAGTAGGATTAACCAAATCTATCTTTTACTTATATAATTATATTATTGTTAAATAATAATGCAATTATTAAAATGGTGATTGAGCATAAGTAGGATTAACCAAATCTATCTTTTACTTATATAATTATATTATTGTTAAATAATAATGCAATTATTAAAATGGTGATTGAGCATAAGTAGGATTAACCAAATCTATCTTTTACTTATATAATTTATATGTTATTATTAAATAATAATGTAATTATTAAAATGGTGATTGAGCATAAGTAGGATTAACCAAATCTATCTTTTACTTATATAATTTATATATTATTATTAAATAATAATGCAATTATTAAAATGGTGATTGATCATAAGTAGGATTAACCAAATCTATCTTTTACTTATATAATTATATTATTGTTAAATAATAATGCAATTATTAAAATGGTGATTGAGCATAAGTAGGATTAACCAAATCTATCTTTTACTTATATAATTTATATATTATTATTAAAATAATAATGCAATTATTAAAATGGTGATTGAGCATAAGTAGGATTAACCAAATCTATCTTTTACTTATATAATTTATATATTATTATTAAATAATAATGCAATTATTAAAATGGTGATTGAGCATAAGTAGGATTAACCAAATCTATCTTTTACTTATATAATTTATATGTTATTATTAAATATATAATGTAATTATTAAAATGGTGATTGACCATAAGTAGGATTAACCAAATCTATCTTTTACTTATATAATTTATATATTATTATTAAATAATAATGCAATTATTAAAATGGTGATTGAGCATAAGTAGGATTAACCAAATCTATCTTTTACTTATATAATTTATATATTATTATTAAATAATAATGCAATTATTAAAATGGTGATTGAGCATAAGTAGGATTAACCAAATCTATCTTTTACTTATATAATTTATATATTATTATTAAATAATAATGCAATTATTAAAATGGTGATTGATCATAAGTAGGATTATCCAAATCTATATTTTACAGTTTATTATATAAATAATGCAATATTTAAAAATTGGGATTGATCATTAGTAGGGTTATCCAAATCTATTTTTTACTTAATATAATTTGTTTATTATATTAAATTATGTTTCGCAAGGCGCACTGGAGGTGCGCCTTTTCATGAAAAACGAATCGCGGCAAGAGTGGCCAGCGATTTATTTAAAAAATTAACTTTTTTTTTTGACCATAAATTCTTTCAATTTTGTTTTTCAACAGATTTTCACACCGTCTGGCATTGAAACAACAGCGGAAAACAGCGGGCGCGCGGTAAAAAAAAAATAAAAAATTTTAAAAATAAATTTTCCCTTTACCATTTTAGACAAATGTTCGACGAGGTCGAAAACGACCGGTATTTTTGTATCCCAAAATAATTAGCGAAAAATTTAATCATTTTTTGGGTAAGTTTCAATTAAATTAACCAAAAATAAATCTTCATCAATTTTTGTATAAACTTTAAAATATAATCTTTCAATTACAGATGCTACAACAAGCAAATAGGACAAAAGAGCTGCGACAACCAATTTTGTGAATGTATGGAGGTAAATTAATTTTTTTAATAAATTAAAATAAATTAATTTTAAAATAACAACTAAATTTTAGAGGGCCACTGCTGGCAAAAAACGTTGCTCAATTTGGGAGGGGCCAGGCTTCTGTCGTCACTACCGCTTATACGGAGAATCAGCCTACCGCGCAGCGGCTCCGTAAGTGTTCATTCATTAATTAGAGCCAATTAATTTACAATTGGGAGATAGTAGGGTTAGGTGTTAGATAGTTAAGTGTTGTCCAACAAGGCTATGACGGAGTCAGTCAGAGCCAATCAGGAAGGGGAGCTATAGCCTTACATTTTTATGGCATTTTTGCTGGGACTAAACGGATTTCTTGTAAAAAATAAAAAGTTCCAAATATGGTTATTAATGTTTCACCCATTTCCAGCCCATTTTGGAGCAGTTGTGGCACCGTTTTGAACAGCGAAAAATATTTGGGATGTCCCTGCGGCACGTACAAAACATGGGAACGCTGTGGTTTTCTGTACTTGGGCTACCGTTACCTGTGTTATTCGCGCTGATCAAAAATATATAATAATTTTTAGTTTTGGCACTCATGCACATGTTGTGGAAGTGATAAATTTGTTTTTAGAAGCCAATGTTAAATTATTACGTCCATATCGTTCCGAAAACGATTAGAATATTTAAACAAATTTTGTTTAATACCATTTTAAAGGGCTTTTAACATTTCCATAAACAATGGTATTGTCATTTTTGGCACTTCTTTGCTTGGCATTCGCACACATTGGCACCGGTCATGAGAAAAAAACTGAGCATTGGACCACAAATGGTCATGTGGATCCACGTGGAAATATGAAAGCGTTGAACTTACGGTTTCATGGAGCCTTCCCGAGGTGCTATTAAACAAAAAAAATACTTAATTTTATGGCTGAATGATTTAACTTCATT
The DNA here is from genome assembly GCA_004148225.2 of Heterodera glycines. Classification (NCBI taxonomy): domain Eukaryota; kingdom Metazoa; phylum Nematoda; class Chromadorea; order Rhabditida; family Heteroderidae; genus Heterodera; species Heterodera glycines. Next base: position 438,230 of record CP049706.1, on the reverse strand, counting down.
ATAATATGCTTAGATAATTTTTGTGGGTCTTTTTTTCTATATATTCATAGTATATTGCATATTTCTTTTATTCTAAAATAAATACTTTTTGGCATTTAAAATAATTGTAAAAAAAATATTTAAAATATGTAAGCAAAATAAAATAATAATTAAATAAATAGTAACAAGATTAAGGAATTTAAATATCACAAAAAATCAAAATTTTGAATTTTTGTATATTTTTTTACATAATTTTTCTTAAAATTTATAAAATTTTGTTTCTATATTCTTAATTTGTATTATTTCGGGATTTTGAAAATTTTTTATATGGTAATATTTCGCATTTTTTATTTCCATATTTTTTAGTAAAAAAGGGGATTAGGTATTTTATTTTAAAAAAGGAGAAAAAAACATCGCTTTCAATTATTTTCGCCATTTACACGAGCTTTTCCGGAGCCCCGCCAACGCTGTCCAAATAAATGCTGGGCCCAAAGCTTGGCGATGCGTCCTTGGTTAATTTTTCGCCAAATTCAATGTCTTCGCCCACAGATGCCGTTCGTTGTTGTTGATGTATTCGAGTGAATCTTGAAAATTATTCTTATTCATAACTTCGCCCAAATGAATCAAATTTTAAATCTTAATATTATTCGATAGCCCTGAAATATTTTCTATTATGCTGCAAAATTAAAAAAAAATTCATTAAGTTTCAAAAAAGTTATAAACTGAGAAGGTCAAAAAAGCAAGTTTTCTTGAACATTTTTGGGCATAGCATTTTTGAAACTTAACGAAACCTTTTTAAATTTTGCAGGATAATAGAAAACAGTTAGAGCTATCGAATGTATTTAGGGAGCTTGTTATGAGCATTCGAATGATACAAAGTTTATAGGATTTGGTCAGTAAATAAAAAAGTTATGATGCTCTAAACTTGGCTCAGACTATACCGGCTAGACTATAGTGTCCCAGTCCGGAAGAAATTGATCAAAAAATTATAACAACAAAAAAAAGGTTATTTAATATTGAATTTTAATTATTTTTTAGGATGGGAATATTGAAAATTCAAATTTTCATAATGGTACTATAAGTATCAATGATGTGGACCCTCATAAAATTTAAATTTACAATAAAATCAATACTTGGGATAAATATATATATATATATATATATATATATATATATATATATATATATATATATATATATATATATATATATATATATATATATATATATATATATATATATATATATATATATATATATATATATATATATATATATATATATATATATAGCTGAAATTCAGCGTCTACGCAATTGAAAATGGTATGATGGGGCAAATAATGGTGGGAATATGGTCAACAATGGCATGGTGCCAGCGCAATATCCGAATAATGGCCCAACATTGGGCCACAGAATGGCCAATTATGGCATGGTGCTAGGAAATTTTGCGGAAAATATGTTAGGTCATGGCAAAGAATTTGTAGCCAACATACACAACAATGGCAACCAACACCCATTTGGCGGCATGCCAGGTAGGAAGAAACAGTCCAAAAATGGTTTCATAATTTACAGCCGTCACCTCATTTGCGTTTCGTAAAAGCGCGTCACCATTTTGAAAAATTTGAATTTTGACTCTTAGCTTTATAGATTTGAAAATTTTGCACAAAAACATTTTTCATTGGCATTATCTATATATCTTTGTGCAAAATTTCAAATTATAATCATTAAATTTATTTTTATTTTTTACTAAAATTGCATTTTTTTAATATTACCCACAAGTTGATGTTGTCAGACTTTAAAAATCGGATTAATTAAAAAACGCACGGTGCAGTTTTTTAAAATTTTGCATTTCGGTAAGCCTTAAGCAGAACAAGGCATTCTGCTGATAACTCTGAACATTATTCACACAAATCTGATAGCACAAATGTCATGGAATTTATTTTAAAAAATAATCAGGGAAAATAAATTATTTCCTCTTTTGAATGATATAAAATTTTTAATTTTGTTAGAAATTGGCCTAGCTAATTATTCGAACAAAGATATCATGGATGAAGGTAGCGGGTATTTCCATTGTTATAACATTTTTAATTTCGGACATCTATTTAATAAAATAGAGCAGGAGGGTGCTTCTCTATTTTTAACTCATTGGAGGGGGCGGGGCTCTAATTTATAAGTTGGCCTGGCTATACTGTAACACGCTCAGTAATATGGTAATACTCCAAAATTTGAAAATTGTGTTTTACTTCGAATAATTTAATTTAATTTATCGAGCAAACCAAAGGCACATGAGTGCTCTTATATGGTGCAAAAAAGAAAACAACAAATAAATTTGATCAAAATAAAAATACAAAATGAATACCGTAATAAAAATGAATAAAATAATTCAATCAAATGTTAAAAATTCACAGGTGATAAAAATATAGGGTAAATATGGCAACATGGAAAACCCTACTCAGAACTCATTGCTTTTAGTAAATCCCTGAATTCCTTTGCCTTATTAATTTGTACCGCTACCACTGGAAGATTATTCCAGTTTTTTACTATTCTATTGAAAAAATTATTTTGAGTTTTGGCCGTGTGGCGCTTTACCCGTAAAAGTAAAGGCCTCCTGAGCCTTTCTGAGAAAAAGAAACTTTTCCCAGCATCGAGGCTGGTGAATCCTTTGATTATTTTAAAAGCTGTTGTTAAATCATTGATTTTTCTTTTTTCTTCCAATTTGTGTAAATCAGTGATTTTTAGTCTTTCCCCATATTTTTTGTACACAAAACCATATTTTCTAAGTGCTTTTCTTGTAAAAAATTTTTGAACACGTTCAATTTTATCTATGTCTTTTTTAAGATTAGGGTTCCAAACTTCAGTAGCATATTCTAATTGAGGTCGTACACAAGTTTTATCACCATATTTGCCATTGTGCTCGTCCGACTTATCGTATTTGCCAGAAATGCCAATATGAACAAATGCCAAGCAAAAAATTGCCAAAATTGTCAGTGCCATTTTTCAATTTTCTTAAATTATGGACAATTTATTTTAATTGCTCAATTCAAAATGTTCCCTATCATCTGATGAGTGATAGACTTTGAAATTGAAAATTATCATTTTATTTAAATTGAGTATAATTTCAATTAAGAAATATTTTTTATATATAAAGGTTATTTTGAGTTTAAATAAATGAGTGAATTCATTTGAATTGTTCATTTCTTTAAATGCATTTCTTTTCTGCAATTAGTTTGTAAACTCATTAACGCTAATCACTCATTAGTTAATCAAAGCATCATAACGCTACTAATTAACGACCAATTAATTTCAATCAAGTTTTGCGGAGGAAGTCATTTTGCAATTAGGAAAAATTTGAAAAGTGTAAATTGTGCGCAGCAGTGCAAATGTATAGCGAATGGACTAAAAAATGAAAAAAACAAGTTAGGTGAGCAAATATTCTCGACGTAACTCTCCCCTATCTCAAAATGAGTAATTAATGAATTAATAAACTAATAAAATAATTAGGAAAAATTAATTAATTTTAAAAGAGATTTAAAAAACGAATTAATGAAATTATTTGATATAAGGTCAAAAAAACAATAATGATTACACATAGCCTAGATGATGAGCTAACAAATAAATTAAGAATTTTTATAAAAATTATGTCGAATTAAATTAAAGGCGCAATGACTAAGTACGAAAAGTGCAAGATTGGGCGAAAAATACGAAAAGGTGCAAAATAGGCGAAGTGCGAAAAAGTGGAAGTGATCAAATTAAAAGCAAAATAATAAATTATTTTAAAAATTAAAACAAAAATTATTTTATATTAATTAAATTTATCGTTTTTAGTTTTTGGAGGTAAAAATTATTAGCGAAAAACGTGAAAAACGTGAATAAATGCTCTAAAAGAATATGAAACATGAAATAATCAGCCGAAGTGCCTGTAATTTGTAGAAAATAAGAAATTTATGAAAATGGGGACAAATTGAAAGTATTAAAAATGTCTTCATAAAGAGCATCATCAGTCTATATTTTTGATTTAACTTATGGTCAGTCCCAATTTTTTAAAATATTGCATCATTATTTAATATAATAAACAATTTCAAGTTTTCAACCAGGGCCATCCCGGGTAATTAACGAGCTTTACTCCATATCCGGTGGTAGTTCATCCAAATAATTTAAAAATCTGTTCTATAAAGCTGAAATTTATAAACGTGAAAACGAAAAGCATGTGGAGACAGAAGGAATATCAATGAAAAGTGCAAAAGAAAATTGAAATAATCTAAAAGCCAATGGAATTCCGTGGAGACGAAGAAGTTTTTCAAGAAAATGGCGACAAATTGAACTTGCCAAATTTGTCATCATATTCTTCTCTCGGATCTTCTTTTTCTTCATCATTTGCCGCATTTTCAATTGCTTTTTTCAATTTCACATTTTCTTTTTTGGCATTTTGTTTCGTATTTTTGTACATTTTTTTCATTTTTTGCTCAAATTCTTCCCGAATTCTTTCAATGTCCGTTTGTCCGTTTAAAATTTGTATTTCCTCTTCTGTACATTTATTGGACGACCAATTTTTCTTCTCATTTATTTCAAAATTTAATTCCTCCTCATTCACCAATTTTCTTTTATAATTGGGATTTTCATATTTTTCAAAAAAATATTCCGAAGAATCACTCAGATATTTGACAAATTGAATTAAACTTTGAGATGCATATGCACATGCATCAAATATTGGCTTCACCAGTGGTGGCAAGTGTTTTGACACCTTCGGATTTTTAGCTTAATAAATTATCATTTTTGTTTTAAAAAAAAGAAAAATTAAAATAAATGTAAAACTCAAACAAACATTCAGCATACAATCGGAATAAATATTCATATAAAGTGTCCAAATATTTTCGATAATTTTGGCATTTTGTCCGTTCATTTTCATTAAATTCCTCCCCAATTTTTTCACAGTAAGGGCATCAAATTTTTGCGTCAAATGCTTTTTCATTTTCTCAATTTCATATAACCCATAAGAGATCATAGGTCTACAATCATTGCTATAAAAAGTGATTTCTCGATCATTTGATCTAAATAATGTGAATATTCTTTTGCCATCTTAAAAAATCTCTCTGAATTTGTCGCTAATCCTTTGACAAATTCCGAAAATAGAGCATCATATTTTTGCATTGAATATTCACTGATTTGCATTTTTCTGATCATTTCTCACAAACGCAATTAGCAGGAAAAATAAAATGAAAAATTAAATTTATTCATTTTTAACTTATTAAATATAATAAATGAAATTTAAAAGGTGAAATGGAAAAGCAAAAGGGTCGACAGAAGGAATATCAGTGAAAATAGAAAAGAAAAATTGCAAATAAATCAAATATTCAGAAATTGTTAGAAGAAGACAGAAACATGATCAATGAAAATGGGCATTTTTATAGCATATCTAATGTGATTTTATCAAAATCGTAAAAATAATATTTGAAATTTAATAAAATGTTTCTCTGCTTAATAACCACATTTGCTATAGAAATGCCAAAAATCAACAATCAAATATGAAATGATCTGCCAAAGACCCGGATTTTCCCAGAACTTCCTTTTCTTCACTATTTGTCGCATTTTCAATTGCTTTTTCCAATTTTGCCTTTTCTTCTTTGGCATTTTCTTTCGTATTTTCACACATTTTTTCCATTTTTTGATCAAATTCTTGCCGAAGATTGTTTTCAATTTCATTTGATAAATTTAAAATTTTCTTTCCATTTTTTTGCATATTTTTTGGTGCGTTAAACTTTTTCAAAATATTTTGTTTAAATTCATTAAACAAATTTTTCTCCTCTTTAATCTCATAATTCAATTCGACATCATTTACCAAAACCATCTTCCGAGAATCATCGATCTTCTTCCAATAATCATTATCCTCAAATATGTTTTTGTCGTTTGACCATAAAAATATCGCAATTTCATTTAGAGTCCTGACGACTGAAATTAATTGCATTGTGTTCTTATAATGATTCATAAATATTGGCTTCACTGCTGGTAATTTATAGGTCAATTCATTGCTTTTGCCTTAAATATGCATTATAATATTTAAAAATCATTAATTTAAAAATAAAACCTTCAACATAAAGTCGAAATAAATATTCGTACAAAATGTCCAAATATTTGCGAAATTTTTGGCATTGTCCCCAGCAATGAATAAAATTGATAAAATAGGAACATTGCCAATTCGCTCGCATCAAATACAAACGGCCAAGATGGGCCTCATATTTTCTGGTCAAATGCATTTTCATTTTCTCAATTTCGTATAACCCAAAAGATATCATTGATATTTCATCCAAGAAAATATAATATCCTTTCTCTTTCTTTAGATGTAAATAATTTGAATATTCTTCCGCCATTTTAAAAAATTTCTCTGAATTTGTCGCTAAACCTTTGATAAATTCCGAAAATAGAGCATCACCAGTCTAAATTTTAATTTATTTTATTTTCATTGATTATTAAGTCTCACCCATGTCCATTTATTATCGAATTCCGAATGTTTAATTATTAAATGTTTGTCATTATTTATTAAATTGATATCCAATGGGTTTTTTTTTGCCCTTTCTTCCGCTTTTTTGAACATTTTCTCTAAATTTTCATCAAATTTTTGTTTTATTATTCCGTCTAAACTTTCATTTGTTTTATAATTATTCGCTTTTTCAATTGCCAATTGCAAAATCATTTCATTAATTGGCAATTTTTGTTCATTTACCAATTTCACTTCATAATTCAATCTCTTATCATTCAACAATTTTAGTTCAAAATAATTATTGAATAATTTGTTTAATTTATATTCACAATAATTACTCCAATATGATTTAAAATAAAATTGCGAAATTTTGACGAGACAATTCACCGCATAAATTATTGGTCCTTCAATTTCAATTCGTTCTTTAAACACAAATTTTGGCTTCTTTGTGTGAATCCCAACGTATTCTCTGCACAAATATTCGTGCAAAATGTCCAAATATTTGCGATATTTTTGGCATTCTTTCCGTTCATATTCTTCAAATTCATCCGCAATTTTGTCACATTGCCAATTCATTCTCATAAAATGCATGATGCCAAGGTGTGCTTCATATTTTTGTCTTGAATACTCACTGAATTGAATTTCTTTCTGTCCTTTCAAAAATGCAATTAGCATATTGTCTTCAACCTAATTAATGAAATAAATTAGTAAAATTATAATTAACTCACCGATGAATTAGCAATTGAAAATGTAATTAAAAATTGTTGAAAAATACTAATAAAAAAAGGAATCATAAAAACGGAATTAATCAACATTATGTCTTTCTTTCTGAAATATAAATTACCATACAAAAAATGAAAATGCGTTAAATAATTAAATTCCTTCTTTCTTTAAGATTTACATTAAATATTGATGCTTTTCATTCTGAAACACGAAATTTTTTTCTACTTTTTGAACACGTTTAAACAGGGAAAGAAATATGAACTTATTTTTAATGCTTAAAAATAAAAATTCTTATATCTAAAAAGTGTTTAAAAAAGGGATATAAAAAAATAAAACCTTTTTTGAATTAAAGGTTTTGGTAAAATTTCAAATTTAAAGAAAATTAAGTTTACACTATTTCATATATGATAAAAAAAAGCAAAGTAATTATTAAAAATAAAAAAAGAATAACTCTACTTTTTACTTAATGTAATTTGTTTATTATATTAAATAATGATGCAATATTTAAAAATTGGGATTGATCATCAGTAGGATTATCCAAATCCACTTAATATAATTTGTTTATTATATTAAATAATGATGCAATATTTAAAAATTTGGATTGATCATATACGGAAATTATCCCATGAACGTAATTTCCGTCGTCAAATTCTGAATGATATTTCGAAATATTTATAAAAACAAAATGATGAATTTATTAATGATTCTATGTAGCAAAACACATAAAACTTAATCAAATTTTAATTTTGGTTATATTTCAATTGCAAATAAACTTGTAAATTTTTAGAAGTTTTTTCGAATAAGGATAAATTTTTAAAACAAAAACTTTTATCAAAAAAAAGGCGCTACTTAAAAAGTGTACCTTTTTGAATTTTATCAAAAACTAAAAACCAATAGGGGGGAGGGGACCCTTTTGGTTTGCAAAACTTTTTAATGTATAGCCATGAAAATTTATTCCACGGGATTAAATAAATTTTTAGGAAAACTTTTCAATTTTAGGGATGATTTTCTGAAATTTTTATGGGTCATTTCTTAGGCATGTATTTTTCGTTTTCAGAACAGTTTAATTGAAGTTGTCAAAAAGCTGAATTAATTTCAAAGTGTTTTTGGCAAAGGATAAAAACAATTCGAGGAATAAATACCAATTTAAATGAACTGAATTTAAAAAATGAAGTCGAATTGATTATGAAATGAATACGAGGATGAACAATCGAAAAGATTGTTTCTTTTGCACTTCCAGATTTTTTTCCAAAGAAAAATGATATAAACCCAAAAATTTGAAGAAATGGAGAAAAATGAGGGTGACAGACAAAATAATCGAGAATAAAGCAACACTTATTTTAAATCGTGATAAAAATGCAAGTGACGAATATTTATGTTTGATATGCTTATTTCTTCTCAAAAAATGTTAAAATTGGCAATGGGAGGCTGAAATTTTTTTTCACCTGTTTTGACCCTTTTCACCAGCCTTTTTTCGAATGTTTTCATAGCTGCCATAAATCGTTTCCTATTTCCTATTCATATTAAATTGAGCAATGTTCTGTCTTCTTTTCCCATTTTTATTGTTTTTTACAATTTTTAGTTTTTATTTTCTTTATAAAATTACAATTTTTTTAAAATTTGTTTTTTTTTCTATTTTATGTCGTTTAAGTAATATGGCACTGCCGGATCTTAGAAACTCGAAATTTCTTTTTTGAAATTTGAACAAAAACCCTTACCCTTATGTTAGACATTTTATGTCAACCTGTAAGAAATATATAAAATTTTTGATTTTCTCCATTCGTGCTTTCCATTACAAATTTTTTGCCTGGTGGTAAATAAAAATTACAACAAAACTCATTTCAGAAACAAGCATAAAAAGTTTTTGCAACTTTTTTTAGCTAAATCGATTAAAAACGCATAACATTAAAAAAATATTTATATTTCACATTTTTAAACAAAGAATACATGGTTAAATCGAATATTTGGGTATTTAATTATTTTTTTTAAATGAGGCGAAAAAACATAGTCAAAAATTGGCATTTTGTAAAAAAAAATAATGCAAAAACAATAAAAAGGGGAACAAAAGGGGCACAACAAAATTTTTAACACTAAAAAAAGGTTCATCTCGTGCCTTAATTACACTTCAGTAAGCAATTCTATTAATGAAATGTTCGTGATTTCAAAATAATAAAAATTACAAATTTTGATTCTAATACCAAAAACTATTTATAAATCACTAAACTTTAATTATGAATTTGTAAATTGCAAAATCGGAGACCCCATCAGTTCGTGCTACAGCAAAGACCGAGCACGAAATGGTTCCTGCCGTCCCATAAAAGTCGTGCTCCCCGCCTCATCTTTTCAGCGCACATGCCTTCACCAATGGAACAAAAAATCATTGGAAATTCGCCGACAGTTGGACAACAAAAGGCTGAACATCAGGGAATCGCTCACTCAAGAACAACTGAAAGCAAGACGTGAACTTCAAGAGCAGTGTGCCGAAAAGCGAAAGGAAACATCCGCTGACTGGATCATCTACAACGGCATGCTTATGCTCCGAAACGAAATCAAAGGAAGGAGGATGAACGGAGAGAATTTGAGCGGGCCTTTTCCTCACATTGACTCTCTGCTGACACGCTATCAAAAAAACTAATTCATGACAGCAATGTTCTGAGGTTTGGGGGTAGACAAAATTTAAAAAAATTCTTTTCAAGACAAAATCCCCAAAACCTCGTCGTAAATTTTCTCATGCTAATGTAAATACAAATAAGAATTTGTCCATCTCTGGTTGTTTAGTTAATGCACGCTCCATAAAAAATAAACTAAATGAATTAAGTGCATTACTGACAGTGGAGAAAATTGACATTATGGGGATTACGGAAACTTGGCTTTCTGAATCTGATGAAATAACTTTTCTTGAACAATCACTGAATGACAAATATATTGTTTTTAATGCCAAAAGATTAAAAGGCAAAGGGGGCGGAACCTCTCTTATTATAAATAAAACTATTCAGCCCTATTTTAGTAACACGGTTACAAAATTTGGCTGCAAAATCTGTTTTTGTAAATTAAAAAATGCTAAAAATTTATCTATTTTATCTTTATATCGTCCCCCTAATACCAAACTAAAAGCAACAAAATAACTTTTTAATTACCTTGAAAAATTTATTATAGCTTCCACCTTAATTATAGGAGACCTTAACATAGGCAACAGAGACATAACTTGGTCTAACAATTGTCCCATACCTCATACCTGTCTTGGCATAACTTTTGTTGACTTTTTCAATAAATTTTCTTTAAATACAAAAATTATAGGTCCAACAAGAGGAAATTCTGTTCTAGACCTTTGTTTATGTACAAACCCGAACCTAATTCATTTTGTTGAAATTAAGGACAGCCTTATACTTTCTGATCATTCAGCCTTATTTTTTTTCAAATTAATTTGTCATTACAGAAATCTCCTCCACCAAGAATAACTATTAGAAACTTTAACCCTAACAATACTAAAACCTTAAATTCGTATTTACTTTATAATGTTACATCAAATTTAACCAATGTTTTTACATTAGAAAATAAATACAAAGTTTTTTCTGAAACAATTTCAAGTGCTTTAGAGCATTTTGTTCCTCAAACTTCCTTTCTTAAAAAACCACCACCAAAATGCCCTCTTCATATAAGAGAATCGATCAGACATAAGGCTCTCCTTTGGCAGAAAATGAAAATAGACCCAATAAAATATAAGAAATTCTATGATTCTATAGCATTACATATCAAAATACAAACGAAAAAATTCTATGAAAACAGACAGAAAAAATTTCTCTCTGTTAATCCAACGAATCTTTATAAACTTATCAGAAAAAGTTTTGTAACAAACAATAGTATTCCACCTTTAGAAACTGAAAATGGGTTTATTTTTGATGACAAGGATAAGGTACAATATTTTGCCAAGTATTTCTCAGAAACCTTTTCAAATAATTTTGTAAATTGCAATTTCTCCTATAGCAATAATTGTCCGGTTTTTTAGTTCTTCTATTTCTTGTTGCCTTGAATTTTAAGCAATTGAAATACATAAATGAGAGATAACTTATTAAAAATTGAGCTGATAGTGGGCAACGGTGACAGTTTGCCAAATACTTAATAAATTTTTCAAATTTTGCAAAGTTTCACGGTGTCAATACAAGTCTTAAAAAGGCAACTCAACAATTTGTACAAATGCTACCTGTACAATGCTTAGGTTAGGCCTAGGCTTTCGGTTTAGCCCTAAGATTTAGACTAGGCCTAGGCTTAATTCACTTACCACAATTTCCTCTGTCAGAGTTGGGTCATCTCATAAGTCAAGCGCGGATAAAATTTGTTTAAAAAGGCTTTGGATGAATCACCGTCCGACATTATAATGAAACTTAAATTCTGTTTATGAAAGAAGAATATATTTTTAAAGATCATCCATCATATATGGAAAAGTGGGAAAAAGAAGAAAGAACAATTCTTAATGAAAAATGAATTTGAATTAGGAAGCGATCAGAAGAAGAACCCGGATTTTGTGGACAATCAAAAAATTTTATGAAAATGGCGACGAATTTAATGAGCCAAATATGTCATCATATTCATTTTCCAGATTTTTTTTTGCTTCATCATCTGTTGCTTTTGATATTGCTTTTTCTAATTTCTCCTTTGCTACCTTGGCTTTTTCCGTGGCTTTTTCGGATAATCTTTTCATTTTTCGTTCAAATTGCTTTCGAAGTTTGGAGATATTTTTTTAAATTTTATTTTTTCGTGCCTTTTCAGCAATTTGAAGTTTAATTTCGTCATTTAATTCCTCCTCATTCATCAAAAAAATCCCCCAAATTTCAAAGTCTTCATCATCCCATAAATCATCATTTCGCCAAAAAAATTTCGAATAATCATTCAGTGTATTGATAACAAAAATTAAACTATATAAATAACTTCGTCCAATAAATATTGGATTCACAAATGGTGGCAATTGTTTCGACATCTTCGGGTTTTTAGCTTAATAAAATATTATCGTTATTATTTAATAAACAAAAAAATTCAAAATAATCAAAAATCTAACAAACCTTCAGCATACAACCGGAATAAATATTCATATAAAATATGCAAATATTTTCGATACTTTTGGCATATATTCCGTTTATATTCATTAAATTCTTCCCCAATTTTATCACAGTGCCAATTCTCTCTCATCAAATACATAAGGCCAAGATAGGCTTCATATTTTTGCATCAAATACATTTTCATGTTCTTAATTTTGTATAACCCAAAATTGATCATTTGTCTATCAGAATACCTATAAATATATCCTTTCTCTTTAATTCGCCATAAATAATTTGCATATTCTTTAGCCATCTTAAAAAAATTCTCAAAATTTGTCGCTAATCCCTTAACAAATTCCGAAAATAGAGCTTCATCAGTCTAAAATTTGAATATTTCTAATTATCATGGAATGTTAAATCTCACCCATGTACTTTCATCATTGAATTTCGATCTAATAATTATTTTATGTTTGTATTTATAGGCTTTCCATGGACTGTCTTTTTTTGCCTTTTTCTCCGCTTTTTTAAACATTTCCTCCAAATTTTTGTCATAATTTTGTCGAATTATTCCGTCTAAACTTTCATTTGTTTGGCATTCATTCGCTGTATCAATTGCCAATTCCAAAATCATTTCATTAATTGACAATTTTTGTTCATTTACCAATTTCACTTCATAATTCAATTTCTCATCATTCAACAATATTAAATTATGAGCAAAATAGAACAAATTATTTAATTTATATGCATTAATTTCTCCTCTGTGAAAAAAATATAAAATATTGGCCAAACAACTCAGCGCATAAATTATTGGTCCTTCAATTTCAATTTTATTTTTAAGCACAAATTTTGGCTTCTTTGTGTGAATCCCAACGTATTCTCTGCACAAATATTCGTGCAAAATGTCCAAATATTTGCGATATTTTTGGCATTCTGTCCGTTCATATTCTTCAAATTCCTCCGCAATTTTGTCACATTGCCAATTCATTCTCATAAAATGCATGATGCCAAGGTGTGCTTCATATTTTTGTCTTGAATACTCACTGAATTGAATTTCTTTCTGTCCTTTCAAAAATGCAATTAGCATATTGTCTTCAACCTAATTAATGAAATAAATTAGTAAAATTATAATTAACTCACCGATGAATTAGCAATTGAAAATGTAATTAAAAATTGTTGAAAAATACTAATAAAAAAAGGAATCATAAAAACGGAATTAATCAACATTATGTCTTTCTTTCTGAAATATAAATTACCATACAAAAAATGAAAATGAAAATGCGTTAAATAATTAAATTCCTTCTTTCTTTAAGATTTACATTAAATATTGATGCATTTATTATTAAAACAGATTGGTTTTAGAAGAGTCATCCAAATTTCTATTTATTTTTTAATTTCTTTTTTATATTAAATAGTGACATTTTTACTTGAATTTATTTAGAAAAATACGTAAATAATTAATATGCAGAAAAACCAAAAAATTTTAAAAAATAGAAATCACAACTTTCATTCTGAAACACGAAATTTTTTTCTACTTTTTGAACACGTTTAAACAGGGAAAGAAATATGAACTTATTGGAATTTGCATCTCTATTTAAAGCTTATTTATAATAAAAACTACATATTATATGAATTTTAAAAAAAGACTGAAATTCATTAATACAATTTTATTTCGCATTTTTGAAATATTTCCATTTTCTGCAAAAATCTTTGTAACCATTTAATTTTTAATGCTTAAAAATAAAAATTCTTATATCTAAAAAGTGTTTAAAAAAGGGATATAAAAATATAAAATCCTTTTTTGAATTAAGGGTTTTGGTAAAATTTTAAAATTTAAAGAAAATTAAGTTTACACTATTTCATATATGATAAAAAGCAAAGTAATTATTAAAAATAAAAAATAAAATATCTCATCGCCTTATAAATGGTGAAAATTTAAAAAATTGGGATTGATCATTAGTAGGATTATCCAAATCTATTTTTTACTTAATATAATTTGTTTATTATATTAAATTATGTGGAAATATTTACAAAATTCGGATTGATCATTAGTAGGATTATCCAAATCTATATTTTACTGTTTATTATATAAATAATGATGCAATATTTAAAAATTGGGATTGATCATTAGTAGGATTATCCAAATCTATTTTTTACTTAATATAATTTGTTTATTATATTAAATTATGTGGAAATATTTACAAAATTCGGATTGATCATTAGTAGGATTATCCAAATCTATATTTTACTGTTTATTATATAAATAACGATGCAATATTTAAAAATTGGGATTGATCATTAGTAGGATTATCCAAATCTACTTTTTAATTAATATAATTGGTTTATTATATTAAATAAAGTGACAATATTTGCAAAATTTGATTGATCATTAGTAGGATTATCCAAATCTATTTTTTACTTAATATAATTTGTTTATTATATTAAATAAAGTGACAATATTTGCAAAATTTGGATTGATCATTAGTAGGATTATCCAAATCTATATTTTACTTAATATAATTTATTTATTATATTAAATAATAATGAAGTATGTAAAAAATAGGGATTGATCATCAGTAGGATTGTCCAAATCTATATTTTACTTAATATAATTTATTTATTATATTAAATAATAATGAAGTATGTAAAAAATAGGGATTGATCATCAGTAGGATTGTCCAAATCTATATATCAATTCGACCCGAATTGCATCATTTGAGATGCCATTGATAAACAATGCGCAAAGACACATGTCAATGCTGTCGCGGCTCAATTCTGCTTTTGCTATCAAGCTTCGCAACTGCACCGAATAGTCCCTTATCGATTGCCCTGTCTGCTGCTTGGCTAAAACAATTAATGCCTACAATTGGCAATCGTTTTTGCTTCGCCAAATCGTTCCACCATCAATTGTTCAATTTCGGTGAGGACCATGGTTCGGAATCCTCAGGCTATGCCATTCTTCGCACCTCTTCATACATCTGACCCATTTCCTGGGCCTTTTCCAGCATTTGTTACTGCTGCCATATTTGTCTTTCTTAATTTGTCCAATTCGGATCAAACTTAAGATGATGATCAACTGTAATCCGTCTTGATTTACAGTGATTTCAATTGTTATCCGTACCGGATTAACAATGAAAATTGGTGCTGGTCAACTGTTATTTAACTCGAATTAACAGTGATAAACGATCGATGACGGGCAATATTATCCAACTCGGATTAACAATGCAACTCAGCTTTCAGTCTTGCCTTCCAATCAAATTACTGCTGCCATATTTGTCTTTCTTAATTTGTCCAATTCGGATCAAACTTAAGATGATGATCAACTGTAATCCGTCTTGATTTACAGTGATTTCAATTGTTATCCGTACCGGATTAACAATGAAAATTGGTGCTGGTCAACTGTTATTTAACTCGAATTAACAGTGATAAACGATCGATGACGGGCAATATTATCCAACTCGGATTAACAATGCAACTCAGCTTTCAGTCTTGCCTTCCAATCAAATTTTTCCTCTTGTTCTGAACGGCCTCGATCAAAAATTGCAATTGTTATCCATCCCAGATTAACAATTATATTGCTCCAAATTCGGCGATCCGTCGCTGGCAGTTATCCGTCCTGGCTTAACACCAGAAATTGAGAGTGCTACCACCTGGGTGAACAGCTATTCCAACTAGGAATTAGCTTTCTCTCCTTTGACGTTTTTTGGAAAATTGCTATTCCGTCCCGGAATTAGCAATCCAAATTTGCTTGCTTCTCAGCCCTTTCGCTGCTCAGCTTCAGTTCGCATTTGCTCCGCTGACTGCGCCAAAATCTGTTGTGTCCGAGAACAACAGATATGAATAAAACAAATATTTATTTGGAGCACAAATATAATAATAAAATGCTCAAGCGAAGGGAATTGCAATTGAAGGAAATAAATGGGAGAAAGAACAGAATGAACGAGGGAGGGAGGGAAACCATCGCTTATATGTGGGGAGGAAATATGCCAAAGGGAAATGAATGAACAAAGTACACTCCATTATCGATGGGTTCCAAACACCACAGGCTGGACAAAAACGCGACAAGAATTTAACTTTTATACCAATAGATTTAAAATTTTGTTTGGGGACTATCAAATTGATAATTTTATATTTTGTAATAAATAAATCATTATTTTCGATTCTCAATCCCGACTCAGAAATTAAAAAATTTTTTAATTTCTTATGTAATTTCTTGCAGAAATTTTTTCGGACTGTTTTTAAAACATGCAATTTTTTTATTACAAATGAATGTTTTAAATCATTTTTTGTCTTCTTTTGCATGTAATAAGCATAATAGAAAATTGATTGTGTTTTCGAAAACAGCGATCAATCACAAACATAAATTTGTAGGGCTCATTTTCGACAGTAAAACAGCCAAAATAGTTGGCTTCAAGCCCTAAAAATCCTCAAAACTATTCAAGAAAACTGGGCAAAAAAATAAGTAATTCATTAAAAAATAATTAATAAAAATCTATGCAAATTATTTGTCGATGATTTTAACTAGAGTTGAGCGGGACCGGGAATTTTGGGCAAAACCGGGACTTACCGGGACCTGAGAAGCCGGAACCAGGACCGGGAACCAGGACCAATAGGGAATTTTTAAAAATTCAAAAATTTCAAGTGAAAATAATACAAAATTTATTGCCTTTCTCCAATTCAGGACGAATCGTATAATCAGGAACTTTTCTACTTTTCAAATACAAATCGTAAAAATCAGGACCTTTTCTACTTTTCAAATACAAATCGTAAAAATCAGGACCTTTTCTACTTTTCAAATACAAATCGTAAAAATCAGGACCTTTTCTACTTTTCAAATACGAATAGTAAAAATCAGGAGATTTTCTATTTTTCATATTGCCTTTCTCCAATTCAGGACGAATCGTATAATCAGGAACTTTTCTACTTTTCAAATACGAATAGTAAAAATCAGGAGTTCATATATATTTTTTAAAGTTCCATTAACCCAAAATATTAAGAAAACAATTTTTTTTTAATTCTGTGCCTAAAGACACAGGTTTTTTCCAATTTTAACACCTATTTTCGCAAATTTTTGGCATTTTGGGCGTTTTTAGCACCTATTTTGCACTTTTTGTCAACAATTTTACTACTTATTTCAGTATTTTAACATGGCTAGAATGTCAAATATTTTTGAAAAAATTTATAAATAAATTCAATTAAGCCATTTTTTATCTCAAATGTCATGAAAATAATTTATATATTTAAATAAAGAAGAACCCAATGCTTTGTTCTACTTCTCATATTTTTTTGCTATTGTTATTTTACATCGATTTTTTATTTCATATTTCAAATGCAAATCCATCGGTGAGTCAATTAATAGCGTAATTATATTTAATAATCAAATTTAATTAGGTTGAGGACAAAATGCTAATTACATTTATGAAAGGACAGCAAGAAATTCAACTCAGTGAATATTCTACACAAAATATGAGGTACATCTTGGCATTATATATTACATGAGAAAGAATTGGCATGTGACAAAATTGGGAAGTAATTTAAAGAATATGAAAGGACAGAATGCCAAAAATATCGAAAATATTTGAACATTTTGTACGAATATTTGATCAGAGAATACGCCGGAATTCCAACAGTGAAGCCAAAATTTGTGTTTAAGAGAAAACAATTTGAAATAGAAGGCCCAATAATTTAAGCAGCGAATTGTCTGCCAAAATTTCGACCTTTTATTTTAATGGGAAAGAGAGTTATTATTATAGTTATAAATTAAATTCATCATCGTTCCTTTATCGTTTTGAACTAAATTTATTGAATGAAGAGCGATTGAATTATGAATTTAAATTGGAAAATGAACGAAATTTGCCAATTAATGAAATGGAATTGGCAATTGAGACAGCGAATGAATGCCAAACAAATGAAAGTTTAGGCGGAATAATTCGACAAAATTTTAACAAAAATTTGGAGGGAATGTTCAAAAAATCGGAAGAAAAGGCAAAAAAAGATAAACCACGGGAAGCCAATGGAATAAATGATGACAAACATTTGATAATTTTGGAATCGAAATTCAATGATAAATGGACATGGGTGAGACTTAACATTTAATGAAAAATTAAATAAATTCAAAATTTAGATTGATGATGCTCTATTTTCGGAACGGACAAACGGACATCGAAATTCTTCGGACAGAATTTGAGCAAAATATGAAAAATATGTATGAATTTAAGAAGAGAAGAATTATTTTTGGTGAATTTTTAAAATTTTTTTAATTCATTGCATTTCTGATTTTTCTGGTTTTTTTTTCATTTTAACTTGCTTTTTTTTGTTCTCCGAAAAGTTTTTTGTTTTTAATTCTGTAATTTCCTAAAATTTTGTATTTCCTGAAAACTCATATT
Organism: Heterodera glycines; assembly: GCA_004148225.2. Taxonomy (NCBI): domain Eukaryota; kingdom Metazoa; phylum Nematoda; class Chromadorea; order Rhabditida; family Heteroderidae; genus Heterodera; species Heterodera glycines. Next base: position 419,637 of record CP049706.1, on the reverse strand, counting down.
TTTATATTCAAAAGAATATTTTATCAATTTGTAGAATCATATTTTCCATTTATCGTAAACACTTTAAATAAATTATTTTCTTTTTTATGATTGACTCTTATGATTTTTCTAGTTTTTTCTATTTTTCATTTCAAACGATTTTGTTTTTTCAATTTTCACTTTTTTTTTGTTTGCTTTTGTTTTCTTTTATGTGTTTATTTTTAAATTTAATTATTAATTAAATTATTTTTTAGCTTCTCACATCGATGTGGAACTCCCATAAGCCGAATCTGTTGGGTGTAATTGGAATCCAATCGGTGATTGGTGCACAATTTTGATCATCAACATCACCCAAAGTCAAAACTAATAAAAAAAAACGAAGTTTCAAATAATTTTATCATATCAGGACTAAATCAATAAAGGAAAAAGCGTCCAAAATTAGGCTTCATTAATTTTTAATAAGCCCCTTAATCGTTAAAAAAATAGTGGCACTGGTTTTTGGGTACAGTAATCTTAAAACACCATTTTGTAAAGAATTAAAATGACATCATGCCAAAACACTCGGACTGTGTTTCAGTAATTTTTTTTTTACCAAGGCCAACATAATTTTAAAATTTAAACGCTTTCTTAATAAAATTCATTAAAATAAGTATTTCCTCAACCATTCCCATAGGCCTCTAAGAACCACCCATAAATTCCGCAAAACCACAATTAGCCATTTTCAGTAGTCCGAGACCAAGGATTGACCAACAAAAAAAGAATTCCGGGATCGAGAGCGTCTAATTCCAACATAGATGGAACCAATTTCTGATTACATTCTTTTTTTGCGGGTCCCATTCAAAAAGTGCCATGCCATGCCTCACCTCCTCCTAATGTGCCATTCGCGGCGCCTTGGGTGGCCAAATACAGTGAGAACAACGGCTTTTTGAACAGGCCCTGTTTGTAGGCCTGGATGAAAAGTGGGTCCACATTTTGATTGATTGTGTTCAGGGCAAGGCCTAAAATGCCGTTGAATGTCGGTGTTTGGGTATCCTTCTGATTGGCTTGGCCAAAGTAGGCTTGACACACTCTCAGCCCATCTGTTTCGTTGGAATCGGAGGCAAACTGAAATACTTTTCAAAAACTTTCAAACAAAAATTTTTCAAAAAAATCTTCGGAAATTTAAAAATTGCAAAAAAGAATTATAAAAAAAATTTTCAGCGATTTTTTTTGATAAACTTATTAATTCAGTTTACAATTTCCAAAAAATTTCTTATGAAAAAAGTTCCCGATTTTCAAAAAATTTCTTATTAAAAATTAAAAAATCACAATGTAACAAAATTTGTAAATTTTTCTAATTGTACAAATCCAAATGTCTCATTTTTCCATCTCTCACCTGCACAAGGTCTTGGCCAATTAAGCCGGCCGCAAACCCAAGTCCGTACTCAATCGAAAATCTACTGAAAATGGCTAATTGTGGTTTTGCGGAATTTATGGGTGGTTCTTAGAGGCCTATGGGAATGGTTGAGGAAATACTTATTTTAATGAATTTTATTAAGAAAGCGTTTAAATTTTAAAATTATGTTGGCCTTGGTAAAAAAAAAATTACTGAAACACAGTCCGAGTGTTTTGGCATGATGTCATTTTAATTCTTTACAAAATGGTGTTTTAAGATTACTGTACCCAAAAACCAGTGCCACTATTTTTTTAACGATTAAGGGGCTTATTAAAAATTAATGAAGCCTAATTTTGGACGCTTTTTCCTTTATTGATTTAGTCCTGATATGATAAAATTATTTGAAACTTCGTTTTTTTTATTAGTTTTGACTTTGGGTGATGTTGATGATCAAAATTGTGCACCAATCACCGATTGGATTCCAATTACACCCAACAGATTCGGCTTATGGGAGTTCCACATCGATGTGAGAAGCTAAAAAATAATTTAATTAATAATTAAATTTAAAAATAATTATTTATTTTGGCCGAAATTTATAAATACTACAATAAAAAAAATTTATGCATTATTTAAAATAATTCAAAAATCTTGAATTTATTTTCTCATTTGAAAGAAAAATTTATCATTTCTTATGGGATTCGATTGATTGAGAAGTGATCCAAAATTTACAAAATTTGCTGCTTATTTCAATTTTTATGCTTTTTGGCATTTTGTTCCTTTTTTGGTGACAAAAACTTTTGTAAATACTATTTTATTTTATATTTTTTCAAGAAAATTACTTTGGACGACGGTACGCCTATCAATGGCGCCAGTGATGCGGTGATCGACTCGGGCACTTCCTTTCTGATCGGTCCGTTTGATGAGGTCAACAACATTTTACGCCATTACGGCGTTGACTCGGAAAATGGCACAATGCCATGTGATCAAAAATTTTGCCCCATCATTTTCACGATCCATGGCCAGGAATACAAACTGGACGAAGTGTGTTGATGATTCAATTTTTTAATTTTTGGTTTACTTTTATTATGATCCTGATTTTTTATTTATCATATTTCTTATTATATAGCTCCCCCCCCCCTTAATTAGAGCCGTCCCCTGAAATAAAGCCCCCTTTTAACGAGGGGGGGGGGGTGGATAAAGTCTCGACGGGCTCTATATTTTCATATAAATTATCATAATTTTTCAAAAAAATTTTCTAGCGCAACCACCTGCCTATATTAAATTGCATTTTATTTTTTGCAGCTACGAACATATATAAAAAATTGGTGCACTTCATTCCCCCCCCCCTCCCCTCCCGTCGTTTTGAAATTTTTTTATAAAAAATTTCTAGGTTGAAATTCTTTTTTTTTAAATTTTTTCAGGGGGGAAACGACTTGCTCTAACAAAAAATACACATTTTTAAAATCACATATAAAGTCTAGTTCGGTCAGTTTTCCAATTAAAATCATTTGAAAATTTGATTATGCTGTGCCGTTCTCATAAAAATAAAATATAATAAATTCATAAATTTCAAAAAAAAATCATAGAAGACGCTGCTCTTTGATATGAGCGATGGCACTTGCTTTGTCGGTCTGATCACCTTTAAATCACTCCCATTTTGGCTGCTTGGCGACCCCTTTTGTCGAGAGTATTGCCAAGTAAAGTTTCATAATTTTATTTACTTTTATACATAATTTTAATTTAAAAACTATTTTCTTAAAAGGAGGGGAGAATTAATTTTTAAATAAAATTTTTGACAACTAAAAATTAAAATTCGTTAGAATTATGAGAAATTAAAATTCCAAAAAAATAAGAAAAAATAATTAATTTTCATAATAATTGAAAAATTTTAATCATTTTTAAGTGTTAAATGTTAATTAGAAAAATTCTTAATCATTCATTATTTTCTATTTCTCCGTTATGCTTTTTATTTTATTTTGGGCCTCCAACTCGCTTAAAATTGTTTGGTTTCTGATCATTTTAGGAAAATAAATAACTAAAATTGAATCAATGCTTTTTCCTTTTTTTGATGTTTATCGGTGTTTCTTTATAGAATTTTAATGAATATTTTACCATTTAAGATTCATGATGTCGAAAAAAAGCAATTTACATTGCCGAAAGCGAAGAAGGAAAAATGAATTTTTGATAAATTCATAAAAAATGAAACAATTCTTACATGACTTTAAATTTCGTCAAATGTTGCTAAAAATCATAAGCTTAGATAATGGAGGATATTACTTTAAAAGGGACAAAAAAAAAATTTGTTTTCGCCACAATTTTGGCATTTCGTCATTACTTTGAGAAATTTCTTAACAAATATGTAGAAAAAAAAACATGCCCTACGAAATAAACTTTCGAAAAAATTTCAATAATCCAAATCGCACCTAATTATCCCCTATTTCTTGAAATAGAGCCCTAGGCGGCGGGTCTTGGCAAAAAAAAAGGCGAAAAAATGGGCAAAAAAGGTGTAGGAAAATTTTTTTTTGCTTCTAAATATCCCCAGCCTACTAATTAATCACAACTTTAAATGATTAATTTATATTTTAATGATCTTTAATTGTTGAAAATAAAAAATCAATTATAAAACAATGAAAATTTAAGCCGTTTTTCTAAACCAAAAAATGAATTTCTTTACTAAATTTAATTTAAAAAAATAATAAATAGATTTTATTAAAATTTTCAGAATTAATTTTTTAAACTTTTCTTATGTTTAGTTTCCTTCATTTTTAATTATGCACTAAATTTTTTGCATTTAAATATCAAAAATATTTTTTTTATTAATTTTAAAACAAATTGAAAATTGCTTAACAAACTATTCATTTATTAATAAATGCGATAATTTATCGCAATTTTGCGTTATTTCCGCCTTTCTTCCATTCAATTTTTGAGCACATCATTCGCCTTCTTCAGCTCCAGTGTGAAAAGAAATGGTTCTGTGGAGTTGAAAAGCAACTCGCGTTCCTTAAATTAATTAATTAATAATAAACAATTAATTAAAATTTGGGTATTAATTGTCGAGCAAAACTCTGTAAAAATGCCAATCCCGACCGATTTTAGTGCAAAATGGTGCCAAAAATAGAGAAAAATGGTTCTATTTTATGTTAAAAAAAATATTTTTTTAAATTTCACCAAAATTTTACTACAATTTTATTTAAATATTTTCATCTTTAGTTCTTAGAATATTTAATTTCATTTAAACATATTATTTTTTTTCATTGTCTAATTTTATTTTAATTATTATTTTTTGTTGCCTAAATATTTTCTTTTGTTTTAGCTTATTATTACTAATATTTTTAATTTTATAAAATTTTCTTTTTCAATTTTTGGCAATTGCCAAAATGCTCCCAAAGCAGAAAATATTTGCCTGAATGTTGTTGCAGCAGCTCACTTTTCTGCCAAACTGAATGTTTTCGCGGTCCCCATTCGCGCCCAAATTCCATTTGAAGCCTTTCGTTGACTTAAAAAAAGTTTAAAAAATTAAATTTGGCAAAAAATAGAATTTTGCACCAATTTTGCCGGACGGCCCATTGGGAAAATGCCACTTTTGCCAGTGAATTCAATGCCGCTCAATTCCATTTTAATGATTCCTGTTAAATTTATCAATTTTATAACTTAATTAGCACCATTTTTCGGTTACCCGCCGGCGCAATGACCATGAAATTTTTGTCATCCAGTGCCATAATCGGAATGTCCGGCTGCTTTTGCACATGTGCGAGCTTTGTTTGGGATAAAATTTATTGAAACTTTTATTTTAAAACTAAGTAATTAGCAGAAAAACTTGAAACCTGTAATTAATTACTAATTTGTCAGCAGATATTGATTAAAATAAAAATACAGAAACAGGCACAAAAATGGAATAAATTTTTTCATTTTATTAACTTTTTAGAACATGAAGGTGAAAAATTCAATTTTTTCGAATAGACAAAAATTATAGCGGTTTTTTTCCAGAAAATCCAGGTCCATGTCAACCAATTGATCCAAACCCAGGCCAAGGCTTTTTGAAAAATGTCAAGCTCTAGAAATTGTTATAAATTTGAAGAAAATTTTTTTTACTAAAAAAATTAGTGATTAAGAGAATTTCCAAAAAAAAGTCTCACAAAATTAAATAATTAAAAATTTCTTCCCCAATTATATAATTACCATAGAATGCATTGCGCATATGATCAGGTCAAGTCGCCCATGCAAAGAGCCCAACAACAAAATGCCAGAGCTGAATTTTCCACTGTTCGCGCGAAGCTTTTCACCAACAACATCGATGGCCTATAAAATCAATTAATCCATTTTAGTAAAATTTTAAAAATTTTATATATAAAATTTGGAATATTCGATGCTATATTTATTGTCAAAAGTTTTTAAAGAAGCAACTTCCTAAATTGGCAATTTTTTTATCCCCTCGATGCCTTAAGTGATAAAATTTGGCATAAAAATTTGAAGACAAAATTTGAATGGGCTTCAAAAATTTTAGCAAAAAAATTTATTGTTTAGAGATAAGCCAACAATTAAAATTAATGAAAATTTTCGATGCCAAGAGTTATAAAAACTTGTCTTCAAAAATTTAAGACACAATTTCTATGGACTCAAAAATTTAGTAAGAAAAAAAAAATAAATAATAATTTTTGCTTCGATTTTGAAAGCCGACGATTTATCTGAAATAAAATTTTTGATTTTATACATATTTTCTATTGAAATTTTGAACAAATTGCTCATATTTTTTACCATTAAATACAAATTTGGATATGAAAAAAAAATTTTTTTTTGTTTGTAAGTTTTTACTTTATTTTGTCTAAAATTTTCAAAAATTCAATTTCTAATTTTTAATTATTTGGATTATATTCATCATGCAATTGATGGAGCCATGCCTTTTCCAAGTCCGTCTTGTGCTCGTCCTTAATTTGTGCCAATTGAATAGCGCTGTTCGCCTCCTTAATGTACTGCTTGGTGTCGTTGCTGATGGTCTCCAAATCGCCAGCAATCACATCAGGCATTTCCACATGACCACTTTTGTTCATTTTGATCAACTCATTGCTGGCCCCGTCGAGCACAACCTTTTGAACAGAAAATTAATTATGTAATTAATAATTGTAAAATTATGAGTAGGATGGAAATTTTATTCAACAAAAATTACCAAATATTTTGAGAAAAAATATTTAAATAAAAAAATTTTAAAAAAATTTATGTAAAATTTTTTGTATCAATTTTTTAGACAATAAAATCGTAAAAAGTAATAGGAAAAAATGTCACAAAAACTAAAATGAAGGCCTAAAAATATATTTTTTTTGTATTTAAAAAATGATTTTCAAAAAAATTTCTACAGTCATAATTTAAAATTAAAAAGGAAAAAATGAAAAAATGAAGAGTTTAGGTAACATATTACGGTCAAATTTTTAAAATTACTTTTTTTAACGCTAATTAAAAAATCAGTAATTAAAAATCACTGTCAACGGAAAAAGAACATGTGAATTGAAGAGAGTGGGAAAGACACGAGAGCAATATAGAAACAGTGCGTGACTCCTTGCACAATGTTTTCCCTCTCTTCCACCCCATCGAATTAATGCGCAATTATTTTGCACTATTTATAAGAAAATCAATTTTTGAGCGGAAGTGCGTGTGATTCTCTGCTGACGCCGTTTCCCGTACGCATGCAGCAGCAGTAGGGCACTATTATTATATTATGTACCATTTCCATATTTAATAATTATTACGGATGTTACACTGTACAAGGAATTGTACAGCCTGAAAATGGCATTACGGTAGGAATACGGTTGTATTCGGTTGGAGTCGGATTCTGGGACTCACACAGTTTTTGAAGGAATTTTTTACGCCATTTTCTCTGAATTCTATTTTTAAATGCTGGGTTGAACAAGGCGAAAAATGCTCTAATCGAATTTTTAACTTATTTGTATGAAATTAAAAGAAATTCCTAAAATGATTTTGATATTTAGAAAATTCACTAAATATAAAAAATAAACTTTTTTTTTTTGAAGAACAACTAATCTAGTATTGTGGATACATAATTACAAAGAACGAAACCGGAATTTCGGTACTGAGTCAGTGTTTTTGCACGAACTCAAAAAATGTTTAAGGAAAAATTTGAAAAATCATTCAAAAATAGGCAAAACTGTTTCGCCTTTTTGAGAAATTATTAATATTTTTCAGTATGAATTTTATTACGTCAGATTCAACACCCCGGTACAGTACCAAATCCCAATTCCGGGCTCTGATAATTCCAAAAAAATTAATATAATCACAAAGCTAATATAAAAATGAAAATTTTTTCGACCTCAAATTCTTGAATAGAGAGAGAGAGAGCTATGCGAAATCATGAATTGGTAAATTTAGATTAAGCTTTTAATTGGATTAAAACGCTTCTTTCTTACCTTTAAAGCTGCTTCATTCCAAAGGTGAATCCAATCTTCCGGCAAATCATCTGACGTTTCGGCTGGTCCGTCCACAAAAATGACCACAAGCTTTTCGGGGTCACTGATCAGCGTGAATTTTCGCTCTAAAATTAAAAAAAAAATTATGAAAATTATTAATGTGTTTTACATTGGATTTAAGACAAGACTCTTACGAAAAAAACCGAATATTTGTCGAGAAATAAAAACTCAGCCATATGTAATGAAAATTCTGGATCAAAACAAAAACTCAGTAACAGGATCGGGGGGGGGGGGTCAAAAATTAAAATTTCTTGGATTGAAGGAATCCCATGGATTTCAGTGCGACTTTACGGTCGATACAAGAAAATCCAGGTTTTTTACTAAATTAAATTGCCTAAAAATTTCACCGCCGTGGAAGGCTTTAGGGATTTGAACAACCTTTTGTTTCAGCGCACGCAATATTGGACACTCCAAAAATGAGCAAAAGGGCGGCAACAATTGTAAATGAAAGCATTTTTTCACTAAAATTTGCTTATTTTATCGCCATATTCGTTCCGTTTAATAGGGATTTTTAATGCCAAAAAAGATAAATTATCATGGAATTAATCTAATCTTTATGATAAAAAATGAATTTTTTCCTTTTTTGGCTTTATCCGTAATTTTAGAAAATTCCATAATAAAATGCAACACAAAATAAAGTATTCCTTCTAAAATAGTTTTTAATAAATTCTTTGAAAATTACGTCCCCAAAAATGAAAATTTTTCAAAAAAACTCAGCCATAAAAAAATTGGTTTTGAGTCTAATTTTGTTCATTTTTATTGCATTTTTTCTCAATTAAATTTTCGCAAAAATATTATCGAGCCACGAAGGAATACCGTATATTTTTTACCCAGTATCCCATGCACTCATTTTAAATGAAATTGTTTTGTAGAATTGCTTTGAACAATAATTTTTTTGCAGGCAGGACTTAAAGAAAGAATGTGCCGACATTTCCCAGCTCTTGAAAATAACTAATTAAGGTGGGTAATTAAAGTGATCATAAATATCCCATTGGGTTGTTTTTGATTTGGCTTCCAAAAATGCGAATTTGTTTTTGTTTTTCATTATAGAACAGCTATAATGAGTAAATAAGTGATCAACAGTTGGCCATTTGTTTGCGCTTTTAATGACCAAAACAGGTGGCCAAAACGAAAAATGAAAGAATTTTTAGTAAATTGTTTCGGAGAATAAATAAACAAACAACAAGTTTATTTTGGCATTTGATCTGGATAAGCCGATTTAAATTTCCAAAAAAAATATATTTTAATCAAAAATAATTAAAATATTTGATTAATTGGGAATGGGTTTTTTGGATAATAAAAATTACGCGATTTATTATAAATAAATAAGGGATTTGGATATTTCTATATAATGATGAGCAATCATAATTTTTGAATAATTGCGTCATTATTTAATAAAATATACAAATTATAAAATAAATAATGTATTTTGGAAATTTCTACATAAAGATAAAACTTATTATTCGTAGCCAAAACATCCGCCAAAATTGGCCCGTTTTTAAGCAAGTTGAATTGGATATTTTTGATTTTGAAAATTTAAACAAATAATAAAACAATGTTTTATTCTTTCTCTTTAATTTCTTTTATAATTATTTGCCATCATTTTTTAATTCCATTTTCAAAAGCAATTTCATCAGTGAGTTAATTGCTAAGGGTAATTAATTTTTCTAATTATTTTTAATTAGGGAGACGACAAAATGCTAATTGCATTTATGAAAGGTCACCAAGAAACGCAAAGTAATGAATATTCAAAGCATAAATATGAGGCACACCTTGGCATTTTGTATTATGAAAAAGAATTGGCAATGTGACAAAAGTTTCTTTTTTAACGCCACCAAAAGTTTTGTTAAAAGTCAAGTGGGTAGTGTGTTCTGCTTTCTTCTTTCTTTTGCTGGTTCGATTCCGCTTGGCTTCATTTAAATTTTAATTGCCCAATTACGACGGCCAATGATGATGACAAATTAATTGCTGAAGACAAATAATTTGTTGACACAATTAAACATTCTCATAGATACTTCTGAGGCAGTGCGTAGTAATTTTTTTCAAACAATTTTCGAGAAAAACAAAAATTTTATAAAAATTCTAATGAAAATCGTAAAATAAATTTGGATAAATAAAATAAGGCAAAATAAAGAGGAATATTTTCAAATAAATTTTGCAGAAAACCTGATAAATTTTAAAGAAAAAACAGTGAAATTTTTTCAAAAAAAAGAGAATTTAAAAAATTGCACAAAACAAGTATTTCAAAAAGTCGAATTTTATTCCACCACCACCGCCAGCATTTGTATAAATAAAATAAACCCCCAAAAAAGAGCTCACAAAAATAAATATAATAATGACAAATTTTGAAAAATCAAGCGAATAAAAATGTGGCGCCAAATGCCATTCGTCTTGCGCGACTTTTATTGGCACTAAGTGCAGCAGCTTCACACTTTTGGCACTCAGTGGCACCACTGCGCATTGTTGTCGGCTTGTAGTTTATATCTTCTGCTGGTGGGCATGGCTGTGATGGCATTGGCATTTTGGTGGCTGGTGGAGCAGCTAAAAATTAAATTTTTTTTTAAATTTTCTGAGTAAGAGCAGGTTGGTACCGTCAAAATTGGAATTAGGCTTGGGGTTGGTGTACCGTGACAAAAAAAAACAAGTACCATATTACTTCAACCTATATGTCGTCCTGATTACCCTATTTAGTGTTCCTAAAATAAAGCACCGTAAGTCCCTAATTTTTTTTTAAAATATTTATTAATATTAATTCCCATACTTGAAACGTTCAATGATAATTAAATAAATTCAAAATTTAGACTTATGATGCTCTATTTTCGGAATTTGTTAAGGGATTAGCGACAAATTTTGAGAATTTTTTTAAGATGGCTAAAGAATATGCAAATTATTTACATCGAATTAAAGAGAATGAAAATAGATATTGGTATGAAAGACCAATGATATCTTTTGGGTTATACGAAATTGAGAAAATGAAAAAGCATTTGACACAAAAATATAAAACCCATCTTGGCATTATGTATCAGATGAAAGAGAATTGGCATTGTGATAAAATTGGGGAAGAATTTAATGAATATAAACGGAGACAATGCCAAAAATATCGAAAATATTTGGACATTTTATATGAATATTTATTCCGATTGTATGCTGAAGGTTTTGTTTTAAATTAATGACTTTTTACTATTATATATATGTTTATTTAAGGAAAAAGCAATGAATTGGCCCATAAGTTATCAGCAGTGAAGCCAATATTTATGAAAAATTACGCTTATTATGATCAAATGGAATTAATTTCCGTCATCAAAACCCTAAATGAACTTTCGGAATATTTTTGGGTAAAGGATAGAAAACTATTATGGAATCACAAATGGAAATTAATTTTCGAAAATGAAGTCGAATTCAATTATGAAATTAAAGAGGAGGAAAATTTGTTGAAAAAAATTAACGGACCAAAAAATGTGCAAAAAAAGGAAAATAAAATTTTAAATTTATCAAACCAATTTGAAGACAATCTTCGGCAAGAATTTGAGCAAAAAATGGAAAAAATGTATGAAAATACTAAACAAAATGCCAAGGAAGAAAAGGCAAAATTGGAAAAAGCAATGGAAAATGCGGCAAATAGTGAAGAAAAAGGAGACCTGGAAGCGGAATATTTTGACAAATTTGACACTTTCAATTCGTCGCCATTTTCATAAAAATTTTTCGGTGTCAACAAATTCGGGCTTTTTAAAAGATCATTTGTTTATTTTTGGCATTTAAATCGCATTGGGAGTTAAGCTGACAAACATTTAATTAAAATTAAAAGATTATTTTTTTCGATTTTGATAAAATTCAATTTATAATTAATTTTCCTATGCTATTTAAATGAACATTTTTCACTGCGCATGCTTCTCTTGGCACTTTGTATTTTATGAGAAAGAATTGGCATTATTGTGATAAAATTGGAAAAAAGTTTAAAGAAAAAATACCAAAAATTATCGCAAATATATTAAGGTTTTTAAAATTTATTTGTTTAAATTCGGATTCAGGATTCGATATGGCTGACAATTTGGATTCTGTGCCCCCCAAAAAATTAAGATAAATTAATTATTAAATTTTCAGCCATTTTTTATAAAAATTCTTAATAAAATAAATATATAATAAAAAATAATCTAGTAAGTATTTCATTAAATAATAGGAGTAATTTACTTTATTTAAATAAAAATAGAACCTAATAAGGAAAACTCAAGAAAGCCAAGCAAAAAGACATTGGAAATTTTCGTTTATTTTTATTAAATTAATTTATTAATTAAATTTTTTGTTTTCATTTTTACTTTTAACAAGGCGAGAGTGTTTGTGCATAAAGTCAAGTGGGTAGTGTGTTCTGCTTTCTTCTTTCTTTTGCTGGTTCGATTCCGCTTGGCTCCACTTCAAATTTTAATTAGTAATAATTGCCCAATTACGACGGCCGATGATGACAAAATTAATTGCTGAAGACAATTAATTTGTTGACACAATTAAACATTCTCATAGATACTTCTGAGGCAGTGCGTAGTAATTTTTAAATAAAAAACAAAGAAATTTAAAATTAATTGCTGAAAATTAAAATAATTTGCAGGTATTTTAAATAAATTTGCGAAATTAAAAGACAAATAATTTTGATTAATTTTAAATTTTGCTTAAAATCGGACAAATTTTGAATGGCAAAATCCAATTTTATTCCACCACCACCGCCAGCATTTGTATAAATAAAATAAACCCCCAAAAAAGAGCTCACAAAAATAAATATAATAATGACAAATTTTGAAAAATCAAGCGAATAAAAATGTGGCGCCAAATGCCATTCGTCTTGCGCGACTTTTATTGGCACTAAGTGCAGCAGCTTCACACTTTTGGCACTCAGTGGCACCACTGCGCATTGTTGTCGGCTTGCAGTTTATATCTTCTGCTGGTGGGCATGGCTGTGATGGCATTGGCATTTTGGTGGCTGGTGGAGCAGCTAAAAATTAAATTTTTTTTTAAATTTTCTGAGTAAGAGCAGGTTGGTACCGTCAAAATTTGAATTAGGCTTGGGGTTGGTGTACCGTGACAAAAAAAACAAGTACCGTATTACTTCAACCTATATGTCGTCCTGATTACCCTATTTAGTGTTCCTAAAATAAAGCACCGTAAGTCCCTAATTTTTTTAAAAAATATTTATTAATATTAATTCCCATACTTGAGGGAGATTAAAAATAAAGGCCTTAAATTACTAAATTCACCAGCGAATTTTTAAGGTATCATGTATGCGTTTTTTGAAATGCCGTGTATATTTTTTGGAAAATACGGTAATATATTTTGAAAATTCTCACGTTTTCCGGTTTTGGCCGCTTCAATGGCCGAGCGGAGGACAATTGAGCGCTTCTTACGTCCGCCACCGCCGCCGCAACCGCAGCAGCAACAGCCTAAAACTTTTTTGGTTAAAAAATTAAAAACTTTTTGGATTTTACATGGCCTGCAACAGCAACAGCCACAGCATTTGCAACAGCAGGGGCAAGTCCTGAAAATTCGGGAAAAATTAGGAAAAAATTTTCAAAACATCGATTGCCTGGACCTTGGCAATTTGATCAGCAGTGGTGGGTTACAACATTGGCACGGCCCGACACAGGTACAGCCACAACAGCAAGGCTTACTGTAATAATTAAAAAATATAAAAAAATTTCAGAGAATTTAAAAAATTTCCTCTTACCAACAGCAGCAACAACTGGCATCAGCAAAATGTTGGTTCTGGTCAATGTTTGCAAACAGAATGACCAACAGAATTGGGAATGTGAAGAGCAATTGCATTTTATTTTTTAAATTTTCTAAATTTAAAATTATTTAAAATATATTTTTATTTATTATTAAAACCGAAAATAGGGGATTCTGATTAATAATGGGTCGTATTCTACATTAATTTTTTACTATTTGATGTATTAATTAATTCATAATTGTTAAAATTTTTAAATAAGTTATCGGCATATTAATTTTTTAATTGAATTGGTCGACAAATAAAATCTTTACATTGCTTTTTATTATTGTAAGTCAGTCATAGTTTTTGTTTTTCAATAAAAAATTTATTACTTAACAAAAACATCCGCCAAAATTGGCACACTTATGATTAATCCCAATTTTTTTAAATATTGCTTCATCATTTAATATAAAAACACATTATATTAAGTAAAATATAGATTTGGACAATCCTACTGATGATCAATCCCTATTTTTTACATACTTCATTATTATTTAATATAATAAATAAATTATATTAAGTAAAATATAGATTTGGATAATCCTACTGATGATCAATCCCTATTTTTTACATACTTCATTATTATTTAATATAATAAATAAATTATATTAAGTAAAATATGGATTTGGTTAATCCTACTGATGATCAATCCCTATTTTTTACATACTTCATTATTATTTAATATAATAAATAAATTATATTAAGTAAAATATGGATTTGGTTAATCCTACTGATGATCAATCCCTATTTTTTACATACTTCATTATTATTTAATATAATAAATAAATTATATTAAGTAAAATATGGATTTGGTTAATCCTACTTATGATCATTATTTAAAAACAAATTTTTGCTCTGTTTAAAAGGTTGTGTGATTTTCCATTTTTCATTTTAATAAATACTTTAAGATATTGAAAAATAGAATTAAATTATTTTATAGATTTTAGTTAATTTCTTCATAAAAATATTTTTTTAATTCAATTTTATGTAAATAAATTGAAATTAATAGTTAATGCGTTTTTAATTTTATTTAAGAAAGCACATAATGATTTATTCTTTCTCTTTAATTTCTCTTATAATTATTGTTCAGCACTTTTCAATTTCAAATGCAAGTCCATCGGTAATTTAATTAATAGGGGTAATTAATTTAGCAATCCATTTTAATTATTAGGTTGAGGATAATATGCTAATTGCATTTATGAAAGGTCACCAAGAAATGCAAATTAGTAAATATTCAATTCAAAAATATGAGGCACACCTTGGCATTTTGTATTTTATGAGAAAGAATTGGCAATGTGACAAAATTGCGGTGGAGTTTGAAGAATATGAACGGACAGAATGCCAAAAATATCGCAAATATTTGGACATTTTGCACGAATATTTGTGCAGAGAATACGTTGGGATTCACACAAAGAAGCCAAAATTTGTGCTTAAAAATAAAATTGAAATTGAAGGACCAATAATTTATGCGGTGAATTGTTTGGCCACAATTTTTCAATTTTATTTTAATTCGGAAGAGAGTGAGTTTAATGAATATAAATTAAACAGATTATTTAATTATAATTATGAACCAAAATTATTGAATAATGAGAAGAGATTGGATTATGAACAAAAATTGTCAATTAATGAAATGATTTTGCAATTGGCAATTGACACAGCGAATGAATGGCAAACAAATGAAAGTTTAGACGGAATAATTCGACAAAATTGTGGAGATAAATTTGACAAAAAGTTAGAGAAAATGTTCAAAAAAGCGGAAAAAAGGACAAAAGAATACGGTCCTTGGGGTGCCAATGAAATAAATGATGACAAGCATCTGATAATTGCGTATTCGGAATTTGATGATCAATGGAAATGGGTAAGACTTAACGTTCAATGTAAATTAAATAAATTCAAAATTTAGATTGATGATGCTCTATTTTCGGAATTTGTCAAAGGATTAGCGACAAATTTGGAGAATTTTTTTAAGATGGCTAAAGAATATTCAAATTATTTACGTCTAAAGAAAGAGAAAGGATATTATATTATCTTTAATGAAAGACCAATGATATCTTTTGGGTTATACCAAATTGAGAAAATGAAAAAGCATTTGACACAAAAATATAAAGCCCATCTTGGCATTGTGTATCAGATGAAAGAGAATTGGCATTGTGATAAAATTGGGGAAGAATTTAATGAATATAAACGGAGAGAATGCCAAAAATATCGAAAATATTTGGACATTTTGTACGAATATTTATTCCGATTGTATGCTGAAGGTTGTATTTTAAATTAACGATTTAAATATTATAATATATTTAAGGTAAAAACACTGATTTTGCCAATAAATTGCCAGCAGTGAAGCCAATATTTAGGCCTTATTACGACGGATTTAAGCTCAGCAATTTAATTTCCGTCATTAAAAGCCTACATGAATTTTCGAAATATTTTCGGACAAAGTTGAGTGTGGTTTTGTTAAATGAAGACGAATTGAATTATGAAATTAAAGAGGAGAAAAGTGGAGAAAACTCATCAACCCAAAATGAAATTGTAATTGCCAATCTTCGAAAAGAATTTAAGCAAAAAATACAAAAAATGTATGAAAATGCAAATGAAAATGCCAAGGAAGAAAAGGCAAAATTGGAAAAAGCAATGGAAAATGCGGCAAATAGTGAAGAAAAAGAAGACCTGGAAGAGGAATATTTGGACAAATTTGACACTTTCAATTCGTCGCCATTTTCATAAAAATTTTTCGGTGTCAACAAATTCGGGCTTTTTAAAAGATCATTTGTTTATTTTTGGCATTTAAATCGCATTGGGAGTTAAGCTGACAAACATTTAATTAAAATTCAAAGATTATTTTTTTCGATTTTGATAAAATTCAATTTATAATTAATTTTCCTATGCTATTTAAATGAACATTTTTCACTGCGCATGCTTCTCTTGGCACTTTGTATTTTATGAGAAAGAATTGGCATTATTGTGATAAAATTGGAAAAAAGTTTAAAGAAAAAATACCAAAAATTATCGCAAATATATTAAGTTTTTTAAATTTATTTGTTTAAATTCGGATTCAGGATTCGATATGGCTGACAATTTGGATTCTGTGCCCCCCAAAAAATTAAGATAAATTTTTTTAGGGATTTGGGTAAATTTTGTTTTTTTGAACCCTTACTGAAATTTATATTTAATGTTGGCTTTTCTCTTCATTTTAAATTCATCTTTAGCTATTGATTGATTATTAAATTTTCAGCCATTTTTTATAAAAATTCATAATAAAATAAATATATAATAAAAAATAATCTAGTAAGTATTTCATTAAATAATAGGAGTAATTTACTTTATTTAAATAAAAATAGAACCTAATAAGGAAAACTCAAGAAAGCCAAGCAAAAAGACATTGGAAATTTTCGTTTATTTTTATTAAATTAATTTATTAATTAAATTTTTTGTTTTCATTTTTACTTTTAACAAGGCGAGAGTGTTTGTGCATAAAGTCAAGTGGGTAGTGTGTTCTGCTTTCTTCTTTCTTTTGCTGGTTCGATTCCGCTTGGCTCCACTTCAAATTTTAATTAGTAATAATTGCCCAATTACGACGGCCAATGATGACAAAATTAATTGCTGAAGACAATTAATTTGTTGACACAATTAAACATTCTCATAGATACTTCTGAGGCAGTGCGTAGTAATTTTTAAATAAAAAACAAAGAAATTTAAAATTAATTGCTGAAAATTAAAATAATTTGCAGGTATTTTAAATAAATTTGCGAAATTAAAAGACAAATAATTTTGATTAATTTTAAATTTTGCTTAAAATCGGACAAATTTTGAATGGCAAAATCCAATTTTATTCCACCACCACCGCCAGCATTTGTATAAATAAAATAAACCCCCAAAAAAGAGCTCACAAAAATAAATATAATAATGACAAATTTTGAAAAATCAAGCGCATAAAAATGTGGCGCCAAATGCCATTCGTCTTGCGCGACTTTTATTGGCACTAATTGCTGCACACTTTTGGCACTCAGTGGCGCCGCTGCGCGCTGTTGTGGGTTTGCAGCTTGGGTCTTCTGCTGGTGGGCATGGCTGTGACGGCACTGGCATTTTGATGGCTGGTGAAGCAGCTAAAAAATGATTAAAATTTTTAAAAAATTTTTAGATTAAAAGCAGGCAGGCATCCCACCCGACCATGGAAAGCCTGTCAAAATTTTTTTGGAATATGCTCGGGATAATAGTTATTAATCTGCATTTTCCATCCTTGAAGAGAGAGAGGTTAAACAATAAATTTTACCCCCTATTTTAATTCCCTCTCCCTTAAATTACTAAATTTCATCGATTAAATTTTAATATACGCTCCAATGTAAGGGATTTTTTTGAAAATACGGTAATATATTTTGAAAATTCTCACGTTTTCCGGTTTTGGCCGCTTCGATGGCCGAGCGGAGGACAATTGAGCGCTTCTTACGTCCGCCACCGCCGCCGCAACCGCAGCAGCAACAGCCTAAAACTTTTTTGGTTAAAAAATTAAAAACTTTTTGGATTTTACATGGCCTGCAACAGCAACAGCCACAGCATTTGCAACAGCAGGGGCAAGTCCTGAAAATTCGGGAAAAAATTAGGAAAAAATTTCCAAAACATCGATTGCCTAGACCTTGGCAATTTGATCAGCAGTGGTGGGTTACAACATTGGCACGGCCCGACACAGGTACAGCCACAACAGCAAGGCTTACTGTAATAATTAAAAAATATAAAAAAATTTCAGAGAATTTAAAAAATTTCCTCTTACCAACAGCAGCAACAACTGGCATCAGCAAAATGTTGGTTCTGGTCAATGTTTGCAAACAGAATGACCAACAGAATTGGGAATGTGAAGAGCAATTGCATTTTATTTTTTAAATTTTGTTTTTTTAATTTTCTAAATTTAAAATTATTTAAAATATATTTTTATTTATTATTATTTTTGAGGGGGGGGGGTAAATAAATATATTTAAATTTATTTAATATTCCAAATTTTTGTGGGTTTGTGGTTCTGTTCTATCGTCACATTTCGTCCCAATTTATACCGATCGGGACACACTCCCAATTTTTTGTCCAGTGACGTCCACCTAATTATGGCCAATTAATTTGTTATTGTTCGTCCATGGAAAGTGTGTGGTTCGCTGGTAGAGTAACTGATGGAGGACGGACAGTGAGTGGACACAATGAAAAATTCGTCGGCCAATCAGACGGATGAAGAACAAATTTTTAATTGTGTCCGATCAGAGTCGCAGGAATTGTCTCATTTTTCCGATCAGAAAAACGAGTCCCCGCGCGGGCGGAGTGGGAACAACGAAAGTGTGGCGTTGTGATGACGCAAAAAAAAATGCAAAAATAAATATACAAAATAACAAAATGTGTGCGTCGAAGGGAAAATAACGGAAAATCGGCGCTACTAAAAATGGAATTTGTGATGTCATCATGGGCGATAGAAGATTTGATCGCAACATATTGTAATGCTAAAGATAGTATTTTTCAAAATGAGAGATATACGGTAGTGTGATAATTTGACTGTTTAGGCTTAAACGGTAGTTACTGAAATTTAGTGTTCCCGATACAGCATATTTAAATTTTCCGTAGAATCTGTTTTTTTAAATACAGTACCACTAACCATTTTTGTAAATTTTGTGGATATTAATTTTTTTTTTTAAACTACGACCATTTTTGGGTCCGATTTTTTTGTCAGTTCAGTTTTTCGATTTTCTAGCATTTTTTAGCAATTAAATTATATTAATTTGCATTTTTATTTTATTTATGTATTTTATTCTATTGACCATATCATGTTTTTCTAATTGTATTCATTCCTGTGTTTTCCGCTATAAGTGCAATATGTTGCCTTGCAGTTTGCTCAAATAAAAAAAAATAAATAAATAGATTTAATTTACATTTAAAATAATAAAATCAATTAAAAAGCATTTAAATTTTTATTTAAGATAAAATAAATTAACGCATACAATAAAATAAAAAGAAATTAAAAATCTGTCCAATTAATGATCAAAGTGCGGCAAATGGCTCTTCACCTCCCAACGGCAATTTGCTGGCCCTCTGTTGCATAATTTCACGAAATCTCATATTTCCTTCCGCTTCTCTGTCCGCAATGGGTGAGGTCCTGAATTTTTTTTTAAGGCCTCAAAAAATTTTTTTAAGGCCTTCAACACAAAGTATAGGAAATTTGTGATTTTATTAGTATTTTAGGGTCGGGGTCATTTTTGCGCAGACAAGTTTAAAGTTTCATAACTTTTTTTTTATTCAACCAAATGAAATGATATTGATATTAAGCTATAGGTCTAAATGTTCTTTATTAGCCTGCAAAATTTCAAAATTATATTAGGCTTAAAAAGAGATATAGCGCGCTGCCAAAATGGCCAGAAAAATGCAATTTTTTGAGGTTTTTTGGCCATAACTTTTTTGTTTCTCATTTGTCAGCTAAATTTTTTGAAACTTTGCAGGTTAATAGGCACTATCAAGCCACTTAAAATCATACCAAGATTATTTAATTTGGTTGGTAAATAAAAATGACATGATTCGTTCTGCGCCAAAATGGCCAGAAAAATGCAATTTTTTGAGGTTTTTTGGCCATAACTTTTTTGTGTCTCAGCTAAATTATTTTAAACTTTTCAGGTTAATAGGCACTATCAAGCCACTTAAAATCATACCAAGATTATTTAATTTGGTTGATAAATAAAAATGATATTACGTTCTGCGCCAAAATGGCCGGCGCCTAAGTGGGCGGTTCCCAGTATTTTAAGAGAAAAAACTGAAAATACGATGATAAAACAGTGCTTCGAAAGTTTTAATTAAATTTTTATGAAATAAAATTTATTTTTTTTTTTATTTTGAAAAAGGTATGGAATTTTTTGGAAAAAAAATTGGTTAAAAATCATTAAAATAGGGAATATTTTACGAATTACGATGATAAAACAATATTATGAAAAAAAAATTAATTCAATTTTATGAATATTTAATTTAAATTTTTTTTTAGAAAAATGGAATTTTTTGAAAAAAAATTGTTGACAGAATTTGAGAAAAAATAAATTTTCAAAAATAAAAATTAACTAAAATTTAAATAGTCTTTTTTCTTACTTTTTATCCACACCCGCAGATGCATCTGGTGGGTTCATGTGCAGTGAATGTGAAAATTTCAAGTCATGAAATTGTCGCTCTTCGGCATTGAAATTTTTTGCTTGGCTCCTCAGCCCAGTGATTGACATTTTGGCATCGGCCATGACCTTTATTTTATGATTTATTAAAAAACAAAGCAAATTTAAGTTATTTTTTTTAACAAAGACGAATGCGTAAAAAAAGCAAAAATTTGTAATATTAGTATGTATAAAAATTTGTTAAAAAAATGAAAATTCGAAATTCAAAATAAAAATCTAAAATTATGGCTTAAGAAAAAGCATAAAGTTTTCTCTTCTGAATGAAATATGAAAATTGGATTATTTGTTTGATTGATTTTTAAAAAAATCCCAAACAAGTCAATCCCCGTCTATGACAGAAATTATTATGTCAATTTTAGAAAAAAAAACGAAACTTTTATTGGATAAATGAAATTTTTGTTTACGAACAGTTTAAGGAAAATTTCTTGAAAATTTATTTAAAATAAATAATTATGGACAAAAGCTACCATTGCGGTCGAGTTATATTGGCCTGAAATTAAAAATTTTTTAAATAATTTTTATGAACCAAAAATCGTTTTACCCAAATTGAATGGTTCAATATCGCCGTGCAAGCATTGGTGCAAAAATTCCTCAATGAATCCGGCCATTGCCAATGTGTTGTGCGGTTTTCTGGGACCATGGCCTAGAATTTTTTTTTAGAAAATTTATTCCTACAATAATTTTCATGATTCTTGAAACGAATATAAAGCGTTATTTTATGTTTTAAAATTATTATTTAAGCAAAAGGTCCAAAAAAAAATTTTTGAAAAAATATTAAATGAAAAAACCAAAAAATTCCAAGAAATTTAAATAAAAATTGAAAAACTAATCGTCAAATTTTTTCCAAAATATCAAAGTTTAAAAAAATATTCATATTTTTCTTTCTTTTTCACCACACCTTCGTCGGGAAACAGAATGTATGTCACTGGGATGTGGTTCCGCTTTAGTGCAGCAACAAATTGGTCTTAAAATTATAATTTAAAATTTTTTTTGAAATTTTTTGAAACATTTTACACCTGACTCGGCCTGCTTAACCCGTGGGTCGTTTGCCCCGTGGACGATCAGCAGTGGATTCTTGACCCGATTTGCAAAGTACAGTGGTGATCGGCTTTTCAAAAAACGACGGCCTAATTTTAAAGTAATTTTTAATGTTTTGAATAATTTGAGTTTTATTAAATTTTTAGAGGATTTTTTAGTGGGTTTTAAATTTTTTTAAATTGTTACTCCTACCCCCCTAAAAATTTCCTTGAAATCAGCAAAATTAATGCATAATTTTAGGATTAGCTAAACCTAAAGTCAATTAGTAGCTTTTCAAATTTGGTGCGATTTGATAATTTTTATAAAAATTATGAGGGAATAAAATTTTAAAAATGATATAAATTTAAATGAATTTTATATAAAAGAATAAATTTTTAGTTAAAAATAAAAATATAAAACTATGCACCTTCTTCCGTGTTTTTATCAGCTCCAAGCATTGTGATCATGTCGTTGTAGAAGCCGAGCCAATACGGAGGAATTGTGTCCAATAAAGTGATCAGATTTGAAGGTCCAACAATGTCCACCCCTAATCAATTAATTAATCATTTATTTTAATTGCATTGGTTTCTATTATTGTTTAAATTAGAAGCATTAATTAAATAATTCATTCTATTTGAGTTATTCATTAGCGAATTAATTTTAATTGACAATTATTTATTTTAATTGGTTTATTTTTCTTCTTTGATTTATTACCGCACGCAAAAATGTCGGGTGTGAAGGTCATTCCGACCAATGTAGCATAACCTCCATAGCTGCCACCTAATTTTAAAAAATAACAAATATAAAAAATATAAATTATTTTATTGATAAAAATGGACCCAATTATTTATTAAATTATGAAAAAAATATGAAATTATTTGTGAAGCGAGTGTAAGTTTGCGAATTAAAAAAAAACAAAATCAAAGTTTTTCTATGCCGTTAATTTCGGCACTTTTGTCAGAGCCAAGTTTAGATCATCATAGCCTTTTTCTTTGCTGAACAAAGCCAACAAAGTTGGTATTATTCGAAAGCTCTTAACAAGCTCCTGAGTGAGGCTTTTCAAAATGCACAAAGAAATACGGACATATAAAAAAGTAAAAATAAAAATATACAAAAATTCTGAGTTCCCCCGGATTAGAATCTAATTAATTTAATATTAATTATTAAATTGATTGCCTCACCCATTATGGCCACTTGGCGTCGGTCCGCAATGTTGTTGCTCACCAAGAAGTCAACACCGTCCAACAAATCTTGGTGCATTTTACGGCCCCATTCACTGTTGCCAGCGTTTGTAAGATTTTTGCCAAAGCCCACAGAGCCTCGGAAGTTGATCTTAAAAGCCATTTGTTATATTGTATATTAACTGGGTCCATTTTTTCGTATATTTTTATCGCAAATTTATTATTAAATGAATTTACTTTTAAAATAATTTAAAAATTTAAAAAAAATAGTGCTCGGCGTTCTGGTATCCTTATATACTCAGCGATATCCTCAGCATATGGGTAATTTTTTTTTGTAGTTTCTAACAACAACCTGGGTTTTTCCTGGGCCTGGATTTTTGTCCAGGACAATCCAGGTCCGGGTTCAGGCTTTTTCAAAATACCGAGCTCTAGTTCTAGGTCTTTAAGACGCTAATTTTAACTAATTTATAGAAACGGAACACAATAAATTCATTAGGAATTCTTTTTCCTTTAAATTGGCATTCCGAATTAGTGTTTTTTTTAATTGCCTGGAGCACAGCGTATCCTCGGCTGGTCAGCCACGCGTTGATGGCGGCGAAGCCGAAGAAATCGCGCGATTTTGGGCCCCCGTGGACGAGCACAATCAATTTTTGGGGCCGTCGTGGCAACATGCCCTGGCGTGCCAACTCCAGCTTATCCCCACGCACTTGTGCCGGCGACAACAACGGGGTCTGAGCTCATGGGAAATCTTTGCACTTGAACCTTTTGAACTCAACAAACTTTTTGTCCTTATTTCCAAGGACAGTCCTTATTTTCTAAAAGTACAACTCGTTTGTAAAAGATGATTTTGTTCAACCATAATGTAAGGGTTCGAACAACAGGGTTTCATTAAATGG
Organism: Heterodera glycines; assembly: GCA_004148225.2. Lineage (NCBI taxonomy): Eukaryota > Metazoa > Nematoda > Chromadorea > Rhabditida > Heteroderidae > Heterodera > Heterodera glycines. The sequence continues at coordinate 395,789 of CP049706.1, read as the reverse complement.
AAGAATTTCAGCATTTAGGTTTATAGTCCTTGTTTATAAGGACTGTCATTATTTGCTTACAAAATTTTGTTTATAAATATCTTTTTACATAAATATTTTAGAGAAATCATTGGTTATTTCGTGAAAACAAATGCTCTGTGATTCCTGGTGACAAAAAAAAGCTCTCCCGCGAATGAGACAGAAAGATGGCTCCCGTAAATTAATTCAGCATTCTTTTTTGTCCTTATTCATAATGACGGTCCTTATTTAATTTAATGTATCCTTATAAAAAAAAGTATTTTTTAAAATTTCTCTTTTTAAACATTTTTTATTCTAATTTGAATAGCAAAATTAATTGCCGTGTTGTATGAAATTATTTAATTTTTTCATTTAAATACTGTACTTATTTTTTAAACATTTTCAATGAAAATCTCTAGATGAATTAGAAAATTTTGTTGTTGAAAATTTCAAATTTCTGGCATTTTATTTCATATTTGGTAAAAATAGATAAATTAATATTTAGGGTAATTTGTTTGTTTACCTGTGGTGGTAAGCTTAAATATGCTTGAATGCGTAAGCCATCCCGTGCCGAATAATCAAACCCAATCATTTTGCTTAGGGGTCGTCCAGCCAACTCAGGACGAGTGGTGAACAGCTGCAATTTTCACAAAAAAATAATATATAAAAATACTTAATAATAATTAAAAATATATTTAAATGAATATATTTAAAAAATGATTTTTTTTTTTTAAACGAACGTAATCAGCACGTTTTTTGCTTCTTTTGTAGAGAAAATATCTAAATGAGTTTTTATGTACACAATAAATTTAAATCAAAAAATTTTCCTAATTTTTTCGAAACGTTTTCATTTTAAAATTTATTTAAATCAAAATGTTACTCAAACGGTTGATCGTCAGAGATGAAGCTGACCAGCCATGTTTCGAAGTCCATGCTTAAAATAATAATAAATAAAAATTGCAATATAATTTAGTGTGTATTTAAAAAAAAATTATTTTTTGTCAATTTTCTTAATAAATTTCATTAATTTTCTGGTTATGGGCCTGATTACCTCATGCTTTCAATGACTGGTGTTCCTGATGGTCGCAAATTGACCAAATATTGCATATCATCCTAAAAAATTTTAAAAATTATTGTTTTCAAGTTCTAAACGAAGAAAAGTTTTTTTTTTTTAAATATTTTCTTTTAGGCTCAAATTCTTAAGAGTCGATTTCATTTACAGAAAAAAAACGGGGTACTGTACATGATCCCCATATAGTACAACGCATTATGTTAAAACAAGACTTTTTGCTTTAAGCTGCCAGTCATGGTCCTTTTCGGAAATCTTGTTCTGGTCGTAGTACGGCTTTTTGTTTTCGAAAATCAGGTCTCTCGTCCAAAAACATTAAGTGACCCCGACCGAATAACTTCTAGTCCAGAAGTGCGAACCATTTTGTGCCAATCCCGGCCATTGATCCCAGAAAGTGAGGCAACTAATTTCAGTACTCCGAAAAGGGCAGAAATCTCGGTTTGGTTTTTTTTTTTGGTTTCTCGGCTGCCCCTTAAAAAAGGTCCTTGAATGATTGAATTCGAATCCAATTTTTTTGGGGTATTTTCAAATGTATATTAAATTTATTAAAACTGACCAGCACTGTCGTGTTTGCCACATAAATGTCCGGTTTGTGATAAATTTCGGTGACCGACAACACAGTGCGCTCGGTTGGGTGGAAAATCACACCTTTAAAATTTTCAAATATTTTTTTAAAAATTATTTTTTCCGATTTACCGCCAATTTGTGCTTTTTGGGCTGTGTAAAGAATTTCGTTGCGTTCAGGCCGCCCAAAATCGTGCACAACCAATTGGCCAAGGTCCTAGTGAAAAATTTAATTTTTATAAATAGTTTAAAATCTATTTTTTAATTTAACATTCTAAAACATTTAATCTTTTTTTTATTTAAATCCCGTTTGTAAAATTTTTAAAAACACCAAAAATTGGCTAATATGAACTTAAAAATCAAGAAAATAATTAGAAAAAAAGAAATAATTATTTTTATAGGAGAAATGTTTTTCATTTTTTATTATCTAAAAAATATTATTAATTGAATGTTAATCCATCCAAAATAAATCCAAAAAAAAAAAAAAATCCATATAAATATTTCAAAAAATATTTAATAAATTTCTGTGTTTACTGTATCCGCGCCCCATTGCCAATAAATGCGACGGTTGTCAGCGGTGAATGAAATTGGCCTGAAATTTTACAAAAATTAATGCAATAATTTTTTTAAATTTAAATATTTCATGTACAGTGTAAGCGCACGGTCATCTGGCGGCACTCGCAAATACTCCACCCAATTGTGCGGCTCAGAGGTCAGTCGACTGGGGTTTGCAATGTCGGAAAGTCTGAAAATTTTTGCGATATCGCTTTTTGAAGATTATTAAATTTTTCTAGTGTTGATAACTTTTTTTTTATATAAAACATCTATCTAAGGCATGGTTTGTTATTTGCATCAACTTCGCGTTAGATACAACCATCTTAGTACAGTATATTATATTACAGTATCACTTTTGAAAGCATGCAATTCCATTGAAGCATTCTCCATAATGAAACTGACTACAGTAACACCTAATTTTAGGCATTCATTTTATTTATAATATTTTAATACTTGTAAAAGATCAGCGACCCGTCCATGGCCTCCTGTACAACCATTCGAATTTTCAATTCATTATCAACAACAATTTTGGCGGGAAATCGTTCATTGTGGAAAACCTTTATTTTGGGGCACATTTTAAAATTGAAAATTAATTTTAAAAATTTTAATTCAAACCATTCGCATTTGATTGTTGATTAAGTCCAGCTCGTACACATTGTGAAAGGCTGGGTTTTCATCATTCAGCCCGATCAAAACGCGATGGTCTCGCAAATTATTCCCGATGATCATCGCCTAAAATTATATTTATTTTTTAAATTTATTTTTTTTTAATTAAATTTAAATATATTTTTAAGCAATTTGTTTGTTTCAGTAATTAATTTTGAACTTTGCCCTAAATTTGATTTAAATCATTTTTTAATACCTTAATGCCTGTCTTTTCGTTTATTGTGTACACAGGATTAAATGGTGACGGCTAAATTTAAAGTTAGATAAAAATAATATTTTGAATTCATTTCAAAATTAAATTGTTTTGTTTATTTTTAATAATTTCTAAAATAAATGTATTATATTATGATTTAATTTACTTTTTATTTATTTATTAATGAATTTTTTACTATTAATTTTATAATTTTTATTTATTTTTTTATTATTCAAAAATAAAATTTGTACATTGCTGATGTTTATTTTATAAAGACGATAGTTTTCGTCGCCATCATTGTCCTGGTGATACAACAAAATATTTGGTACCCCCGTCCACTGATAACCTAAAAAACATTTAAAAATTTATTTGTTATTTTATAATAAATTTACCGCTTATATGACGCTTGTTTTCAAATGTGACCGGCTTACTGTATTTACAGGTTTGGCATTTTGTGTAGACATTGCTAATACCGTACTAAAGCAGAAAGTATAATTAGTATAACCTTTCCATGCAAATAAATGGGGAATTATTATAAATTAAAATCGACAATTTTTATATTTTTAAATTTGAATTTTCTTTTTTTCTCACTTCATTTGGCGCTAAAAATCCAATTATTTGGCCATCCGGTGACAGAGTAACTGCCGAATATTTTGGGTCATTAAACAGCAAAATGCGAGGGATTAATTGAGCCGTCGAAATAGCAAAAATTGAGAACAAAATGACGAAAAATAGCATATTTTGTAGTGAGGTAGACTTTCTAAATTAATGTAATTATTTTCAAAAATTATATTAAATTAATTTAAATATTTTTGAAAAAAATAATTTTATATAAAGTAAATGATTTAATTTTAATTTTATTAAATTAATTTTTTAAATGGCTTTCTCCTCAATTTCAGTTGAAATAAGTTTTTTTTTGTAAATTCCTAGTAATTTAAAAAATCAAATTATTAAATACGTCAATTAATTCTGATATTGCACTTAATTCTATTTAATGTTGAATTAACTAATCATTAATTAGTTAATTAATTTAATTAATTAATTGCCCATTAAAAATATATTGATAAATCAAATAAATTAATTGAATATTTTCCGAAAAAAATTCCTATAGAACCAAAGATGAGCTTGCTTAGAGATCCAGATTTATGAAAAGGAACCGGAAAAAGCATTTGGAAAGAGTCAAAAATGGAAAATCATTGGCTTTACCTTTTTGTTTGCCTTCTTTTTTGACTCATTCATGAAAGCTGAGAACAAAAAATAATGGAAAATTGCGGAGAAAAAGAACCAATTAAATAAATATTTTAATTTAATTTTTTTAATTAATAATTTATATCAAATTATTGAACTAAGATTTAAAAAAAAGAATTAATAATTGCGTTGAAGTTTAAATAATTTTATTTGAGAAAGAAAAAATAAAAGAAAAATTATTTTTTGAAGGAAAAATTTTAACAATAGGAGAAACGCGGAAAATAATAATAACAAGGAAAATTAATTAAAAAATAATGATTAAAATATTATAAATAATAAAAATATATTCCGAATATAAAATAATAAAAAAATGATGAATAAAACATTAATTAAAAGAAGTAATAGCGAAAATATTTAATTCAACCATTGGTAAAATGAATAAATAATTAAATTGGAAAAAAATTTATTTAAATTAAAAAAATAAAATTTCAAACATTTTAAAATTTTCATCGTTCGCCTTGGCTTTAAATACTCAAAAAGCTTCACTGTGTATACTATTCCACTTAAATTTTAACGGACGTACAACTTCGTGGACAAACACCGACAGATCACAAATTGCGGCAGTCGCTTCACCGACGGACGGCCAACAAAAAAAAAATCCGCGCAAATTTCGCGCACCGATCACCGCCGACGGGGGACACAAAATTTTACCTTCCTAACGCTTAAATCCATCCCCGATTTTTTTTAAAACCAACTCTCCGCCGGGGGACACACCAATTTTTACCTTATTTCCTCGCCCGCTTAATCCGATATTTTTAAAATCCGATCTGTCCACCGGTCGGTCAGTCGCTTAATTTATTATTTATGCTGTTTTGTGTCAACGAAAGTCGTGGTGTCGACTTGCGACAGGCGAACATCATCACCCAAAATTTGGAAATATTCTTGTGTTGACAAAAGCGAAATTGAATTACTTTTTAATATTTTTATTTTGAAAATAATTAAAATTTCCTGAATTACAATGCTTTATCAGCCAAAGATACCAATCTTTCTGAATTTCCAGATTTGTCGTGTAATTAGAGAAACACTATCTGAAAATTAAAATATCCTAAATTAATCCGTTTTACTAAATGTTTTGATTGAAAAAAAGAAACGAAAATGTAATTTATTTAAAAAATTAACGTGAAAAATTTAATAACACGAGAAAAATAATAATTTCATTTGCGCTAAAATGATTCGTGAACGAATGTTTGAGCCTTCCCAATAACAGGGTACCATCAATTTTGAATTTTTCAAAAAAAAAAAACTCGCGCAGGGAATATTTTTTTTTTGCGCAATCTCCCCCCAGAAGGCCGAGAATTCAGAAGGTGTATTATCTAGCCCATTATTAAATCCAATAATTTTGTAATCCACAAAACAAAAATGTGTTCCAATATTTACGCAAGTAAAAAACATAAAAGAGAAAATGTATAAAAATGTATAAAATGGAAAAAATGACAGAAACATTGATGAATAAAAAAAAGGAAAAAGTAATTGAAAAATTTGAAAGAAAAGCAAAAATTTAATTAAAAAGTGAATTTTTATGAAATGGCGACGAATGAAAGTGCCAAATTTATAAATGTGAAATGAAAAACAAAGTGGAAACAGAAGTAATATCAGTCAAAATTGAAAAAATATAAAAAGCCTCGTTGAGACGAAGAAATTTTTCATGAAAATGGCGACGCATTGATTTTTTTTTATTTTTAAATTATTTAAAAAAAAAGTTTACCAATGAATTTGGGGTTAAAAAATACGCTGGCCACGAATATGAACTCAGCTTTTAAAAATCATTGACTTTTATCTATGATTTTCATCAAACATCATAAAAAATAATCCGCAGCCAAGCGGATTCGAACCCCAGACCCAGTTTACGTCCACGATCAGAAAGTTCAATAATAAAAAAGAAAATAAAACTTAAAATAAAAAAAAAACCTTAAAAAAAAGAACAAAGGAAAAAAAATAACCCAGTTTTCTTCTATTAAAAAAATTAAAACTAATGTTAAGAATATAAAAAATACCAGACTAAAATTAAATCTGTCTTCTTGTTGATTCCCACATTTTCCTCCAATTGTCCTCCGCCCCAAATATTTATTTATTTGTTTTCCAACAAATAATTGATTATTTATTGGACTGTTTAAGCTCGGTTAGGTAAGACCGAACACAATGCCACCAATTGCTGTGCAAAAACGATCTCTTTGGGGCCTTATGAGGCGGGGGTCTGGGGTTCGAATCCGCTTGGCTGCGGATTATTTTTTATATGTTTGATGAAAAATCATAGATAAAAGTCAATGATTTTTAAAATCTGTGTTCATATTCGTGACCAGCGTATTTTTTAACCCCAAATTCATTGGTAAACTTTTTTTAAAAATAATTTAAAAATCAAAAAAAAAATCAATTAGTTGACAAAAAATCTCCATTGCCTAATATTCATTAAATAGAGTTCGTCTTTGCCAATTATCTTTTGCTTTTGCGTTTTCCAATTTCTTCTTTTCTTCCTTGACACTTTCTTTTGAATTTTAATATTTTTTTCCATTTTTGGCAATTTCGGTTGGTTTATTCAAATTTTTTATTCCCTTTTTTATAATTTTATGCAAATTTTTGGTCTCGCGCTACACTTAAATTTGTACCAAATGTTCATTTCCAATCAAAAAGAAAAGGGCAAGAGTTATGAGTTCCCTCCATTTGCAATTTTTGCTGCCAAATTTATTATGGCCGTTGACTAAGCAAATAATGGCCACATTCCTTGTCCCTCCTCTCCCTTTCTCTATCGGTCCTCCTCTCGTTTCTCTAGTGGATGCTTTGTCCCTGCCTCCCGTTCTCTCTCGGTCCTCCTCTCGTTTCTCTAGTGGATGCTTTGTCCCTCCTCTCCCTTTCTCTATCGGTCCTCCTCTCGTTTCTCTAGTGGATGCTTTGTCCCTGCCTCCCGTTCTCTCTCGGTCCTCCTCTCGTTTCTCTAGTGGATGCTTTGTCCCTGCCTCCCGTTCTCTCTCGGTCCTCCTCTCGTTTCTCTAGTGGATGCTTTGTCCCTGCCTCCCGTTCTCTCTCGGTCCTCCTCTCGTTTCTCTAGTGGATGCTTTGTCCCTGCCTCCCGTTCTCTCTCGGTCCTACTCTCGTTTCTCTAGTGGATGCTTTGTCCCTGCCTCCCGTTCTCTCTCGGTCCTACTCTCGTTTCTCTCGTGAATGCTTTGTTCCTCCCTCCCTCAATTCCTCCCCCCCGCCCCCCTTCCTTTTCATCCATCGATCCATCAAGACTGTCTCTTCACCGGGTGTACCCCAAAACGTCGCCGGCCGAAGCGTCGCCGGGAGGTTTTTTGGACCATAACTTTGTTAATTATCAATCAAATTAAGTAAAAAACTTTATCGAAAAGCGTACCGCAAAGTAAAACTAAATAAAATATCACTCCCGGTTTTTTCCAATTTCTCGGTGCCCCCGCTTTTAATACAAATGCAAGCTTTAATCGATTTTAGATTTACTCACTTTTTGGTGTTGCTAATGTCTCATCGCGGAGAATATCGTCCTCAGATCCAAATGAAGCTCAAGCATTCACTCGTGGCTTTTCATTTGTTTCTCATTGTAATGCTCAGAATTACGATAGAATGACACTGTCAGCTAGCTTTTTTCTTAAATTTTACAAAAAATTCCATTTGCGAGACAACAGTATGGGGGATAATTGGAGATTAAATAGAGGGATTATTTTTTAACCTACTCAGAAAGGGGGGGGGGATAATTGGAAACTGGACGATTAAGACAAGGGATAATTTTTCAATCTCCTCAGAAAGGGGGGGATAATTGGAGATTAAGATAGAGTGATTATTTTTCAAACGCCTCGTAGATTGTGGGATAATTGGAGTTGGGGGATTAATCGAGATTGGGAGATAAAAAGAGCATACGCATTCGATTTTTAAGCAATCTTTTTTAGTTTTCCGGTGTTGTGCTCTTCGTTTTTGCTTTATGGCTTCAATTTGACCCTGCCCATGAATTTCTTCTCCGTCTCGTCCACTTCTCCGAGTCAATTCCCTATTTCGAGTTCGCTGTTTACTTAATGTTGGGCACATCGCTCTTCATTTTTATTGCCGTCGGGATTGGATTCTCGGCACTTTGGAAGCTGGAGCGGTGTTTGCTTAGCGGGGTGATTTTTTTTTCTTTTAATAATTAACAATTGCCATAAATCAAAGTAAATTGTGTTGCCTTTACTGAGTAGTTGGGCTTTGATAACTAGGTATGGTAATTATATGCACATAAAATCATAAAATATGTACCAAAAATTGCAAAATATGCACATAAAAAGTGAAAAATATGCACTTAAATTTGTCCATGTCGGAGGCAAAATTTCGAAAATTCTTCAAATTCGTTAAAATTTAAGCTAAAAATATTGAAAATAGTTAAATATGCTATTTAAAATCATTTTAGAAGAAAAAAATACAAATAAAAACGATTTATTAATAGGGCTCGGATTTATAGTTTTTTCACTATTTTTTTCCTGAGCTGCACGAAAAACATGTTTTTTCGGCTGTTGTTAAGCTACTTTTCGAGATATTAGCAACTATTTTATAGTTTTTTATTTTTAGCAACTAAAAAACTATAATTTTTTGAAAAAAACTATTTTCAACTATTTTGGCGTTTTGCCCAAAATTTGTTAACAAAAATGCAATAAAAAGGAAAAACACACCCTCTGGATCACCTTTTTGAAAATTTTCAAAAATAACCCCTAAGAATCGACTCAAAAAATTTTTCAAAAATTCATCACAAAGAAATGAAAAATTTCTCAAAAATTCATCTCCAAATTTATTTATTTATTTTCTTGACAAGAATTTCTATTTCAAACTATTTACCCATTTTTTGTAACTATTTTGGGGGTTTTTTAGAAACTAAAAATTAATTATTTTGGCAGTTTTTAGCAACTATAAATCCGAGCCTATTTATTAATTTTGCAGAAAATGAATAAAATCGAAAATTTTCCATTTTTGAACTTATTTTTGGCATAAATTTCCAATTTTTAAAGAATTACATTTTTATTAAATTTTTGAGAAAATAACTAAAAATGAATGTTTTTGACTAATAACGGTTCCTAGAGTCAAAATGATCGCTCTAATAGAGGGGGCCGTTTTAATAGAGGATTTTTTGCATAAATCCCCAAATATGCACATAAATCGCGAATATGCACAAATATGCAAATTACCATCCCAATTGAAAACAGTCAAAAAATCATTCTTCTGAACTCAGTTCTCTGTGCTGTTTCTGTTGTTGATACATTGCAAATTGCTCATCCTTATTCTTTTGTTTGCCTATCATTTTAAGGTGACTTTGGGGGGTCAGGGTCACTTTGGCATAGGCAATTTTCGCGCAGACAAGTTTAAAGTTTCATAACTTTTTTTTTATTCAACCAAATGAAATGATATTGATATTAAGCTATAGGTCTAAATGTTCTTTATTAGCCTGCAAAATTTCAAAATTATATTAGGCTTAAAAAGAGATATAGCGCGCTGCCAAAATGGCCAGAAAAATGCAATTTTTTGAGGTTTTTTGGCCATAACTTTTTTTTGTGTATCAGCTAAATTATTTTAAACTTTTCAGGCAAGCCATTTAAAATCATACCAAGATTATTTAATTTGGTTGGTAAATAAAAATGACATGATTAGTTCTGCGCCAAAATGGCCAGAAAAATGCAATTTTTTGAGGTTTTTTGGCCATAACTTTTTTGTGTCTCAGCTAAATTATTTTAAACTTTTCAGGTTAATAGGCACTATCAAGCCATTTAAAATCATACCAAGACTATTTAATTTGGTTGGTAAATAAAAATGATATGATCGTTCTGCGCCAAAATGGCCAGCGCCTAAGTGGGCGGTTCCCACCACTTTTTAATTTCTCCATTTTTGGTTTTAAGTTCCCTGATGACACCGATATGACTGAGTACCTCAGTAAAATGGCCCAAAATCGCTACCATCGCGACAAATGGGTGAACTCGGCACAATTTACACAAATGCATTCCCACAAAATGCCACTTTAGGCGACACCTCTGATGGATTCCATCCAATTTTATGTAAGCTTTTGTTTATCCATTTCAATGAGGTTTAGCATTTTCTTTGCACAGCACAAATGTTGCGGAGGAAGCGGTGCTCAAGACTATTCGGAGTCATTTTGGTACAAAACGAACACCCAAATGGGAATGCCAACCTACGGTAAATATTCCATGTGCACCAGGGTTGTTCCGGGACGAAAAAAATATCGGGTCGGCCGAAAAACCATCGGGCCGGGATTCGGGTTTCGGGACGAGAAAAATGTCGGGATTCGAGTCAATAAGAAAATTTTTTTATCGAATGAAAAAATCAATAAAATTTTTCCACTGCACGCTTTTTCCTAAAAATTTTTTCGGGGAATAGGAAGTCTGACGATGCCTATCGGCACCGCCGGAGAAAATTTTGAAAATTTGAGTGCACTTTGACACTTTTTGGGAACATTGGGGGCGGAGGTGTCGATAGGCGCCGCCGGGAAAAATTTGAAATTTTGAGTGAGATTTGTTAACAGATTTTGTCAAAAAAATAACCTAATCTTTGGTTAAGGCTGTTTAAAAAAGAAAAAATAATAATTTTTAAGTTGAAATGTTTTTTATTAATTAAATTTCAATTGAAATAATGTAAAGAAAATATATAAAACATTCTATCCCGGTGGGGAATTGAACCCAAGCGACAAATAATGAAAGGCAAAAAGTACAGACACTAGACCAAACAAACATATAAACGAATGCTTTAAAATAAATAATTATTTAATTTTTTTCTCAAAAATTTCTCCTTCTCCACCAATTTCCTTAGCTACTTTAATTTTCACCCAGCCCCTTTCTTACCAGTGCTTATTTTGTCCCGAAACCCGACCCCAAAATCATCGGGTCGGGTTTCGGGACGAGAAAAAGGTCGGGATTCGGGTGACCCGGAACAACCCTGATGTGCACTAGTAGTTGTTTTTTTTTTCTTCATTTCCCATTAATTTTAAGTGCCTTATTCTTGCTGTCGCCAGACGCAGGACGCCCGGGCTTGGCACTTGCAGTCCATTGACCCGATGTGCAATCAGTACAAATACGGAAGTCGCGCATTCAACGACTCTGTGAATTGGACGGTAAAGTGCCGCCCAACGCGATCAGGAGAGACCATTAGCATTAGCCCCTTTCAGGGCTGCGGTAAACCCACCTTTGACCATTTGAATTGGCTTCTGCTTATGTTGTCGATTTGTCTCATTATTATGATAGTGCTCGATGTAAGTCTTTGTGATATAATACTGTGCTTCGCCCCCCCTGGAATCCGGCACCCATTTTGGCCAATTCCGAACCTCGGACCCGAATTCGATCACATTTTTTGGCGCAAACATTGTTTAAAAACACGGAAACGAACTAAGAGTCAATAGAGTGCTTCAATATAAAAAATAATTTTAAACTTTTTTGACTAAAAATCGAAAATTTTGAGTTTTCGGCTTTTTGTTCGAGTTCGGCTACGGAATTCGAAATGGGTGCCGGATTTGAGATCAGCGTCCCATAAACTGAAAACATGTCTTTAGGCGCTTGGACTTTTGCTTGTGGTGAAATGTCTCTGTCTAATTTTGTCGTTTTACACTTCCATCAGCGATTCCATCCGAAGCAGGGTTGACGCCCGAATCCGGAATCCCGAAAACCCGACATTTTACTCGACCCGATGACTTTCGGCCGATCCGGCCCGAATCTTGACCCGGTATTATGTTGGATCCGCGGCAACCCTGATCCGAGCCTGCGATGATGCCAATTGTGATTGTGTTATGATCTCACAACACAGTGCCTTCATGCTTTCTTAAATATCTCACTAATTTCCTTCACATATCAATTAATTACTAAGGAGTAAAATTATATGGAAATCCATATTTTCCTGGACTGAGGGCGGCCTGAAACGCACGAAAAACATGTTGTTAGCTTGGTTTGAAGCTTCTAGGATGGATTTTCTATATCCATTTTTTCCATATTTCGCGATTTATATCCATATTTTGGCATTTTTATCCATATTTTTTTATTTAAGTATAAGTGAATTAAAAAATATTTTTGATAATTTTTAAAATGAAAATTGAAAAATCATGCAGCTTATAAACGGAGCAAGACTTGTTTGCTTATTATAATTTGTAGGTGGGGGTCGGTATAGTCTGGCCGTTATAGTCTGGGGGTCGGTATAGTCTGGCCGTTATAGTCTGGGGGTCGGTATAGTCTGGCCGTTATAGTCTGGGGGTCGGTATAGTCTGGCCGTTATAGTCTGGGGGTCGGTATAGTCTGGCCATTATATTCAGAGGGACAGTATAGTCTGGCCGTTATTATAGTCTGGCAAGCTGTTTTTGTCCTACACTGATTGAATTTTTTCGAAAAATCTTTAAAAATTAACACCATAACATATTATCAATGTATTACCAACGAAAAAATAACAAAACATTGAAAAATGATTACGGGATTTCATAATTTCAAGAAATAACAACGAGAAATTTTGATGATGTTGGCTTCTGGACAACTCAGCTGATGAGACAATTCGGCTGATGGACAACTCAGCCGTACAATAAAACGTATTACAAAATAACGCCTAAGTTTAAGCCTAAACCTAGGCCCAAGAAAGCCTAAAGCTAGGCCTCGTCTAAAGCTTAGGCCTGAGCCTAGGTTTAGCCTAAGCCATTGTACGAATTTTGTCCATTTGCTTTTGAAGTGTTCGTCAACGAAATAGTCAAATTGGTCGCTGATCAGCATTTTTCTTGCTGAATAAAAAAAGAGTTGTGGGCGAAAACAGATTGCCAGACTAACCGACCCATGACTATAACGGCCAGATTTTTTATTATATTAAAAAAGGATGCAAAAAACGAATAGCACAACGAAAGAGTTTTTGACGACAAATTTGGCATTTTTTACGAATCGTCATTCTACAGCACAGCTTAGTATTGATTGATTGTTTGATGTATTTTGGGTGATCAATCAGTTTTTCGTCTACCGTAAGGTAGCATTGTAATTATCTGATCACAAAATCTGCTCTAAAGTTAATTTATAAGCTGTAAAGCGTTGCCAGTGAAAAAATAAGAAATTTCACAAGGAATAATTAAATAAATTAATTAAATTTAAATGGGATTCAAAAAATTACCCAAAATATTATTGCCCTATTAAGATTTCTATCTATAACAATATTTAGAATTTGTTTTTGTGTTAAATTTTTTTGCTACCCTAAAAATCTTTCATCATTCTTAAAAAATTGAGAATTTGTATACTCTCTCGTAAAAGAAATTTTACTGTGAAAATTCAATAGAAGATGAAAAATGAATTCTAAATTAAATTAAGCAACAAACTAAAAAAATTATCTTGGTATTTTTTAAAAATGTTTGTCAGTTCAGTTTAACCACATTTGCTATAGAAATGACAAAACCAACAGGAAATAGGAAATGATATGCCAAAAGTCCAAATTCTGTGACACCAAAAAATTATGAAAATGGCGATGAAATGAAAGTGCCAAATTTGTCATCATATTCTTTTTCTAGAATTTCTTTTTCTCTATTGTTTGACGCATTTCCAAGTTAATTTATAAGCTGTAAAGCGTTGCCAATGAAAAAATAAGAAATTTCACAAGGAATAATTAAATAAATTAATTAAATTTAAATGGGATTCAAAAAATTACCCAAAATATTATTGCCCTATTAAGATTTCTATCTATAACAATATTTAGAATTTGTTTTTGTGTTAAATTTTTTTGCTACCCTAAAAATCTTTCATCATTCTTAAAAAATTGAGAATTTGTATACTCTCTCGTAAAAGAAATTTTACTGTGAAAATTCAATAGAAGATGAAAAATGAATTCTAAATTAAATTAAGCAACAAACTAAAAAAATTATCTTGGTATTTTTTAAAAATGTTTGTCAGTTCAGTTCCACATTTGCTATAGAAATGCCAAAACCAACAGGAAATAGGAAATGATATGCCAAAAGTCCAAATTCTGTGACACCAAAAATTATGAAAATGGCGATGAAATGAAAATGCCAAATTTGGCATGATATCCTTTTTCTAGAATTTCTTTTTCTCTATTGTTTGACGCATTTCCAATTGCTTTTTCCAATTTTGCCTTTTCGTCCTTGGAATTTCGTTTCGTATTTTCATACATTTTTTTCATTTTTTGCTCAAATTCTTGCCGAAGATTGTCTTCAAATTGGTTTGATAAATTTAAAATTTTATTTTCCTTTTTTTGCACATTTTTTGGTCCGTTAATTTTTTTCAACAAATTTTCCTCCTCTTTAATTTCATAATTGAATTCGACTTTATTTTCGAAAATTAATTTCCATTTGATATTCCATAATATGTTTCTATCCTTTACCCAAAAATATTCCGAAAGCTTATTTAGGGTTATCTGATCACAAAATCTGCTCTAAAGTTAATTTATAAGCTGTAAAGCGTTGTAAAATCCAATGGATTTCCGAAATTGATTATTATATTAAATAATGTATTTAAAAAATTGGAATTGACCATAAGTAGGATTATCCAAATCTACTTAACATTAATTGATTATTATATTAAATAAAATATTTAAAAAATGTCCAAATATTTTCGATATTTTTGGCATTCTGTCCGTTCATATTCTTCAAATTCATCAGCTATTTTGTGACATTTCCAATTCTTTCTCATATAATACAAAATTGGTGAATCAATTAACTCACTGATGGAATTGCACTTGAAATGTGAATTACAAAAAGGATTAATAAGAAAAAATATTATAAAAAAAAGAGTAGAACATTATGTTTTCCTTTCAAATGAAATAAAAATTAAAAACCCTTTAATTATTATTAATATTTTTTATTGAAATTAACTAATACCAATCTTTTTATAATAAAAGATAGATATTTAAAATAAATTTTTTTTTAAAACTATTGACTAATGAAGTAAAATAATTATGAAAATGAAAATAGAAAATAACACAGCCTTATAAACAGAGCAAAATTTGTTTTGAAATATGATCATCAGTGGAATTATCCCAATCTATTTTTTACTTAAATAATTTATTATTATTTAATTAAAAAATGATGCAATTATTTAAAATGATTAATGCTCACCGGAAGAGTTTCCCAATCTATTTTACTTAAATAAATATACCAAACGAAATTGAAAGTCTTCGGGAAGAATTTGAGCAAAAATGGTAAAAATATGTGAAAATATGAAAGAAAATGTAACGGAAAAATGCCAAATTTGGCACTTTCTTTTCGTCGCCATTTCATAAAAATTCTCTTTCTAATTGATTTGCTTTTCTTTTCACGTTTTTCATTACTATAACTTTGATTTTAAATGCCGCTTCTTACAAAGCCATACATTGCCATTTCTTTTGAGTTTTTATTCAATAAATTAGAAGATTTCAATAAAATCTGAAAAATCGCTATAAGAGCGTGAATTTTTCATTTTCAATTTGAAGCAATTTTCATAAAAAATGTCAGACACAGTGTGACAAAACTTGAATTTACTTTTTTTTCCAATCGAAGCCTATTGAATTGAATAATGAGCTAGTTAATACACCGTCTGAATGGGAACCGGCCACTTTGGCGCAGGCCATTTTGGCGCAAGACTCTATATCATTTTGATTTCACAGCAAAATTAAATAATCTTGGTATGATTTAAGTGGCTTGATAGTGCCTATTAACATGCAAAGTTTCAAAAAATTTAGCTGAGAAACAAAAAAGTTATGGCCAAAAACCTCAAAAAATTGCATTTTCCTGGCCATTTTGGCGCAGCGCGCCATATCTTTTTTAAAACCTAATATAATTTTTTGAAATTTTGCAGGCTAATAAAGAACATTTAGACCTATTGATTAATATCAACATTATTTTATTTGGTCGAATTAAATCTTTAAACTTGTCTGCGCCAAAATGACCCCGACCCGTCTGAATTCTCTACCTTCTAATGAGAAATGCACAAAAAATTGATTGCGCGGGTTTTTTTTTTGTATCTTCTTACTTATACGGGGGATTTTTAATCGGGACAAATTTGGTATCATTCGGAAGCTCTTCGTGAGCTAAGTCTAAAAAACAGAGGATGAAATTAATCTGACGTCAATAAACCGGTTTTTAAACCGATTAAAACCTATGAAAAAACCAGCGCATACTCGACTACGGCAGCCAGTAGTTGAGGCGAGACTACGGGCTCCGGAAGAAGTCCGCGCGTGATTGTTGAATTTGTTTTGTATTTAATTATCCCGTACTGCAGCGTCTTTTTTCAGTTGTCTATTGTCAAAATGACACCTGATCAACTTTTAATATAGCTAGATCGATTTGTCTCGTCGAGAGCTGTCGAATGATACGAATTTTGTTCAAAAAATTTTATTTTCACTTGTTTTCGTTTAATTTAGGGTCAGTTTTCGTGGGTTTAATCGGTTTAAACCAGGTTTGTTGACGTCGGATCGACTTCATCCTCTGATTTTTAGACTTAGCTCATCGAATGATACCAAATTTGTCAGGTTTCGATCGTTTTGAAATCCCCCGGATAAGTCAGGAGTGCCGTTTTTTATTGAAAATTGGAAAATTCAACGATGAATGGAACTCTTGGGAGTGAGAGCTCAACCACTAGGCCACCAAACAGTTTGGAGGTAGGGAGGGAATTATGGAAACATTTATTTGATTAGAATGCATATGGAATTTCCAGATTTGTTCTGTCCTGGAGAAAATTTTATGCCAAAAACTCAAAATTTTTACGATTTTAAATTGCATTTCGTAAAATTTTTTACGAAATTCAATTTCGTTTTCCTATTTTCCTTTAATAAAATGGAAAACAAAAAAACATTTTAATTTTTATATGTTTTCGTTTCAACAATAATAATTTTTTATTTATTTTTATATTTTTTGATCCCCACCGCCGGTTTCTCCCGGTCCGGCTTCTCAGGTACCCCAAAGTCGTGGTCCCGGTTTTGGCAAAAACTCTCGGTCCCGTGCAACTCTCGTTTAAATGACCCGCCTACTTTAATTGCAAACTAAAAATGGAAACCGGGTTTTCTTCCCATTTGAATAAAGAAATAAATGAAAGTGAAAATAAGGACCGAAAATTTATATACAAAAAAACGAAATAAAAAGATAGGAAATGAAAAACGAAGGACTCGAACATTGAGGAAAATGAAAAAATTTATGAAAATGGCGCCGAATTAAAAGTGACAAATTTGTGGAAATATTCATCTCTCAGATCGTCTTTTGCTTCTTCATTTTTTGCGTTTTCAATTGCTTTTTCCAATTTTGCCCTTTCTTTCTTGGCATTTTCTTTTGCATTTTCGTGCATTTTTCATTTCTTCGTCAAAATGTTTTCGGAGTTTGTTGACATATTCTGTTGATCGAGAAACATTTTTTGAAATTGTTTTTTAATATAATACAAATCCGTCTCATTTTTCACCTCAATTTTGCAAGAATTAATTTTCTTAAATTCACCACCTCTTTTCCAAAAACTTTTCGAAAAATTATTCAGCTTTCTGATGAAACCAATTAAATTTAAAAATGTTGTATGCTTTTAAAGATTGGTTTCAGCACTGCAATTATTCCGAAACATCCGAACTTTTTGGTTAATAAAAATTAAAATATTATTAAATTACACACCTTGAACATCAAGACGGAATAAATATTCATATAAATGTCCAAATTTTTGTGATTTTTTGGCATTCTTTCCTTACTTCTTAAAATCTCTCCACAATTTGATCACATTGCCAATTATCCCTCATAAACTAATCAATGCCAAGGTGTGCCTCGAATTTTCGCGCTGAATATTCTGTAATTTGAACTTGCTGATTGCTTTTCGAAATGCAATTGGCAATTATCCTTCCCCTAATTAAAATAGATTAGACAAATTGATTACCGTGATTAAATTGACTCACCAATGGAATTCCATTTGATCAAATATAATGAATAATAATAATAAATGGAATTATAGAAAAGGAATAAAAGATTATGCTTTTCTTAGATAATGTTAAATGAGCAAATGAAATTAAGCGCAATAATTATCGTTTCAATTTTATTTAAACAAAAGTAAATAAAAAATCTTTTTTTATAAGAAATTAACTAAATACACCCCTTAATATTTGGAAAATTTAAAATATTTTTTTTCTTGATAAAGGCTATGATATGATTGGGTAGTTTTTTGTTTGACCGTGCAGAAATTTGTTTTTGTTTTTTTTGATTAAAATCCAATTAAATATAATTTCTATGAGGAAAATATCCGAAAAGTCAATGAATTTCGTGGAGACGAAGGAATTTTCATGAAAATGGCGATGAAATGAAAGTGCCAAATTTGTCATCATATTCTTTTTCTAGAATTTTTTTTTCTTCATTATTTTCCGAATTTCCAATTGCTTTTTCCAATTTTGCCTTTTCGTCCTTGGAATTTCGTTTCGTATTTTCATACATTTTGTTCATTTTTTGCTCAAATTCTTGCCGAATGTTTTCTTCAAATTCGTTTGATGGCACATTTTTTGGTCCGTTTTTTGTGCCGTTAATTTTTTCCATAAAATTTTGTTTAAATTTGCTAAACCAATTTTCCTCCTCTTTAATTTCATAATTAAAATCAACCTCATTTACCAAAACCAATTTATTGCAAATGATATTGCTCTGCCAAAAACATTTCGAAATATCATTCAGTGTTTTGACGACGGAAATTAACTTCATATGATCATTGAAGTGATAATGCAAAAATATTGGGTTAATCGCTGGAAATTTATTGGCCAATTCAGTGCTTTTACCTAAAATGAACATTATATATAGTTAAGAACCATTAATTTAAGATAATAATTCCATAAACCTTCAATATATAGTCGAAATAAATATTCGTACAAAATATGCAAATATTTTCGATATTTTTGGCATTGTTCTTTAAATTTCTGCCCAATTTTCTTACAGTGCCAATTCTCTCTCATCAAATACATAACTCCAAGATGTGCTTCATATTTTTGTCGTAAATGCACTTGCATTTTCTCAGTTTTGTATAACCCAAAAGATATCATTGGGCTTTCATCAGAGAAAATATAATAAAATCCTTTCTCTTTAATTTGGCTTAAATAATTTGAATATTCTTTTGCCATTTTAAAAAATTTCTCAAAATTTGTCGCTAATCCTTTGACAAATTCCAAAAACAGAGCATCTTTAGTCTGAATTTTTTAATTATTTAATTTTCATTGAATTTTAAGTCTCACCCATTTCCATTTATCATCGAATTTCGATCCCACAATTATCCTATGCTTGCCATAATTTATTTCATTGGCATTCCATCCTTCTTCATTTTCTTCTTCCCATCCATCCGCTTTTTTGAGCATTTCCTCCAAATTCACTTCAAATTTATCTCCACAATTTTGTTTAATTATTCCGTCTAAACTTTCATTTGTTTGCCAATCATTCGCTGTGTCAATTGCCAATTCCAAAATCATTTCATTCATTGACAATTTTTGTTCATTTACCAATTTCAGTTCATAATTCAATCTCTCCTCATTTAGCAATTTTAGGACAAAATATTGAATATTGAATAAACTGTTTAATTTATATTGATATCGTCCCTCCCATTTTATAAAATAAAATTGCGAAATTCTGGCCAAACAATTCACCGCATAAATTATTGGCCCATTAATTTCAATTTTTAATTTATATGAAATTATACAAACTTAATATAAAGAAAAGAAAAGATCACCTAAAAATAGAAAAAGAAACCGAAAATCATCTTAGAATTAGAAGCTTTCCCCAACATTTAATTATGACTTGTTTGATTTTGTAATAAATGCATTAAAATGGGGGCATGTTTTTAAAACCCGAAATCTAATTGAAAAAGAGGATAATAAAAAATTAATCTATTTAAAATTTAAAAAATCAAAGTAAAATTTATAACGAAAAAAAAGTGGAGACAGAAGAAATTTAATGAAAATGAGAATAGTAAGAAAAAAAAAGTAAGAAAGGTTCGATGAACACAATAAGGTACCGTAAATGCTCTATTTGAATGCCCGGGCATTGTATTGTTCAACCCCTCCCAAAAGGGGCATTTAAATGGAGCATTTACGGTAAATAGATTTTTTAGAAAATATAAAATGTTTTTTAAATATATAAAAAAGCGGAAATTTAAATGCGTCAAATTTGCCATCAGAAATTGTTCTTCTGAATTTTCATTTCTATTTGCTTTTAAACCAAATTTCTACGAGCTGTTGTCCTCTTTTTCCTTCACATATTTTTTTCATTTTTTGCTCAAATTCCTTTCTAATTATTTCATCAGTGACCGTCGATTCATTTAAAGCATCTTTATTCTTTTCAATAAAATTCAAATTCAATTCCACCTCATTTACCAATTTCATTGCAAACATTTTGAAAATTATTTCGTTGCAAGAATATTTCGAATAATGATAAAAACTCATAACAACCGCAATTAAGCCTAGAGATTTGCCAAATGCATCAAAAAATATTGGCCTAATCACCGGTGCCAATTGTTGCGACGCACTCGGATTTTTAGCTTAATTAATTTAATATTTTAAATATTATTAAACTATTATATAATAGCATATACCTTCGGCATAAAGTCGGAACAAATATTCGTACAAAATGTTAAAATGGTTACGGTACATTTGACACTTTGCATTATGTTTACAATTGGCTTTACATTGTTGCCAATTCTCTCTGATAAAATAAACAACACAAAAATGGGCCTCATAGTTTTCTAAATATTTTTTCGAATATTTTTTTTTGAATTTCTTAGAAAATTGCTTAAAATCTGTCGCCGCTTGTCCTTTAACGAATTCAGAAAACACTGCGTCATTAATCTAAATAAGCATAAATTAATATAAAATTAATTATAAAGCATCTTTTGTCTAAATTTTGTATTTATTTAATGTTAAGTCTCACCCATGTCCCTTGGTCATCGAATTTTGAATCTACAATTATCCAATGCTTGTCATAATTTATAATATTGAATCTCCTTGGATAGGCTTTTTTTGCCTTTTTCTCCACTTTTTTAAACATTTGCCCCAAATGTTCTTCGAATATTATTCCGTCTAAACTTTCATTTGTTTGGCATTCATTCGCCGTGTCAATTGCCAATTGCAAAATCATTTCATTAATTGACAATTTTTGTTCATCATAATTCAATCTCTTCTCATTATTCAATAATTTTGGTTCATAATTATAATTAAATAATCTGTTTAATTTATATTCATTAAACTCACTCTCTTCCGAATTAAAATAAAATTGCGAAATTCTGGCCAAACAATTCACCGCATAAATTATTGGCCCTTCAATTTCAATTTCATTTTTAAACACAAATTTTGGCTTCACTGTTGCAATTCCTGTGTATTCTCTGTACAAATATTCGTATAAAATGTCCAAATATTTGCGATATTTTTGGCATTCTGTCCTTTCAAATCCTTCAAACTCCACCGCAATTTTGTCACATTTCCAATTCATTCTCATATAATATATAAAGCCAAGGTGTATCTCATATTTTTGTTTTGAATACTCACTGATTTGCATTTGCTGACCATTTCTCATAAATGCAATTAGCATTTTATCGTCTCCCTAATTAAAATGATTAGACAAAATTAATTACCCTGATTGATTATCTAACCGATGGATTTGCAGTTGTAATGTGAATTAAAAAATGATTCATAATAATAATAAAAGAAATTATGGAAAAAGAATAAAACATTATTTTTCTTAAATAAAATTAAAGCCCATTAATTATTTTTTCAATTTATTTACGTAGAAGTGAATTTAAAAATGTTTTTAATAAATATGAACAACGGAGATGGAAATCATACAGCCTTATAAACGTAGCAAAATTTGTTTGCTTAATATAATTTATATATTTTTAAAAATTGGAATTGAATCATCAGTAGAATTATCCAAGTCAATTTTTTACTTTATAAATTTTCTTCATATAATTTGTATATATTATTATTATTAAATTATGATGCAATATTTAAAAATCGCGATTGATCATCAGTGGAATTATCCCAATCTATTTTTTACTTAAATAATTTATTATTATTTAATTAAAAATGATGCAAGCCAAATGGTTTGTTTTCGTGAGCCCTGCGGTTGATTGAAAAGAGGAGTGGGACATTGAGTAGGTGATGGAAGAGACCAAACTGTTCCTTCAATTTGAGTTTGGCACATCATTGGGTTTTTTGGAATTGGGACATCAAATGATGCCTCTACTGAGACCGGTACACATTTGATGATAACAATAAAGAAAAGGAGCATTAAAAATTTCGTGAGTTTTGGTCCAATACCCTCCCAGCTTGAAGCTTTCAATTGGGGTGAAGGTGGTTTAATATTTTTTGAATCAATGACTGGAATTTCGCAGTTTTTTGAGTCATTCATAATTCCTTTGGTCTCGATTTTTGGTTTACTTTTAACAGTTGTAATTGCATTCAATGCATTAGCATCTTCTCTTTTGACTGAATTGCCCAAGGGCGGCTGTTGGTTTAATTGGTCGGAATCGAGGACAGAAACATTTGATGGGATAGCATCAACTGAATTGACAGTGCCATAATTAGCATTGCGCCCATTTCTGCCTCTGTTTGGTTGTGGGTCAGGTCTATTGTTGATAAATTGAGACCGTCTGTTGCGACAAAAGTTTGGCCTTCTGTCGTTCGGTCTCTGGTTACGCCTGAATTGTGTTCAGTTATTATTATTGCCGTTGTTATTTCTGTTGTTATTGTCGAAATTACGCGGGGCAAAACGGTCATTGAGTGGTGTCGCATTAGCTTCCGAAACAAAAGGTGGTCCCCGATAATTGGATTCTCTGTTTTGTTCAGTCTGTCGGTTTCCGAACCGTTGTCCACTAAGTGCATGAACAGTGTGTGCCAAATTATCCGAGATTTGTCCTTTTTCAGTTAAGAGCAGAGCCTCAAGCTCCTCGGCCTGTGCCTTTATTCGGTCTAAGTCTTTGGTCGAATTGAGACCGACTAAACGAAGCAAAAATCCAATATTGGGTTTAATTCTATCCAAAAATTCTTCACAAGTCCTCTCTTTTCTTTGATTATCATTCAATGTTGGGTTTGTCATTTCAACAAGCGGGGTAAGGCGCTTAAGGAATTCTGAAACAGTTTCGTTTTCTCTCTGTTTGCAAAGTGCCAATGTCCTTTTAGTAAGTTCCCGTCTTTGGGGTGAGTCCAATTTTTGCCTAATCCTAGTGATCGCTGAGTTAAGGGCAGCTGCCTCAGCTTGGGTTAATTGTTTAAAAAGTTGTCTTGGTGTCCCAATTAATGACATTTTAAATCGAGCAACTTTCTCGTCCTCATTCCAATTTCGTCCTACAGCTCCAACATAATCAGTAAACCTCTCAGCCCATTCATCAAAAGCAATCACCGAATCTTCACCAAATACTTCCAAATGTCCAATCATTCCGGTTAAAGTGTTAACTCTGCCAAGTTCAAAACTGTCTTCCGCAAACGGATCAAGATATTCCTCGTTGTCTTGGCTTAAATTGGCATTATTGCATGAATTAAAACGAACATGAGAAGTTTGGTTTGGTGTTATTTTGGGTTTGACAATTTCAGCAAGTGTATCAATTTTAGCATTTAAAACTCCCATATTCGTGTTTACTTCCCCTGCCATTTTATTTAAGGCCCTTTTGTTTGCATATGCCCTTCGATTTACAATTCTAAATGATCTATTTACAGCTTCCTCTAGGCGTAGAACTTCTATGTGGGCTCTTTCCAAATCGGGAACCTTTACCGACGTTTTACCATTCCAAAAATTTCGGTCAATGATTGTTATGTTTATTTCTTCATCCCTCTCTTGACTGGTGGCCCTAGAGCCAGTCTTTTTTGAGTGTGACATAAGCCACGAAAATGTGCACTGATTGCTGTGTTGAAATAAGTGAGGGGATATTTGGGAATGATTTGAATATATGCTTGGCTAAACAAAGAAATTTATGCTATAAATACTTGAATTTTGGTCATCATTTTAAGCTTAAGCAATATATGAAATTGTTGTCGGGAATGATAATGATTTCTTTGCTTTTCCTCGATGCTTTTAAATATTGCCAAATCAAAAGAATTTTCTTAGTTTCCGTTCGCTTTTGATGGGAAATTACATAATGTTTCCATAGGCAATTGAGCGATTGAACGCAGTGATAAGCATCATTCCATTAAGATGCAAGCAGCTGACTGTAAAAGCAATTAGCAGCATCGGCGGTGATGGCCGGAAGGGGTCAAAGTGAATGAACATCGTGTGAAACGAAAGATTAGTTTAAAGTGAAATTCGAATTAAAGTTATTTGTAAATAACGTTTTAGTTGAAATCTAATTTTTATTTATTTTATTTTTGCATTAAATGTTAATTTGCGTAGTTTTTCTTTCTTTTTCTTGACTGTTCTCCCCAGGGAGTAATTTTGCATTAATTTCCAATTTTTTACTCGCCTCATCTCTGCGCACTCCATTCTCTTGCCAACGGATAGCCAGGGTCGCTGGAATCCGGTGCTACCAGTAAAACGGCCGGGTGTCCAACCCAGAGTTTAAGAGAGATGCCCATTAAGGACCATGGAGGTAGTGCCAGAGAAATGGAAGAGGGAAAGAGAAGCGGGAATTGATGGGTGAAAATCCGGGCCCTGGACTCCCAACCTCCCGGGTCCCAAGCCCAAATCCGTCCGCGTCCGGACCAATAATAAATCGGCGGAGAATGATCAGTGCTTTATTGGAATAGCATTAAAATATAATGGTCGACGGATAATGCACTGGTTGGCCAACTGATCCCGAGTGTAGAAAGTCATCAGTTTAAATAGACAAATGTGAAGGGAAAAGGCAAAGGGGCGGAACAACAGCAGAAAAGAAATTGATTATGGAAATAATCGAATTATGCTTTACAGTATCATTCGGAAGCTCTGATTGTTGAATTTGTTTTGTATTTAATTATCCCGTACTGCAGCGTCTTTTTTCAGTTGTCTATTGTCAAAATGACACCTGATCAACTTTTAATATAGCTAGATCGATTTGTCTCGTCGAGAGCTGTCGAATGATACGAATTTTGTTCAAAAAATTTTATTTTCACTTGTTTTCGTTTAATTTAGGGTCAGTTTTCGTGGGTTTTAATCGGTTTAAACCAGGTTTGTTGACGTCGGATCGACTTCATCCTCTGATTTTTAGACTTAGCTCATCGAATGATACCAAATTTGTCAGGTTTCGATCGTTTTGAAATCCCCCGGATAAGTCAGGAGTGCCGTTTTTTATTGAAAATTGGAAAATTCAACGATGAATGGAACTCTTGGGAGTGAGAGCTCAACCACTAGGCCACCAAACAGTTTGGAGGTAGGGAGGGAATTATGGAAACATTTATTTGATTAGAATGCATATGGAATTTCCAGATTTGTTCTGTCCCTGGAGAAAATTTTATGCCAAAAACTCAAAATTTTTACGATTTTAAATTGCATTTCGTAAAATTTTTTACGAAATTCAATTTCGTTTTCCTATTTTCCTTTAATAAAATGGAAAACAAAAAAACATTTTAATTTTTATATGTTTTCGTTTCAACAATAATAATTTTTTATTTATTTTTATATTTTTTGATCCCCACCGCCGGTTTCTCCCGGTCCGGCTTCTCAGGTACCCCAAAGTCGTGGTCCCGGTTTTGGCAAAAACTCTCGGTCCCGTGCAACTCTCGTTTAAATGACCCGCCTACTTTAATTGCAAACTAAAAATGGAAACCGGGTTTTCTTCCCATTTGAATAAAGAAATAAATGAAAGTGAAAATAAGGACCGAAAATTTATATACAAAAAAACGAAATAAAAAGATAGGAAATGAAAAACGAAGGACTCGAACATTGAGGAAAATGAAAAAATTTATGAAAATGGCGCCGAATTAAAAGTGACAAATTTGTGGAAATATTCATCTCTCAGATCGTTTTTGCTTCTTCATTTTTTGCGTTTTCAATTGCTTTTTCCAATTTTGCCCTTTCTTTCTTGGCATTTTCTTTTGCATTTTCGTGCATTTTTCATTTCTTCGTCAAAATGTTTTCGGAGTTTGTTGACATATTCTGTTGATCGAGAAACATTTTTTGAAATTGTTTTTTAATATAATACAAATCCGTCTCATTTTTCACCTCAATTTTGCAAGAATTAATTTTCTTAAATTCACCACCTCTTTTCCAAAAACTTTTCGAAAAATTATTCAGCTTTCTGATGAAACCAATTAAATTTAAAAAATGTTGTATGCTTTTAAAGATTGGTTTCAGCACTGCAATTATTCCGAAACATCCGAACTTTTTGGTTAATAAAAATTAAAATATTATTAAATTACACACCTTGAACATCAAGACGGAATAAATATTCATATAAATGTCCAAATTTTTGTGATTTTTTGGCATTCTTTCCTTACTTCTTAAAATCTCTCCACAATTTGATCACATTGCCAATTATCCCTCATAAACTAATCAATGCCAAGGTGTGCCTCGAATTTTCGCGCTGAATATTCTGTAATTTGAACTTGCTGATTGCTTTTCGAAATGCAATTGGCAATTATCCTTCCCCTAATTAAAATAGATTAGACAAATTGATTACCGTGATTAAATTGACTCACCAATGGAATTCCATTTGATCAAATATAATGAATAATAATAATAAATGGAATTATAGAAAAGGAATAAAAGATTATGCTTTTCTTAGATAATGTTAAATGAGCAAATGAAATTAAGCGCAATAATTATCGTTTCAATTTTATTTAAACAAAAGTAAATAAAAAATCTTTTTTTATAAGAAATTAACTAAATACACCCCTTAATATTTGGAAAATTTAAAATATTTTTTTTCTTGATAAAGGCTATGATATGATTGGGTAGTTTTTTGTTTGACCGTGCAGAAATTTGTTTTTGTTTTTTTTGATTAAAATCCAATTAAATATAATTTCTATGAGGAAAATATCCGAAAAGTCAATGAATTTCGTGGAGACGAAGGAATTTTCATGAAAATGGCGATGAAATGAAAGTGCCAAATTTGTCATCATATTCTTTTTCTAGAATTTTTTTTTCTTCATTATTTTCCGAATTTCCAATTGCTTTTTCCAATTTTGCCTTTTCGTCCTTGGAATTTCGTTTCGTATTTTCATACATTTTGTTCATTTTTTGCTCAAATTCTTGCCGAATGTTTTCTTCAAATTCGTTTGATGGCACATTTTTTGGTCCGTTTTTTGTGCCGTTAATTTTTTCCATAAAATTTTGTTTAAATTTGCTAAACCAATTTTCCTCCTCTTTAATTTCATAATTAAAATCAACCTCATTTACCAAAACCAATTTATTGCAAATGATATTGCTCTGCCAAAAACATTTCGAAATATCATTCAGTGTTTTGACGACGGAAATTAACTTCATATGATCATTGAAGTGATAATGCAAAAATATTGGGTTAATCGCTGGAAATTTATTGGCCAATTCAGTGCTTTTACCTAAAATGAACATTATATATAGTTAAGAACCATTAATTTAAGATAATAATTCCATAAACCTTCAATATATAGTCGAAATAAATATTCGTACAAAATATGCAAATATTTTCGATATTTTTGGCATTGTTCTTTAAATTTCTGCCCAATTTTCTTACAGTGCCAATTCTCTCTCATCAAATACATAACTCCAAGATGTGCTTCATATTTTTGTCGTAAATGCACTTGCATTTTCTCAGTTTTGTATAACCCAAAAGATATCATTGGGCTTTCATCAGAGAAAATATAATAAAATCCTTTCTCTTTAATTTGGCTTAAATAATTTGAATATTCTTTTGCCATTTTAAAAAATTTCTCAAAATTTGTCGCTAATCCTTTGACAAATTCCAAAAACAGAGCATCTTTAGTCTGAATTTTTTAATTATTTAATTTTCATTGAATTTTAAGTCTCACCCATTTCCATTTATCATCGAATTTCGATCCCACAATTATCCTATGCTTGCCATAATTTATTTCATTGGCATTCCATCCTTCTTCATTTTCTTCTTCCCATCCATCCGCTTTTTTGAGCATTTCCTCCAAATTCACTTCAAATTTATCTCCACAATTTTGTTTAATTATTCCGTCTAAACTTTCATTTGTTTGCCAATCATTCGCTGTGTCAATTGCCAATTCCAAAATCATTTCATTCATTGACAATTTTTGTTCATTTACCAATTTCAGTTCATAATTCAATCTCTCCTCATTTAGCAATTTTAGGACAAAATATTGAATATTGAATAAACTGTTTAATTTATATTGATATCGTCCCTCCCATTTTATAAAATAAAATTGCGAAATTCTGGCCAAACAATTCACCGCATAAATTATTGGCCCATTAATTTCAATTTTTAATTTATATGAAATTATACAAACTTAATATAAAGAAAAGAAAAGATCACCTAAAAATAGAAAAAGAAACCGAAAATCATCTTAGAATTAGAAGCTTTCCCCAACATTTAATTATGACTTGTTTGATTTTGTAATAAATGCATTAAAATGGGGGCATGTTTTTAAAACCCGAAATCTAATTGAAAAAGAGGATAATAAAAAATTAATCTATTTAAAATTTAAAAAATCAAAGTAAAATTTATAACGAAAAAAAAGTGGAGACAGAAGAAATTTAATGAAAATGAGAATAGTAAGAAAAAAAAAGTAAGAAAGGTTCGATGAACACAATAAGGTACCGTAAATGCTCTATTTGAATGCCCGGGCATTGTATTGTTCAACCCCTCCCAAAAGGGGCATTTAAATGGAGCATTTACGGTAAATAGATTTTTTAGAAAATATAAAATGTTTTTTAAATATATAAAAAAGCGGAAATTTAAATGCGTCAAATTTGCCATCAGAAATTGTTCTTCTGAATTTTCATTTCTATTTGCTTTTAAACCAAATTTCTACGAGCTGTTGTCCTCTTTTTCCTTCACATATTTTTTTCATTTTTTGCTCAAATTCCTTTCTAATTATTTCATCAGTGACCGTCGATTCATTTAAAGCATCTTTATTCTTTTCAATAAAATTCAAATTCAATTCCACCTCATTTACCAATTTCATTGCAAACATTTTGAAAATTATTTCGTTGCAAGAATATTTCGAATAATGATAAAAACTCATAACAACCGCAATTAAGCCTAGAGATTTGCCAAATGCATCAAAAAATATTGGCCTAATCACCGGTGCCAATTGTTGCGACGCACTCGGATTTTTAGCTTAATTAATTTAATATTTTAAATATTATTAAACTATTATATAATAGCATATACCTTCGGCATAAAGTCGGAACAAATATTCGTACAAAATGTTAAAATGGTTACGGTACATTTGACACTTTGCATTATGTTTACAATTGGCTTTACATTGTTGCCAATTCTCTCTGATAAAATAAACAACACAAAAATGGGCCTCATAGTTTTCTAAATATTTTTTCGAATATTTTTTTTTGAATTTCTTAGAAAATTGCTTAAAATCTGTCGCCGCTTGTCCTTTAACGAATTCAGAAAACACTGCGTCATTAATCTAAATAAGCATAAATTAATATAAAATTAATTATAAAGCATCTTTTGTCTAAATTTTGTATTTATTTAATGTTAAGTCTCACCCATGTCCCTTGGTCATCGAATTTTGAATCTACAATTATCCAATGCTTGTCATAATTTATAATATTGAATCTCCTTGGATAGGCTTTTTTTGCCTTTTTCTCCACTTTTTTAAACATTTGCCCCAAATGTTCTTCGAATATTATTCCGTCTAAACTTTCATTTGTTTGGCATTCATTCGCCGTGTCAATTGCCAATTGCAAAATCATTTCATTAATTGACAATTTTTGTTCATCATAATTCAATCTCTTCTCATTATTCAATAATTTTGGTTCATAATTATAATTAAATAATCTGTTTAATTTATATTCATTAAACTCACTCTCTTCCGAATTAAAATAAAATTGCGAAATTCTGGCCAAACAATTCACCGCATAAATTATTGGCCCTTCAATTTCAATTTCATTTTTAAACACAAATTTTGGCTTCACTGTTGCAATTCCTGTGTATTCTCTGTACAAATATTCGTATAAAATGTCCAAATATTTGCGATATTTTTGGCATTCTGTCCTTTCAAATCCTTCAAACTCCACCGCAATTTTGTCACATTTCCAATTCATTCTCATATAATATATAAAGCCAAGGTGTATCTCATATTTTTGTTTTGAATACTCACTGATTTGCATTTGCTGACCATTTCTCATAAATGCAATTAGCATTTTATCGTCTCCCTAATTAAAATGATTAGACAAAATTAATTACCCTGATTGATTATCTAACCGATGGATTTGCAGTTGTAATGTGAATTAAAAAATGATTCATAATAATAATAAAGAAATTATGGAAAAAGAATAAAACATTATTTTTCTTAAATAAAATTAAAGCCCATTAATTATTTTTTCAATTTATTTACGTAGAAGTGAATTTAAAAATGTTTTTAATAAATATGAACAACGGAGATGGAAATCATACAGCCTTATAAACGTAGCAAAATTTGTTTGCTTAATATAATTTATATATTTTTAAAAATTGGAATTGAATCATCAGTAGAATTATCCAAGTCAATTTTTTACTTTATAAATTTTCTTCATATAATTTGTATATATTATTATTATTAAATTATGATGCAATATTTAAAAATCGCGATTGATCATCAGTGGAATTATCCCAATCTATTTTTTACTTAAATAATTTATTATTATTTAATTAAAAATGATGCAAGCCAAATGGTTTGTTTTCGTGAGCCCTGCGGTTGATTGAAAAGAGGAGTGGGACATTGAGTAGGTGATGGAAGAGACCAAACTGTTCCTTCAATTTGAGTTTGGCACATCATTGGGTTTTTTGGAATTGGGACATCAAATGATGCCTCTACTGAGACCGGTACACATTTGATGATAACAATAAAGAAAAGGAGCATTAAAAATTTCGTGAGTTTTGGTCCAATACCCTCCCAGCTTGAAGCTTTCAATTGGGGTGAAGGTGGTTTAATATTTTTTGAATCAATGACTGGAATTTCGCAGTTTTTTGAGTCATTCATAATTCCTTTGGTCTCGATTTTTGGTTTACTTTTAACAGTTGTAATTGCATTCAATGCATTAGCATCTTCTCTTTTGACTGAATTGCCCAAGGGCGGCTGTTGGTTCATTATGCCTAAATTAGCAATGGCGCGAATTAATTGGTCGGAATCGAGGACAGAAACATTTGATGGGATAGCATCAACTGAATTGACAGTGCCATAATTAGCATTGCGCCCATTTCTGCCTCTGTTTGGTTGTGGGTCAGGTCTATTGTTGATAAATTGAGACCGTCTGTTGCGACAAAAGTTTGGCCTTCTGTCGTTCGGTCTCTGGTTACGCCTGAATTGTGTTCAGTTATTATTATTGCCGTTGTTATTTCTGTTGTTATTGTCGAAATTACGCGGGGCAAAACGGTCATTGAGTGGTGTCGCATTAGCTTCCGAAACAAAAGGTGGTCCCCGATAATTGGATTCTCTGTTTTGTTCAGTCTGTCGGTTTCCGAACCGTTGTCCACTAAGTGCATGAACAGTGTGTGCCAAATTATCCGAGATTTGTCCTTTTTCAGTTAAGAGTAGAGCCTCAAGCTCCTCGGCCTGTGCCTTTATTCGGTCTAAGTCTTTGGTCGAATTGAGACCGACTAAACGAAGCAAAAATCCAATATTGGGTTTAATTCTATCCAAAAATTCTTCACAAGTCCTCTCTTTTCTTTGATTATCATTCAATGTTGGGTTTGTCATTTCAACAAGCGGGGTAAGGCGCTTAAGGAATTCTGAAACAGTTTCGTTTTCTCTCTGTTTGCAAAGTGCCAATGTCCTTTTAGTAAGTTCCCGTCTTTGGGGTGAGTCCAATTTTTGCCTAATCCCAGTGATCGCTGAGTTAAGGGCAGCTGCCTCCGCTTGGATTAATTGTTTAAAAAGTTGTCTTGGTGTCCCAATTAATGACATTTTAAATCGAGCAACTTTCTCATCCTCATTCCAATTTCGTCCTACAGCTCCAACATAATCAGTAAACCACTCAGCCCATTCATCAAAAGCGATCACCGAATCTTCACCAAATACCTCTAAGTGACCAATCATTCCGGTTAAAGTGTTAACTCTGCCAAGTTCAAAACTGTCTTCCGCAAACGGATCAAGATATTCCTCGTTGTCTTGGCTTAAATTGGCATTATTGCATGAATTAAAACGAACATGAGAAGTTTGGTTTGGTGTTATTTTGGGTTTGACAATTTCAGCAAGTGTATCAATTTTAGCATTTAAAATTCCCATATTCGTGTTTACTTCCCCTGCCATTTTATTTAAGGCCCTTGTGTTTGCATATGCCCTTCGATTTACAATTCGAAATGATCTATTTACAGCTTCCTCTAGGCGTAGAACTTCTATGTGGGCTCTTTCCAAATCGGGAACCTTTACCGACGTTTTACCATTCCAAAAATTTCGGTCAATGATTGTTATGTTTATTTCTTCATCCCTCTCTTGACTGGTGGCCCTAGAGCCAGTCTTTTTTGAGTGTGACATAAGCCACGAAAATGTGCACTGATTGCTGTGTTGAAATAAGTGAGGGGATATTTGGGAATGATTTGAATATATGCTTGGCTAAACAAAGAAATTTTATGCTATAAATATTTGAATTTTGGTCATCATTTTAAGCTTAAGCAATATATGAAATTGTTGTCGGGAATGATAATGATTTCTTTGCTTTTCCTCGATGCTTTTAAATATTGCCAAATCAAAAGAATTTTCTTAGTTTCCGTTCGCTTTTGATGGGAAATTACATAATGTTTCCATAGGCAATTGAGCGATTGAACGCGGTGATAAGCATCATTCCATTAAGATGCAAGCAGCTGACTGTAAAAGCAATTAGCAGCATCGGCGGTGATGGCCGGAAGGGGTCAAAGTGAATGAACGTCGTGTGAAACGAAAGATTAGTTTAAAGTGAACTTCGAATTAAAGTTATTTGTAAATAGCGTTTTAGTTGAAATTTAATTTTTATTTATTCTATTTTTGCATTAAATGTTAATTTGCGTAGTTTTTCTTTCTTTTTCTTGACTGTTCTCCCCAGGGAGTAATTTTGCATTAATTTCCAATTTTTTACTCGCCTCATCTCTGCGCACTCCATTCTCTTGCCAACGGATAGCCAGGGTCGCTGGAATCCGGTGCTACCAGTAAAACGGCCGGGTGTCCAACCCAGAGTTTAAGAGAGATGCCCATTAAGGACCATGGAGGTAGTGCCAGAGGAATGGAAGAGGAAAAGAGAAGCGGGAATTGATGGGTGAAAATCCGGGCCCTGGACTCCCAACCTCCCGGGTCCCAAGCCCAAATCCGTCCGCGTCCGGACCAATAATAAATCGGCGGAGAATGATCAGTGCTTTATTGGAATAGCATTAAAATATAATGGTCGACGGATAATGCACTGGTTGGCCAACTGATCCCCCGAGTGTAGAAAGTCATCAGTTTAAATAGACAAATGTGAAGGGAAAAGGCAAAGGGGCGGAACAACAACAGAAAAGAAATTGATTATGGAAATAATCGAATTATGCTTTACAGTATCATTCGGAAGCTCTGATTGTTGAATTTGTTTTGTATTTAATTATCCCGTACTGCAGCGTCTTTTTTCAGTTGTCTATTGTCAAAATGACACCTGATCAACTTTTAATATAGCTAGATCGATTTGTCTCGTCGAGAGCTGTCGAATGATACGAATTTTGTTCAAAAAATTTTATTTTCACTTGTTTTCGTTTAATTTAGGGTCAGTTTTCGTGGGTTTAATCGGTTTAAACCAGGTTTGTTGACGTCGGATCGACTTCATCCTCTGATTTTTAGACTTAGCTCATCGAATGATACCAAATTTGTCAGGTTTCGATCGTTTTGAAATCCCCCGGATAAGTCAGGAGTGCCGTTTTTTATTGAAAATTGGAAAATTCAACGATGAATGGAACTCTTGGGAGTGAGAGCTCAACCACTAGGCCACCAAACAGTTTGGAGGTAGGGAGGGAATTATGGAAACATTTATTTGATTAGAATGCATATGGAATTTCCAGATTTGTTCTGTCCCTGGAGAAAATTTTATGCCAAAAACTCAAAATTTTTACGATTTTAAATTGCATTTCGTAAAATTTTTTACGAAATTCAATTTCGTTTTCCTATTTTCCTTTAATAAAATGGAAAACAAAAAAACATTTTAATTTTTATATGTTTTCGTTTCAACAATAATAATTTTTTATTTATTTTTATATTTTTTGATCCCCACCGCCGGTTTCTCCCGGTCCGGCTTCTCAGGTACCCCAAAGTCGTGGTCCCGGTTTTGGCAAAAACTCTCGGTCCCGTGCAACTCTCGTTTAAATGACCCGCCTACTTTAATTGCAAACTAAAAATGGAAACCGGGTTTTCTTCCCATTTGAATAAAGAAATAAATGAAAGTGAAAATAAGGACCGAAAATTTATATACAAAAAACGAAATAAAAAGATAGGAAATGAAAAACGAAGGACTCGAACATTGAGGAAAATGAAAAAATTTATGAAAATGGCGCCGAATTAAAAGTGACAAATTTGTGGAAATATTCATCTCTCAGATCGTTTTTTGCTTCTTCATTTTTTGCGTTTTCAATTGCTTTTTCCAATTTTGCCCTTTCTTTCTTGGCATTTTCTTTTGCATTTTCGTGCATTTTTCATTTCTTCGTCAAAATGTTTTCGGAGTTTGTTGACATATTCTGTTGATCGAGAAACATTTTTTGAAATTTTTTTAATATAATACAAATCCGTCTCATTTTTCACCTCAATTTTGCAAGAATTAATTTTCTTAAATTCACCACCTCTTTTCCAAAAACTTTTCGAAAAATTATTCAGCTTTCTGATGAAACCAATTAAATTTAAAAAATGTTGTATGCTTTTAAAGATTGGTTTCAGCACTGCAATTATTCCGAAACATCCGAACTTTTTGGTTAATAAAAATTAAAATATTATTAAATTACACACCTTGAACATCAAGACGGAATAAATATTCATATAAATGTCCAAATTTTTGTGATTTTTTGGCATTCTTTCCTTACTTCTTAAAATCTCTCCACAATTTGATCACATTGCCAATTATCCCTTATAAACTAATCAATGCCAAGGTGTGCCTCGAATTTTCGCGCTGAATATTCTGTAATTTGAACTTGCTGATTGCTTTTCGAAATGCAATTGGCAATTATCCTTCCCCTAATTAAAATAGATTAGACAAATTGATTACCGTGATTAAATTGACTCACCAATGGAATTCCATTTGATCAAATATAATGAATAATAATAATAAATAGAATTATAGAAAAGGAATAAAAGATTATGCTTTTCTTAGATAATGTTAAATGAGCAAATGAAATTAAGCGCAATAATTATCGTTTCAATTTTATTTAAACAAAAGTAAATAAAAAATCTTTTTTTATAAGAAATTAACTAAATACACCCCTTAATATTTGGAAAATTTAAAATATTTTTTTTCTTGATAAAGGCTATGATATGATTGGGTAGTTTTTTGTTTGACCGTGCAGAAATTGTTTTTGTTTTTTTTTGATTAAAATCCAATCAAATATAATTTCTATGAGGTAAATATCCGAAAAGTCAATGAATTTCGTGGAGACGAAGGAATTTTCATGAAAATGGCGATGAAATGAAAG
Source organism: Heterodera glycines (assembly GCA_004148225.2). Taxonomy (NCBI): domain Eukaryota; kingdom Metazoa; phylum Nematoda; class Chromadorea; order Rhabditida; family Heteroderidae; genus Heterodera; species Heterodera glycines. The sequence goes on along the minus strand of CP049706.1, from coordinate 359,890 downwards.
TGCCAAATTTGTCATCATATTCTTTTTCTAGAATTTTTTTTTCTTCATTATTTTCCGAATTTCCAATTGCTTTTTCCAATTTTGCCTTTTCGTCCTTGGAATTTCGTTTCGTATTTTCATACATTTTGTTCATTTTTTGCTCAAATTCTTGCCGAATGTTTTCTTCAAATTCGTTTGATGGCACATTTTTTGGTCCGTTTTTTGTGCCGTTAATTTTTTCCATAAAATTTTGTTTAAATTTGCTAAACCAATTTTCCTCCTCTTTAATTTCATAATTAAAATCAACCTCATTTACCAAAACCAATTTATTGCAAATGATATTGCTCTGCCAAAAACATTTCGAAATATCATTCAGTGTTTTGACGACGGAAATTAACTTCATATGATCATTGAAGTGATAATGCAAAAATATTGGGTTAATCGCTGGAAATTTATTGGCCAATTCAGTGCTTTTACCTAAAATGAACATTATATATAGTTAAGAATAGAGTAGAGCGGGACCGGGAATTTTGGGCTTAACCGGGACCGGGACCTTTTCGGGCTGAAAAACCGGGAATTTTTGGCTGGGAAAACCGGGAAAAAACCCGAGACTGGTCCCGGTCCCGGTCAAAACCGGGACCTCGGTACTCAGTTGTACTCAGTTGTCCCTGTTTTGGTCCCGGTCCCGCTCTACTCTAGTTAAGAACCATTAATTTAAAATAATAATTCCATAAACCTTCAATATATAGTCGAAATAAATATTCGTACAAAATATGCAAATATTTTCGATATTTTTGGCATTGTTCTTTAAATTTCTGCCCAATTTTCTTACAGTGCCAATTCTCTCTCATCAAATACATAACTCCAAGATGTGCTTCATATTTTTGTCGTAAATGCACTTGCATTTTCTCAGTTTTGTATAACCCAAAAGATATCATTGGGCTTTCATCAAAGAAAATATAATAAAATCCTTTCTCTTTCTTTAGACGTAAATAATTTGAATATTCTTTAGCCATCCTAAAAAATTTCTCAAAATTTGTCGCTAATCCTTTGACAAATTCCAAAAACAGAGCATCTTTAGTCTGAATTTTTTAATTATTTAATTTTCATTGAATTTTAAGTCTCACCCATTTCCATTTATCATCGAATTTCGATCCCACAATTATCCTATGCTTGCCATAATTTATTTCATTGGCACTCCATCCTTCTTCATTTTCTTCTTCCCATTCATCCGCTTTTTTGAGCATTTCCTCCAAATTCACTTCAAATTTATCTCCACAATTTTGTTTAATTATTTCGTCCAAACTTTCATTTGTTTGCCAATCATTCGCTGTGTCAATTGCCAATTCCAAAATCATTTCATTAATTGACAATTTTTGTTCATCATAATTCAATCTCTTCTCATTATTCAATAATTTTGGTTCATAATTATAATTAAATAATCTGTTTAATTTATATTCATAAAGTCGTCCCTCCCATTTTATAAAATAAAATTGCGAAATTCTGGCCAAACAATTCACCGCATAAATTATTGGCCCATTAATTTCAATTTTGTCTTTAAATACAAAAATTGGCTTCACTGTGGGGATTCCGAGATATTCTCTGAACAAATATTCGTACAAAATGTCCAAATATTTTCGATATTTTTGGCATTCTGTCCGTTCAAATTCTTCAAATTCACCCGCAATTTTGTCACATTTCCAATTCATTCTCATATAATATATAAAGCCAAGGTGTATCTCATATTTTTGTTTTGAATACTCACTGATTTGCATTTGCTGACCATTTCTCATAAATGCAATTAGCATTTTATCGTCTCCCTAATTAAAATGATTAGACAAAATTAATTACCCTGATTGATTATCTAACCGATGGATTTGCAGTTGTAATGTGAATTAAAAAATGATTCATAATAATAATAAAAGAAATTATGGAAAAAGAATAAAACATTATTTTTCTTAAATAAAATTAAAGCCCATTAATTATTTTTTCAATTTATTTACGTAGAAGTGAATTTAAAAATGTTTTTAATAAATATGAACAACGGAGATGGAAATCATACAGCCTTATAAACGTAGCAAAATTTGTTTGCTTAATATAATTTATATATTTTTAAAAATTGGAATTGAATCATCAGTAGAATTATCCAAGTCAATTTTTTACTTTATAAATTTTCTTCATATAATTTGTATATATTATTATTATTAAATTATGATGCAATATTTAAAAATCGCGATTGATCATCAGTGGAATTATCCCAATCTATTTTTTACTTAAATAATTTATTATTATTTAATTAAAAATGATGCAAGCCAAATGGTTTGTTTTCGTGAGCCCTGCGGTTGATTGAAAAGAGGAGTGGGACATTGAGTAGGTGATGGAAGAGACCAAACTGTTCCTTCAATTTGAGTTTGGCACATCATTGGGTTTTTTGGAATTGGGACATCAAATGATGCCTCTACTGAGACCGGTACACATTTGATGATAACAATAAAGAAAAGGAGCATTAAAAATTTCGTGAGTTTTGGTCCAATACCCTCCCAGCTTGAAGCTTTCAATTGGGGTGAAGGTGGTTTAATATTTTTTGAATCAATGACTGGAATTTCGCAGTTTTTTGAGTCATTCATAATTCCTTTGGTCTCGATTTTTGGTTTACTTTTAACAGTTGTAATTGCATTCAATGCATTAGCATCTTCTCTTTTGACTGAATTGCCCAAGGGCGGCTGTTGGTTCATTATGCCTAAATTAGCAATGGCGCGAATTAATTGGTCGGAATCGAGGACAGAAACATTTGATGGGATAGCATCAACTGAATTGACAGTGCCATAATTAGCATTGCGCCCATTTCTGCCTCTGTTTGGTTGTGGGTCAGGTCTATTGTTGATAAATTGAGACCGTCTGTTGCGACAAAAGTTTGGCCTTCTGTCGTTCGGTCTCTGGTTACGCCTGAATTGTGTTCGGTTATTATTATTGCCGTTGTTATTTCTGTTGTTATTGTCGAAATTACGCGGGGCAAAACGGTCATTGAGTGGTGTCGCATTAGCTTCCGAAACAAAAGGTGGTCCCCGATAATTGGATTCTCTGTTTTGTTCAGTCTGTCGGTTTCCGAACCGTTGTCCACTAAGTGCATGAACAGTGTGTGCCAAATTATCCGAGATTTGTCCTTTTTCAGTTAAGAGCAGAGCCTCAAGCTCCTCAGCCTGTGCCTTTATTCGGTCTAAGTCTTTGGTCGAATTGAGACCGACTAAACGAAGCAAAAATCCAATATTGGGTTTAATTCTATCCAAAAATTCTTCACAAGTCCTCTCTTTTCTTTGATTATCATTCAATGTTGGGTTTGTCATTTCAACAAGCGGGGTAAGGCGCTTAAGGAATTCTGAAACAGTTTCGTTTTCTCTCTGTTTGCAAAGTGCCAATGTCCTTTTAGTAAGTTCCCGTCTTTGGGGTGAGTCCAATTTTTGCCTAATCCCAGTGATCGCTGAGTTAAGGGCAGCTGCCTCCGCTTGGATTAATTGTTTAAAAAGTTGTCTTGGTGTCCCAATTAATGACATTTTAAATCGAGCAACTTTCTCATCCTCATTCCAATTTCGTCCTACAGCTCCAACATAATCAGTAAACCACTCAGCCCATTCATCAAAAGCGATCACCGAATCTTCACCAAATACCTCTAAGTGACCAATCATTCCGGTTAAAGTGTTAACTCTGCCAAGTTCAAAACTGTCTTCCGCAAACGGATCAAGATATTCCTCGTTGTCTTGGCTTAAATTGGCATTATTGCAAGAATTAAAACGAACATGAGAAGTTTGGTTTGGTGTTATTTTGGGTTTGACAATTTCAGCAAGTGTATCAATTTTAGCATTTAAAACTCCCATATTCGTGTTTACTTCCCCTGCCATTTTATTTAAGGCCCTTGTGTTTGCATATGCCCTTCGATTTACAATTCTAAATGATCTATTTACAGCTTCCTCTAGGCGTAGAACTTCTATGTGGGCTCTTTCCAAATCGGGAACCTTTACCGACGTTTTACCATTCCAAAAATTTCGGTCAATGATTGTTATGTTTATTTCTTCATCCCTCTCTTGACTGGTGGCCCTAGAGCCAGTCTTTTTTGAGTGTGACATAAGCCACGAAAATGTGCACTGATTGCTGTGTTGAAATAAGTGAGGGGATATTTGGGAATGATTTGAATATATGCTTGGCTAAACAAAGAAATTTATGCTATAAATACTTGAATTTTGGTCATCATTTTAATGCCAAATCAAAAGAATTTTCTTAGTTTCCGTTCGCTTTTGATGGGAAATTACATAATGTTTCCATAGGCAATTGAGCGATTGAACGCAGTGATAAGCATCATTCCATTAAGATGCAAGCAGCTGACTGTAAAAGCAATTAGCAGCATCGGCGGTGATGGCCGGAAGGGGTCAAAGTGAATGAACGTCGTGTGAAACGAAAGATTAGTTTAAAGTGAACTTCGAATTAAAGTTATTTGTAAATAGCGTTTTAGTTGAAATTTAATTTTTATTTATTCTATTTTTGCATTAAATGTTAATTTGCGTAGTTTTTCTTTCTTTTCTTGACTGTTCTCCCCAGGGAGTAATTTTGCATTAATTTCCAATTTTTTACTCGCCTCATCTCTGCGCACTCCATTCTCTTGCCAACGGATAGCCAGGGTCGCTGGAATCCGGTGCTACCAGTAAAACGGCCGGGTGTCCAACCCAGAGTTTAAGAGAGATGCCCATTAAGGACCATGGAGGTAGTGCCAGAGGAATGGAAGAGGAAAAGAGAAGCGGGAATTGATGGGTGAAAATCCGGGCCCTGGACTCCCAACCTCCCGGGTCCCAAGCCCAAATCCGTCCGCGTCCGGACCAATAATAAATCGGCGGAGAATGATCAGTGCTTTATTGGAATAGCATTAAAATATAATGGTCGACGGATAATGCACTGGTTGGCCAACTGATCCCCGAGTGTAGAAAGTCATCAGTTTAAATAGACAAATGTGAAGGGAAAAGGCAAAGGGCGGAACAACAACAGAAAAGAAATTGATTATGGAAATAATCGAATTATGCTTTACAGTATCATTCGGAAGCTCTGATTGTTGAATTTGTTTTGTATTTAATTATCCCGTACTGCAGCGTCTTTTTTCAGTTGTCTATTGTCAAAATGACACCTGATCAACTTTTAATATAGCTAGATCGATTTGTCTCGTCGAGAGCTGTCGAATGATACGAATTTTGTTCAAAAAATTTTATTTTCACTTTGTTTTCGTTTAATTTAGGGTCAGTTTTCGTGGGTTTAATCGGTTTAAACCAGGTTTGTTGACGTCGGATCGACTTCATCCTCTGATTTTTAGACTTAGCTCATCGAATGATACCAAATTTGTCAGGTTTCGATCGTTTTGAAATCCCCCGGATAAGTCAGGAGTGCCGTTTTTTTTATTGAAAATTGGAAAATTCAACGATGAATGGAACTCTTGGGAGTGAGAGCTCAACCACTAGGCCACCAAACAGTTTGGTAGGGAGGGAATTATGGAAACATTTATTTGATTAGAATGCCATATGGAATTTCCAGATTTGTTCTGTCCCTGGAGAAAATCAATCTGAAAAATAATATCCTAAATTTTAAAATCAATTTTCTGAATGTTTATTTAGTTGTTTGTGTCTAGTCAAGCGGAGAACATTTCAAAAATTTGTTGTAAAATGTTTACTTTTATTATTTATTTATCATTTTTCTTTTATTTATTTTTGTTTAAAATAAAATTTTTAATATTTCAAACAACATTTGCCTTCAATGTTTAAACAACGTGTTTTATAAGACAGTGATGCAAAGGTCGGAAAACAAAGACATAAAAAGGGATCGAAATTAGAAAAATCACCACTGCCTCTTTCTTCTCGTCGATGATAATCGTGGTATTCATCTTCGGTTTTTCTTACTATCCTTGTCCTTCTGTGTTACTTGATACCTCCTTTTTGTTTTCTTTTTGAATTTTTCCCTTTCTTGGCGTTTTGTTGTTGTTGTTGTTGTTTTTGGTCTTTTCCATATCCTTTAGCGCGCTCATTGCACGGCACACTTTTATCCATGAAGGGAAAAATGTGCCGTACTTTGTCTCAATTTTTTTCGCTACAATACTACAAAAAATGGACAAATTTGGCCAAGTTTGGACCAACAATGCTTTTAAATTCTTCAAATTCATCGGATTTATCATATTTTGTTGCAATTGAGTCCCAATTTCGTCTAGCAACAGCCATTTGTTCTTGCTTAATAAATTTGCAAAAAAAATTTAGGCTATAAAGGCCTTGGTTTGAGCTTACAAATAGTTCGAATCAAATGATTCGTTTTTTCGGAAATTTAAAATTGGTCACATAATATAAAAATTGATTTAAGTTAATTTAATTTAATAATTAATTTAACTTAATTGCTTTTAATTTCACTTATGCATACTGCGGTAGCCAATCAGCGCTCTCTATCCCTATAATGCTTCGTATCTTGTCCATCCTTCTGAGAATTCCTAGAAAATCACCGACAGCTTTTTGATCCAATTCATTGCACTGTAAAAAAAATTAAACAAAAATTTTTGTATTTGTTTTTTTTAAAGCACACTCATGAAAATTTCAATACCCATATAAAATGAGGCTCTTTTTAAGACTTTAAAGTAGATTTTTCTGAAAAATTGAGATACCCAGGCCTTTCTTCCCTACTTGGCTAAGTTTCGGAGACAATTTTTTTACAAGGTTTTTTTTTTGGTGTAAGGAAGAGAAGCTGGCTAATGGGTTAAAGTGCGTAAGGCGGGCGTGGATTGATAAGATCAGAAAAAAGGGTGATGTGCCTCGGTCGCCCAATGGTAGAGTTGCCCACGGAGCGTGGGTTCATTTCCCACCCGAGGCCGAACATTTTGCCCATTTCTATCTCACGGATATTATTTAAAAGGCTAATAAAAGCCAACATAGAAGCTTCAAATCAAGTGAAAAATGTGTTTTTTATGCTTATATATCGGAACTAATTCGCAGAAAAAGGATTATGCATCAAATATCGTATCCCTAATGATGACCCTAATTGAAAAATGCCCTTGCCCAACACCCCCAATGTTCCCACCACAAATAGCCACATGTTGTACACACAAATATGCTCCCACCCAGAAAATTGTGTTGTCCGATTGGCACAAAAATTGCAAATTGCTGAGTAACCGGAATTAACAAAATGGATCAATGTTTTGCCGTTATGATCAATTAGCACCTATAAATAACATATTACTTATAATACAGGAGGGACACATTGATAAAACTAAATTATGAATTGATTTTAAAATTTTTGACTAAAAAAATGTAAAAAAAAAAATCTATCCAACGAAATTAATTTTTTTTTCACCTTCTTTTGAAATTTTTATTTCTTAGGGTTCAGCCAATTTTATTTTCATTTAAATATTAATTCTCATATTTTTTTAATTAATGAAAATTTGCTCATTTAATTCACTGACTCTTTCCATCAGAATTTGGCCGATTAAGTTGAGGACAACGCTGTCCACCACATGCATGTTAACTGAACTGTTGCCGTTCTTGCTTTTTCCCTTCGTTCCACTACCAACCAATGCCAAAATTTGGTCATGAAAAACTTTCAAATCTTCCACAGTAAGCATTTCGTAATTAAACAGCCAATTGTCCCATATAAAAACATCGCAAATTTGGAGCCATGCGCTAAAAAAATTTGTAAAAAATTCAGTACTGCAAATTCGGAAACGTAAAATTTCAAAAATATTGGGCCTAAATCTCGGCAGAGATTAGTCCCAAAACTTTTATGGATAGACAGACGTAAATGATTAAAATTTAAGAGTTATAAAATGAATGTATATATGGGTTAAACTTCCGATAAATCCGTTCCCTTTTTTAATTCCGTTCTTACTTATTTAATTTTCGCAACAAATTGTTCGAATTTGGAAAATTAATAAATTTTTTGAAATTTGTTAAATTTTTTGAAATTTGTTTGCAATTTTAAATAAATAAAATAAAATTTAATTAACACTTTAAAAGTGCTCTCATTATACTTTGTTTTCCAATTGCGATTATAATCTTTTTCGCAAAAATCTTTGACCATTTCCATCATTTTTGGTCCATAACCTTCACAATTATGCATGATGTTCAATGTTTTGATCGGGTCATCATGTAAAGCTCGCTCCAACACGTTGCCAATTTTGTAAATTATCGCTAATTTTTGCCTCTTTAATTCGCCCCAATTGTGTCCATTAATTAAGGCCTCAAAAATGTCAATTAGCATTTGCTCAGTTGGCATCACATTAAAATTGAGTAGCGGTTTTTTATCCTCATCTTCATCCGAATCATCTTCATTCGAATCTTTATCCGGTTCCAATTCGCTTGCACTTTTCGTGTAAATGCCATGTCTGTAAAACCATTGATGCCACATTTCCTCAAAGAATTCGGCACAACATTTGTGCCATGCGTTGGCCGCAACATCACTTTTGAGTTTATTTGTGGCAAAAAGCACACAGATTTGCTGAAATTCAGCGCCAATATGACCAAATTCGGGTGAGTAAGGCTCAACTTCAATTGGAAGTTTTGCTTTTTTCAATGCACCAATAACACATTGGCCAATGATGGCCAACTGTTCCATCATTTTTGTGTCGATCAGTAAATCCTAAAAAAATTGAGCAAATATTGCGTTTTTAAGAGTAGGAAAAATAATGGGATGGCCAACCGAATTCATTAAAAATACTTCTTAAAATTGGCCAAATGATTTTATAAAAAAAAAGTGATTGATTAAAACTAAATAAATTTAAAAAAAACTCAATTTTATATATTTTTGAAATAAAAATCAATAATGGACACTAAATTGTCTAATTTAAATTTTAATAAAAAATTTCGTTCAGTATTTAAGAAAGTTAGAAATAAATTCAATTCGTAAAAAAATTTACGAATTTGGAAATAGAGAATTGAATTTTGTAAAAATTTTATGAAATGTAATTAAATATCTTAAAAATTTTTTAGAACAAAATTTTTGATTTTACAATTTTATAAAATTTTTCCACTTTACCAGTGCTTTTGCGTTTTCATCAAAATTTTACCAAATTTTGCCTCGGACCATAGTATGCTTTAAATGACGCCCCCCCCTCTCGTCACCTATGCTAATTACCTATGCTAATTAATACCACACCTCCCCCCTCTTCACCTATGCTAATTAATACCATATTATCCGTTAGACTAAAATACTCACACAATGGATTATTTATTTACCTGTTGTTCAAGTTCGGTAATATGTTTAACGTCCTCAACCAATTGGTGGAATTTCTTTTTCAAATTAATGTGATCGTCCAGCCATAAATTGCCGTTCACCCAGCGAACAAACAATGCCAAAAGTGGGTCATTGCGTCTCATAATTTGATTGACATGTTCGCACAGGTCCCACCAGTCATTTAACCCGTTCCAGACCCAAAAAAAATCAAATTTTCAAAAAATTATTTTATATTGAATAAATAACACAAAATTATTATTTTATCATGCCAATTGGTGAGGATAAGTCTAATTTTAGGCGCAAAATTCATTTAAAACGATCTAAATAACTTTTTTTTGTATAATAATTCAAAATCTCTAGCTGTTTAGAATAGGGCTCGCAAAAGTGATGGATGTGGGTGGCCTCCTCATTTGTAATTTTTTTAGAGGCTAAATGAGCGCTAAATTTACAAAATGAGGCTTTGACGCTTGTTAAAACATCTGGCAAAGAATTTCAAAAAATTTTCTCGGCAGTGTCTATCGGAACCCGGGCCCACCAAAGTCATTTTTTGAAAACTTTAATTTAAATTTTAAGAACTTTGGACAGACGGGGGGAATATGGTGGGTGGTTCAACTGGGCCCCGACCAACTTGGTCCCGGACCAATTTTTCGAGTATATCTCCTTTCATATTCACCATCAAAACATTCTTTGTACCGATAGATCCTAATCTCTTTTTGTAATCTAAATTTCGAAATAATTGCTAAATTTTTTGAACTGTGAAGTAGAATATAGCCAAAAATACTTAGGGCTTTCGAATGAAACCAAAAATTTCATTCAATTCGGTCAAGAATTTTACCAATTCGTCCTTGGCCAAAATTTACCGTGGGGTTGGCCACTTCATGCCCAATACAATTTTCCAAGTCGTCGTCATTGGCCAAATTTGTTGGGCAACAAAATTCGTAAAGCTCTGGCAGTACGGTCATGGCAAACTGTGAACGTGTGTTCAACTTTTTTGCCACTTTTTGCAGCTGAAATCCGAATAGCTTTAACACATTTTTCTCATCACTTGTCAATGTTTCGTTGGCGTTGTGCCAAAGGAAATAATTCAAATATGCCTTGCCCATAAACAAATCAATACGGTCAATTTTGGCACCGGTTTGCCAATGTGCAAAAAAATCGTTCAAATATTTGAATTTGTCTATGCCATGGTAATGCACGTCACACGGATCATTATCATCGATGCGATTTTTATCAACTAAAAAAGATAGCCAAAATATTTGGGATTTATGGCATAAAAAAGCCCAAAATTTTGCCATGCAAATTATCAAAAAAAAAAAATAAATGCTATTTGGCTTTTCTCTGTGATTCTCGTCAAAAAAAGACACTCAGACTGTAGTATACTTAATTTAAATTTATTGATGCTTATTGAGTGCTTAATTATCTTTTTCTTCAATTTTTTATACTTTTTAAACTGCTTAGTTATTATTTTTTGATTTTTTGTCCATAAGACCAAGGTCTCAGGGATGGGGCGCGACCGCGATCCGCGGCCTTTTTAAATTTTTTATAATAAGAAAATTTAATTAAATGCGCGATTCGTGACAATTTTCTTGTTCGATCCGCGACCGCTGCAAATTGAATCCGCGATGCGCAATCCGAGATTTTTTTGCTCGATCCGCGACCGCGGTAAATAAATCCGCGATGCGCGATCCGCGACCACGGGATTTTTCGGTCGGAGCACCGCCCCTGCTATGTCCGCTCCTTCAATCCTCACCTTTTTTTGCGGATTTACCACTAATTCTCTGAACTGACTGCTGTTGTGGTGGATTTTTTTCCGGGTCAATTTCGTCTTCATATAATCGCTAAAATAAAAAATTTAAAAAAATGGGTCTGACAAGGGAACCTCACGAGTTTTAGTCGAAAAACATATATGAATTTGATATCTTTGAATAAAGTGTGGTCAGACTCTATGGCGAATTTTTAATTTTATAGGCAAAATAACGAAAAATAAAAAAGATTATGGGCCTTTTTAAAAATCGGTTTTTATGCCCTGAAGTAATTTTTAATTCATTTTAACAAAAATTTACAAAAAAAAAAAAAAAATTTACGTGAGATAAAAGGTAGGCAAATTTTATTTAATGAAAATCAAACATAAATTTAGCATCTTTTCAACAAAAAAAAAAAATCACAGAATGAACAAGAATTTTATTTGTTTTATTTTGGGTTGCTCCTCGACCCAATTTTGGGGAATTTCGAATGGTTTTTTATTAAAAGGAAAAAAGAAAAAAAAATTTTTTTTTATTTTAATTATTTTTAGTGCTAATTGTCCATCAGTTCTTTTTTTTAATTATGGGATAAGTTGTAATAAGGTTAATAGAGATTAGCCTCTAAAATTCCCTGTCCCATAAAAAAAATGCCGGTTTTCTTTTTTTCGACATTTATGAAAATTGTGCACCCGAAGAGTTAAAATTTCACCAACCATCTCTTAGACAAATTTATTTTAGGAGAATTAACTCTCCAATCACATCACAACTTTTCTCTCCCCGCCGAAGTCGGGAAGGAAGCCTAATTTGATTAATCCCCAATTTTTATTATGCAAATGGCAGTAAAATGCGCACTAATTTAAAATTAAATTTTAAACATTTACGTTAAATGGATCCATCGGGAACACGTGGATGTTCAAAGTGTGCTTAATGTCGCAAAACGAAGCGCCAGAAGCGCCATAAAACACAATATTTTGCGGGTCAATTAAGCCATCAAAGCCCGTTATAAAATGTTCAAATCGGTCAAAGCATTCTTTTGAACTGAAAAAAATTTTTTTTTGAAAATTTAAGCGTGATTTTAAGGCTCCCGGAAAATGCGTAAGTGATACAAAATTTTTAAAATACAGTCTATAGCATTATATTTGTAGCACAAAAGGTCAAAATTGTATAAGAACCTCACTACGAATTGTTATTACTGTCGTTTGTCCCCCTTTTGTTGAAAAAAATTTTCAAAGATTTTATTGCCATGAAAAAGTTCCCTGCGGTTTTAAAACTCGCTGATACGAATAAGATTTCCATTTGGCCAATTCGGAATCCAGGCCCAAATACGAACAAAAAATCGAAAGTTGAAATTTTCAAATTTAGCATTTCTTGATTATTTATTCAATTAAAACAATATATTTGTGTTAGCAGTAAGAATTTCATTTTCAAAACCAAATTTAAATGAAAAAAACATTTTATTTAAAAAAAAATTTTTAAATGAAAGTGATTTAGGCCAGCCAGGCCTGTAAGCCGGACAAAGTTTTTTTTGAAGATTACCAAAAAATGCAAAAAATTCCAATTTAAAAAGACCACAAGCCAGAAAAAGTCAGTTTTTTGAGGTTTTTTGGCCATAACTTTTTTGTGTGTCAATTAAATTTTTTGAAATTTTGCAGGCTATTAGGGACTATCAAGCGCTTTAAAATGATATCAAGCTTATTTAATTTGAATGAGAAATAAAAATGTTATAGCGTTTGGCGCCAAAATGGCTGGCGCCAAAGTGGCCGGTTCCCATTTTTGTATGTATTCAAATTATTTAAAATACCATTTTTCACCTTTAGGTTATAAGAAAACTCAAAATTTTAAACTGCTAAAAAAAATTTAGTTTGGCTTTCGGTATTAAAAATTCAACACCGACTTATTAAACGCTCATAATATTCTCTACACTTAATTCTCGATGCCCATTTATTCTCGATCTCCGCGATTTTAACGCTTAATTTTAATTTTTAATTAGAATTATAATTAATTACCTGTCATGTAATGCTTCTTCAGTGAGAAATGATTGGTTGTTCATTTTGATAAAAATTTCATCATCACAATAAGCTGGTTTCTTTTTCTTGATTTTGTCCCAAACAGCGATTTTGTAGCGCCCCGGGGGAATTACCTGGGGAAAATGGGATTTTTTTAAATTAAAATTTTCAAATTTTAACCATTTTAACAGATTTTCACAAAAAAATTTGTATTTGGTGGATTTTTGAATAAATTTTAGCGAAATTTTTTTGAAAAATTTGGGTGAATAGGAGATCTTGGAGGGGTACAAGTAAGGAAAATCGAAAATTTTGGACAAAATAATTGCGGAGGTGTCTGGGGGCGGGGGTAAGTTCCCCGCGTACCACCCCCACCCCCTTCTGGGACCATCCCTGCGTGGGAGACAAATTTTATTTGTTTTTCCCCTTATACCAAGGGTTAGCAAAATTTTGAAATTCTTAAAACCGAACCCCACCGAACCGGACTGCAAGGGCTCAAAATTAGAATTTTCTCGAGAATTTAGCGCTGTAAGGCATAAATTTGTAAATTTGTGTTTGGTTTATTTGTATTTTAGCTCACCTTTCCGATTCGTTTGTTATTTTTGCTCACTATCACAACATTACTCTCGAGCAATGAATCCGAAAAAAGCCCAAAAGCAATTGCCAATTGAAGCAAATAAATCATGGTAAAAATTTTTAAAATTCTCTAAAAAAAATTTAGCCGTAATTTTACAGTTTTTAAAAATTACGGTGCCTCCCCGACCCACAACACTCTTTCTGGGAAAAAAACTAGAGTGAGCGGGCAAGGACGGGATCAGGGCTGCACGAAAACTCTAAAAAAAAATTTTCGTATACGAAAACGAAACGAAAAAAGGCATTCGATATGAAAACGAAACACGAAACGAAAAATAAAATTTTGAAAACCGAAAACGAAAACGAGACGAAAAAATTTTAACAGACGAAAACGAAACACGAAAACGAAACTAAAAAGTGCCGAAAATGTAGGACGAAACGAAAACGACACAAAATTTCGTGCAGCCCTGGACGGGATTTCATTTTCAAGAACAACGCAATTTTGAAGAAAAGGCAAAATATATATTTGTCTCTTATTTTGCCATGCCATTGTTACCAAAAGTCCTTAATTTCTAAGATTGTCCTTATTTTGCGAATGTTGGACAAAATTCATAAAGAAATAGATCCATTCATACAAATACTCCAAAAAGACGAATTTAAAAAATGCCTGAATGAAATTCTAATTTTTACCACTTTGAAATTTAAATAAACTCAGAAAATTATGATTATTATTTTTATGTTGCTGAAATAAATTGTAATTTATTTTATTTAGTTGTTTAATTTAAAAAGTAATAAAAATATATTTAATGTTAGTTCGTATGCATAAAACAAATATTAATATATTTATAAAATAAGAATAAAAATGAAATTTTATTATCTATTGTTGAAGAAATATAAAAAAATTGTAAATCGATAAACAATGCATTTTAATTGATTTTTCAATCATTTATTCATCTTTTATGCATTTCTTTTTTTTATTCAAAACTAATAGTAGATGTTTATTATATGCACATTAAATAGTAAAGTATACACATAAAACTGTGAAAATATGTAATATCTTTGGCAAATTAATGAGAAATATCCAGAATTTTCCTAATTAATTGAGTTTATGAGAAACCGTGAAGAATTTGGTATCAGTGAATATTCCATATTTGAAGAAAGAGGTATGCCTAAATTATGCGAGGAATTTGCCGAATTTGAACGTGAAGAATGCCAAAAACATTAAGTTATTATAACCCACTACACCCTTTCGGGTAAAGAAGTCGAGAGTGAGTCGGCGAATGTCGGGATTTCGTTGACAATAACAACTCATTTTTAAGAAAAGAAAAATTGATTTTGCTAAGAATTTTGGAAAAAAGAGAGAGTTTACAAAATTCTCAATTCTTTTTTTATGAATGATGGAAGATTTTCAGGGTAGCAACACAAGTTCAACACAAAAAAAAACTCTATTTTTCAATGATATTATTAATATATAGAAATTTTAATAGGGCAATAATATTTAGGGTAATTTTCTGAATTTTCATTTAATTTTAATTTATTTAATTATTTCTTGTGAACTTTGGCTGCTTTAGAGCATTTTTTTTCTTACTCTTGGCATTTATGGCGCCCATTTTTACAGGATGAAATGAAAAAAGCAGGGCATTTCCTGTTTTTCATATTGCCTTTTTAGATTCCGGACAAATTGGAAAATCAGGACACTTGGGATTACCGATTCCATAAAACTCAATGTGACTTTGGCAAATAATTATATTTTCTCAAAGCCTCATTAACCAAAAAAAAAAAATAAATAATCCGGCAAATAATTCTTTTTTAATTATAATTAGCGTTGTCCACGACCGGTTATTAACCGGGACCACCAGGTTGACGGTTTCGGTTTTAAAAATAATGGCATAAATAAAAAATAAACATTTAATATATTTAGCTAAATTTAATAGGTAATAATATGGGGTATGTTCGGTCCGAGGGTTTAAGGAAGACAATCAATAAATAAATGTTTATTGACGAACAATAAATAAAAGCGAAGACAATTTGGTCGGAGGAAAATAACAAAATAAAATGAATGAGGGGAAAGACCAGGAGGGAGAAAATGATCGTCTATTTATGGGCGAGTGACAACAACAAAAATGGCGTGGAATTTGAATGGACAGATCGCCATAATAATTCAAATATGCTCATCCGAACAGGGTATAAATAGGAGTATGTCATCAAAAACTTTGAAATAAGAATTTCGATCTGAAAATCAAATATGTGGCACAAAAATTTGAGCATTTTGCAAAAGCGTTGTCCACGACCGGATATTAACCGGGACCACCAGTTTTCGGTATATGCCAATTTTTTAGATCGAAATCGAAACACAGAGAATGGAAATATTGATGGGTATGATAGAGAAATGATCACTCATGGGTTATACGAAACTGACAAAATGAACGAGCATTTGAAACAAAAATATGAGGCCCATTTTGGCCTTTTGTAGAAATTAAATTTTGGGGACAATTTTTGGAAAAAATTTTTCATTTTTAGGGGGTATGGTATATATATTGTGAAATTTTTTGGCCATTTCTTAAGGGACTATTTTTCGTTACTATTGTATTTTTTTGTTAAGGAATTTTTCGACAACCTAAAATAGGCACTAAATAGGCACAAACCCCCCCCCCCCCCCCCGAAATAGGCAAAGCTAAAACGAAGCCCCCCTAATTATTGTCAATTAGATCTTTTTTGATTTTCGAAAGCAATTAATTGATTTCTCTTACTTTTTTTTTGCATTTTGAGACAAATTTCAAAAAAATCCAGGTCTAGTCTTTTTGTCGAACTTTTCAAATCATTCCTTTTTCTTCTTGTCAATGATCATTTTGTCTTCGATTTTTTCTTCCTATCTTTGTCCTCCTTCTTCTGTCCATTGGATACTTCCTTTTTGTTTTCTTTTTGAATTTGTCCCTTTCCCCTTTTTGGCGTTTTGTTTTTGTTGTTTTTTATGGTCTTTTCCAGCTCCAACTTGAACCTGACCATTACATCGCACGCAAATGCCCATGAAGGGAAAAAAGTGCCGTACTCTGTCTCAATGTTTTGCGCTACTTTAGTGCAAAAAAAGGCCAAATTTGGCCAAGTTTGGTCAAACAATGCGTTAAAAAGCTTCACATTCATCAGGTTTCCCAGACTTTGTTCCAACTGTTTCCCAATTTCTTCCATCAACAGCCATTCGTTGTTTCTTAATAAATTCGCAAAAAAAATTTAAAAAAAAAAATCGACTTTTCAAACATTTTTCGAATCGATTTTTTCGGAAGTTTTAGACCAACCCCAAAAAATATAAATAAATGATTAATTTGATTAATTTTTAAATTTTTTGTTGATTTGAATTTTTATTTTATTTTATTCAATTGGTTTTAATTTGATTTTAATTGCTCTTAATGCCCCATTTATACTTCGGTTGTATCTTAACGCTCTTTATCGCTTCAATGCTTCTTATCCTGTTCATCCTTCTGGTAATTGCTAGAAAATCACTGACCGCTTTTTTATCCAATTCATTACACTGTAAAAAAAATTTATAAATGCAAATTGATATATTTGTTTTTTTTTAATTACACTCGCAAAATCTCGACACCCATGCAAACGGAGCATCTTTTTAAAAGTTTTTCAAGTAGAGCTTTCGGAAAAATTCTGATTTTTCGGCAAAATCTTATTCCCCGGCTTTTCACGCGGCTTTGCTTACAAAGGAAGGTCTGGAGGTGTCCGTGGAGTTTCGGAATGAAATTTGGTGGGTGCATAGAGCACCCATGGGTTCTTAAGAAAAGTGGTTTTATTTTCTGCGAAATGAGTACGGGTGCCGAGATATGACGTGCCAAACTTTTTTCTATCCCAATAAATCGAATAAACATTTGCACCGTTTTGTGTTGTTCGGTGTTGCGGAGGTTGTGCGTTTGGCGTTTGTTTTTGCCCCCACAGGTTCGAATCCCTCTTATGCAAATTAATTTCCCCCATCTTATTTTTGCTTTTATGCAATTGAATTGGCACGTCATATCTCGGCACTCGTACTCATTTCGCAGAAAATAAAACCACTTTTCTTAAGAACCCATGGGTGCTCTATGCACCCACCAAATTTCATTCCGAAACTCCACGGACACCTCCAGACCTTCCTTTGTTAGTCAACGGCCATAATAAATTTGGCAGCAAAAATTGCAAATGGAGGGAACTCATAACTCTTGCCCTTTTCTTTTTGATTGGAAATGAACATTTGGTACAAATTTAAGTGTTGCGCGAGACCAAAAATTTGCATAAAATTATAAAAAAGGGAATAAAAAATTTGAATAAACCAACCGAAATTGCCAAAAATGGAAAAAAATATTAAAATTCAAAAGAAAGTGTCAAGGAAGAAAAGAAGAAATTGGAAAACGCAAAAGCAAAAGATAATTGGCAAAGACGAACTCTATTTAATGAATATTAGGCAATGGAGATTTTTTGTCAAGTAATTGATTTTTTTTTGATTTTTAAATTATTTTTAAAAAAAGTTTACCAATGAATTTGGGGTTAAAAAATACGCTGGTCACGAATATGAACTCAGATTTTAAAAATCATTGACTTTTATCTATGATTTTTCATCAAACATATAAAAAATAATCCGCAGCCAAGCGGATTCGAACCCCAGACCCCCGCCTCATAAGGCCCCAAAGAGATCGTTTTTGCACAGCAATTGGTGGCATTGTGTTCGGTCTTACCTAACCGAGCTTGAACTGTCCAATAAATAATCAATTATTTATTGGAAAACAAATAAATAAATATTTGGGGCGGAGGACAATTGGAGGAAAATGTGGGAATCAACAAGAAGACAGATTTAATTTTAGTCTGGTATTTTTTATATTCTTAACATTAGTTTTAATTTTTTTAATAGAAGAAAACTGGGTTATTTTTTTTCCTTTGTTCTTTTTTTTAAGGTTTTTTTTTTGTCTGGGGTTCGAATCCGCTTGGCTGCGGATTATTTTTTATGATGTTTGATGAAAATCATAGATAAAAGTCAATGATTTTTAAAAGCTGATTTCATATTCGTGACCAGCGTATTTTTTAACCCCAAATTCATTGGTAAACTTTTTTATAAAATAATTTAAAAATAAAAAAAAATCAATGCGTCGCCATTTTCATGAAAAATTTCTTCGTCTCAACGAGGCTTTTTATATTTTTTCAATTTTGACTGATATTACTTCTGTTTCCACTTTGTTTTTCATTTCACATTTATAAATTTGGCACTTTCATTCGTCGCCATTTCATAAAAATTCACTTTTTAATTAAATTTTTGCTTTTCTTTCAAATTTTTCAATTACTTTTTCCTTTTTTTTATTCATCAATGTTTCTGTCATTTTTTCCATTTTATACATTTTTATACATTTTCTCTTTTATGTTTTTTACTTGCGTAAATATTGGAACAGATTTTTGTTTTGTGGATTACAAAATTATTGGATTTAATAATGGGCTAGATAATACACCTTCTGAATTCTCGGCCTTCTGGGGGGAGATTGCGCAAAAAAAAATATTCCCTGCGCGAGTTTTTTTTTTTTTGAAAAATTCAAAATTGAAAAAGAGGTGGATAATGCTTCGGTAGCTCAATGGTAGAAGCTGCCCCAGTGCTCGCTCTGTCTGCTCTTGCGCACCCATGGGGCATTTTTCAATTCGCAGCTAAGGATATTACTTATCAATTTAGGTTAATTGGTTCGATATCGAACCGAACCGTTCATAAGGCCACAGATTGATAAAATCATACATTAGTATCAGTCATTTATGGGATATGATGACTAGAGATCGATTAAGCAGTTATCACAAATCTCGAAAAAGGCACAATAATAGGCGGCAAAAAATTGAAAAAAAGGGATGAAAATCCCGTTAAAGGCATGAAATTTTTTATAAAATAATTAGATTCTGGCGATCAATTTTTGAGAAAAGGGATATGATAATTAGGCGCCCCTGTCCATTGCCCAATGCTCCCACCACAAATAGCCACATGTTGTACACACAAATGTGCTCCCATCCAGAAAATTGTGATGTCCGATTGGCACAAAAATTGCAAATTGTCGACTGATTGTAATTAACAAAACTGATGAATGTTTTGCTACTATGATCAATTAGCACCTAAATATTATACATTGATAAAATTAAACAATTAATTGATATATATATGAAATATGGAATTTATTCCGATCTAAAAATGTAAAGGCATCCTTAGGTTTCATCCAATTTTTTTTTGATTTAAAAAATTTGTTTTTGATTAAATTTGAATATTATTTTTTTTAATTAATTAAATTTCTCATTTAATGAACTGACTCTTGCCGCCAGAATTTGGCCGATAATATTGAGGACAGATTTGTCCACCACATTCATCTCAATCCAACTAGTATTTTTCTCCACTTTTTTCTCCAGGCGACCAACCAATTTTAAGATTTTATCATGAAACATTTTCAAATCTTTCTCTGTGAGCATTGGGTAATTAAACAGCCAATTTTCCCATATAAAAACGTCGCAAATTAGGCGCCATACGCTAAAAAAATTGCTAAGAATTCAGTTATTGTAAATTCAGAAACGGAAAATTTCAAAAATTTTGTGCCCAAATCTCGGCAGGCAGCAATTAGTCCCAAAACTTTAAGGATCGAATTTCTAATTCTAAACACTTGATACGCTCAGATATGCACGAAAAACAAAAATGGCCCGAAAAAATTTCAGAATACACATCCCTGAGAATTGACTTTTTAAAAATTGATCGGCAAATTAACCAAAATTAAGTGCTTTGATTAAGTTTTACGTGTTTTGCTACTAAATGGCATAAATAAAAAATTGTATGGTTTTTGTGCCTATTTAATGTCAATTCGCGGATTTTTTTTGTGCCAATTTTTGCCAGCATGCCAAAGATCAATTTGTTTGAATTTTAAATAAATAAAACAAATTTTATTTTGCACTTTATAAGTCACATTCATTACTTTTGGTGTTTCTCCTGTCCATTTTCGGTTTCTAATCTTTTCACAAAAATATTTGACCATTTCCATCATTTTTGGTCCATAACCCTCACAATTATGCATGCATTTCAATGTTTTGATCGGGTCAACATGCAAAGCACTCTCCAACACGTTGCCAATTTTGTAAATGATCGCTAATTTTTGTCTCTTTAATTGGCCCAATTGCGTTCATTAATTAAGGCCTCGAAAATGTCAATTAGCATTTGCTCAGTTGGCATCACATTAAAATTTGGCGGTTTTTTATCGTCTTCATGCGGTTCCAATTGGCTATCACTTTTCGTGTAAATGCTATGCCTGTAGAACCATTGATGCCACATTTCCTCAAAGAATTCGGCACAACATTTGTGCCATGCATTGGCGGCAACATCAATTTTGCGTTGATTTGTGATTAAAAACACACAAATTCCCTGCATTTAGAGAAATATAAATCAACATTTTTTTAAAATTTCTGGCGGGAGAATCAATAAATAATCACAGCATTTTTTATGCCACAATTCGTAAATATTAACATTTTTTAATTAAATTCTTTTGACGGGACGACGTCTCACATTTGGGTAGAGAGATAACTAGGGCTATAAATTATATGCACTAAAAAATGCCAAATATGCGCATAAAATATGCACTAAAAATCCATCAAATATGCCCTAAAAGCTCGAAAAGTGCCTAAATATGCACTAAAATATGCATTAAGCCAAAAATGGCTTTTAACCATCAAAAAATGCCAAAAATTGTGTAATAATTCAGAAACAATTATGATTAAGAAGATTAGAGAAAATTAATTAGACAAAGAGTATTATGGGAAGGCCATTTAAAGAACACAGATAGAAAAGAAACATAATGTTTGTTCTGCGTCTATGATCAAAAGGGGAAAGGGTCGTTTCGGCGCCGGTTTTTCAGCGTCAGCCCAA
Organism: Heterodera glycines; assembly: GCA_004148225.2. Classification (NCBI taxonomy): domain Eukaryota; kingdom Metazoa; phylum Nematoda; class Chromadorea; order Rhabditida; family Heteroderidae; genus Heterodera; species Heterodera glycines. The sequence continues at coordinate 338,459 of CP049706.1, read as the reverse complement.
ATTTTTGGACCAGTCATTTTTACAGTAAAAAAGTTTTTAAGAAAAAACAATTATCTTCATCATTTTTGTATGATCAATAGGGATCGGATTCTTAGTTTTTTAACTATTTTTTCTGCGGCTTTAACTCGACGAGAAATGCACGAAAAACACATTCTTTTTCGAAAATTTTTCGTTTTTAGTGCCACTATTCATCACTAGGAATCACTATTTTGGAGCTTCGCCACTAAAAAAAACTATTTCGGAAGTTAGCCACTAAAATAATTTTTTGCCACTATTTTGGCATTTTTTGGAAAATTTCCTAAAAAATGCAATAAAAACGAAAAATACACCCCAAGAATCGACCTAAAAAATTTTCAAAATACACCCCTAAGAATCTACCTAAAAATATTCAAAAATACATCCCTAAGAATTGGAAAAATTTCACAAAAATTCTTCCCCCAAATTTTTTTTTCTTGTTCAATATTTTCTAAGAAAATATTTTGTAACTGCAATCAGTGAATAAAATATTTTTCCTTAATTTTAAATTATTTTCAAATTAAAAAACAGCTATTTAAAAAATTACACCCCTAAATTTGGAACTTTTTCGCCACTATTTTGGATTTTTTTCTCACTATTTAGTTAATTATTTTGGGATTTTTTATCACTAAAAATCCGATCCCTAATGATCAATAACTTAATTTAAGCACTCTCTCATATTTATTTTTATTTTTTTGCTTTATCCTTTACGGCGATATTTTTGCCGCTAAAAAAAATTAAATTTTTAAAAAGTCGCCAAAATCAGTGCTAAAAACAACGAAAACCCCCAAATTATTTCTATTAGCCAAAAGTCCAAAATGTGTTTGTTTTTATGTGTTAAAGGAGCCAGACATTTGCGGTCCGACAATTGCGGCCCGACATTTGCGGCTCAACCAAAATTAGACTTATTTAGGCATAAATTTAGTAAATTTTACATAAATTACATGCTTAAAAATAATCAACAAACTCATTTTGTTTATAAATTTCATTTCTCTCCAAATTTACGCCGAACTTTATCCAGCCTATATAATTCATTTCACAATTTTATCACAAATTTAGCAAAATTTCTTTCAAATAAAATTTAAAGATTCATCGCTGGGATCAAAGATGAGGAGGAATATCAGCGAAACAGAATTCGGCCATTTGAATTGGATCCAACAAGGTGCCTAACTGAAACAAGAAAGAAAAAATATGTGGAAAATGACAGAGCGATCAAAAATTTGGTTTTGCGATATGATAATGATGAAAATAGGAACGATGAAACATTATTAGGGCACCTCATAGCTCTACAGTATCCACTGGCCGATACAGGAATTCAAGATTGGTAGAATTAGTTAGAATTTCTAGCTCTGTTGGGGTCTTGAGCAAGCCCAAATTGTGTAATGAATTATATAGGCTGGATAAAGTTCGGCGTAAATTTGGAGAGAAATGAAATTTATAAACAAAATGAGTTTGTTGATTATTTTTAAGCATGTAATTTATGTAAAATTTACTAAATTTATGCCTAAATAAGTCTAATTTTGGTTGAGCCGCAAATGTCGGGCCGCAATTGTCGTTTTTGGCTGGGGGCCTTAAATGTCGGGCCGCAAATGGCGGGCCGCAATTGTCGTTTTTGGCTGGGGGCCTTAAATGTCGGGCCGCAAATGGCGGGCCGCAATTGTCGTTTTTGGCTGGGGGCCGCAAATGTCGGGACACGGTTAAAAGTTGTTGATATTTCAAAAAAAAAAAAATTTTTTTTTAATTGTTGATTTGCCTTTCTCTACCTGCAATTCACTGCCAATATGGCCAAATTCGGGTGAGTACGGCTCAATTTCGTTTGGCATTTTTGCTATTTTCAATGCAGCGATAATATTTAGGCCAATGTTTGTGAAACGATCCATCACTTTTTCCATCATTTTTTTCTCGGTCAGTGTCTTTTTAAACAAAATTGGGAAAATATTGAATTTTAAATAGTAGGAAAAATGATGGCCATAATTTTTGGAAGATTTTTCATCAAATTTTGAAAATTGGCCAAATGATTTTCATAAATTCAAAAATTCTTATTTTTATAATTTAAAAAATTTTAAAGGAAACTCGGATACATATAATTTTTCAACATTTTTTTTAAAATTTTAATCTTTTAGTAGAAAATTTTTTCACAAATTAGTATTCAACAAAACCCATTAATAATTTCTGACATTTGATCGGCGACGACTTTGGCATATTCAAAACGGTTTTGGTGGTTTTTTTTGACCATCATAAATTTTCCCAAAAAATATTAACATCTACTTTTCAAAAAGAAAAACAATTTTTTAATTTTTCTTGAAACCTTTGGAGTAATTTTTATTTTTTTTTGTGGCGACGTTTTGTCCCGGCGACTTTTTTGGGGTGTCTCCGCATAGCCATTATACTAAACTGCTCACATAATGATAGCTTGTTTCCTGTTCTTCAAGGTCGATAATCCGTTTAACGTCCTCAACCAATTTGTGCAATTCTTTTTCCATATAAATGCCATCGTCCACCCATAAATTGCCGTTCACCCATCGTTCGAACACTGCCAAAATTGGATGATGGCGTTCCATGATCTTATTGACATGTTCACACAGGTCCCACTTGTGATTTAACTCGTTCCAGACCCAAAAAAAAAAATCAAATTTTGAAAAAATTCATTTTTTATGTAATAAAAAGGGCTCGGCTTTATACGCCAAGGCTGCCAGATGAAAATTTTCAAAATCAGCATTTGGGGGGTCAACAAAAAGGTGCATTTTGAAAAAATTTATTTAAATGCAAAAAATTCAAAAAAAAATGTTTTTTTGCGGCCTGCTTTTTCCATAAAAAAACTTTTTGGGAATAGGCGCTGCCGGGGAACTTTGACCATTTTTAGCATATTTTCACTGAAAATTGGCTGCCAAATCAGCAAATTTTCTCAAAAATGCAGCAAAAATCAGCATTGACCCCATGAAAAGCAGCAAAATTCTGCAAAATCAGCACACATCTGGCAGCCCTGGATTTAGGTATATGTTTTACATTATTAAAAGGGTTTTCAAAAATCAAGGGATTCCGAGGTCTGTGGATTTCCAAGTCAACAAAATTAAACATTCTTGGTATCATTCGATAGCCCTAAGAATTCTCTATTAGCTCATCTAAATTTCAAAAAAAAATTTTTCAAATTTGAATAAAGTTATGGCAAAAATATTCAAAAACCCCGGTTCCTTGGGTACTTTTGGCCATAACTTTGCTCAAACATGACAAAAATTTTTTAATTTAGGTGAGCTGATAGAAGAGAACTCTTAAGGCTATCGAATGATACCAAGAATGTTAAATTTGATTGAATTTGACAAAAGTTATGGGTAGTTTTTTGTTGAAAATTTCCATTTGATTGTTTTTTTTCAAACTTCAAAAAAACATCCCCACTTTTTTTAAATTTTTATATACAATAAAAATTTATAGGTTTTGTATATTTTTGCATAATTTTGTCGTTCAGTAAAAAAATTATGCTATTTTACTTGAAACAGTAAAATTATTTTAAAATGAGAAAAATTATTTTAATTTTCGGGAACTCTACGTCTGTTTCCATTTGAATTTTTAAATTCTGTTACTGGTTAATCAATCCAACACAATTTTAAACATATAAAATCTAACGGCTTCAATTTTTCGAAAATCTCGAAACGATTGGGCAACTTTTGTGGGCAAATTCAAGGGGTCGGGGTCACTTCGCCGCGGCCAACTCGCCGCGGCCATCTCGCCGCGAGAAACTCGCCGCGTGGCCAACTCGCCGCGGCGCTATCTCGCCGCCGCCCAACTCGCCGCGCCTTGTTTTTTGGCTATCTCGCCGCCAGATTTTTTTCATTGAAAGGTTACCTCATTATTTTGATATAAAATTAAAAAATGCATTAATTAATTTCATAAGAATCATTAAAATAACAAACACTGGTCCATAACACAATTTGATTCTTTTCGACTTTATTCGAATTCAGGCTGGTGTTATAAATAGGTTGAAATGGAGTGCTCAGTCCCGCGGGATTAATCCCGCATTTAAAAAAAAATGTGGGATTGCGGACTGGGATCCCGCAAAATCCCGCGCGGGATCCCGTCCCGCGCCGGTCTCTAGTGCTCAGCGCCTCAAAATACCCAAAGAAACTTGTTAAAGAATTCCCAGAAAAAAAAAAAATTCGGGACCAATGACCGACATGATTGCTCTTTAAATTTGTGGAAAATATAGAGGAATATATCGTTCTGCAATTTTTCCTTCCTGCGTTAACTTTCAATTTGAAGCATATTAAATTGGAGAGAAACTTTGCTGAAATATAACACATTGAATACAATTAACTGTTAAAGAATTTTTGCTTTTAATGCATTTTTTTAACGAAAAATCTGGCGGCGAGATAGCCAAAAAACAAGGCGCGGCGAGTTGGCCGCGGCGAGTTGGCCCCGCGGCGAGAAAGCGCGCGGCGAGTTGGCCCGGCGGCGAGTTTCTCGCGGCGAGATGGCCGCGGCGAGTTGGCCGCGGCGAGTTGGGCGGTTCCCAAATTCAAGTGTACGATTTTTTTTTTTAAAAACCCTAATTTGCATTTTCGAATTTCGTAGGAGAGGGGGCGGCGCGTGGGCTGTGGCCACTTCATGCCATTATTTCCTTGACATTTTTTGATTTAGTTACAATAAATAATAATAAAATTTATGGTGTTAAAATTCGCTCGCGCCCAGACGGATGCGCCCAAATGGCCCAGTTTTCCTTTTGCAAAATCCAGTGAATAATGTAACACGGCACGGGAAACTGTTCGAATTCATATCGTAATTGCGGGGAGGGGGGAAGGGTTGATGGCCACTTCATGCCCAATGAATTTTACCATGGTATTTGCCACTTCATGCCCAAGTAATTTTGCCAAATCTTTATTGGCCAAAATTTTACCTTGGTGTTGGCCACTTCATGTCCAATGCAATTTTCCAAATCGTCGTCATTGGCCAAATCTGTTGGGCAACAAAATTCATGAAGCCCTGGCAGTACGGTCATGGCAAACTGTGAACGGGTGTTCAACATTTTGGCCATTTTTGGCAGCTGAAATCTGAATAGCTTTAACACATCGTCCTCATCACTTTCCCATGTTTCGTTGTTGGCATCGTGCCAAAGGAAATAATTCAAATATGCCTTGCCCATAAACAAATCAATACGGTCAATTTTGGCACCGGTTTGCCAACGCGCGAAAAAGTTGGTCAAATATGTGAATTTGTATGTGCCATGGTAATGCACGTCACAGTGATCATTCACATCGGTACGATTTTTATTGCCTAAAAGATGGCCAAAATATTTATTATTTATAACCCGTATTCGAACAAAAAGTCGAAAGCCCAAAAATTTCGAGTTTAGCATTTCTAGTTCAAAATTGTTTTAAATATAAGGAAAAAATTGAAAGCCATCAATCCTGCAATAAGAAATCATTTAAGCCGTTTTGAATCAAAAATGCAAATTCGAAAATTTCTAATTTCGACTTTTTTGTTCAAATTCGAGTCCGGGGTTCAGAATTAACTAATTTGTGATTTGCGATCTCGAAAACCCAAAGAACTTGTTTTTATGGCATTAATTTTTGTCACTGTATGCTTAATAAAAAACTCTGATTCTTAATTACGTGCCTAATTCAGTTGAGAATGCAAGATTTTTTTGAAAAACTAAAATTTGTTTATTTTTTCTTGATCAAAATTTAAGTTTTTCATTTATTTTTTTTGGAAAATTATATTCCAAATTTATTATTTTTTTTGTGTCAATTATTTAAATGGAAAATTTGATTGTTTGTGCTAAGAGTAGGTCCGCTCCCTTAATCTTCACCTTTTTTTCCAGCTTTAGCATCAATTCTCTGCACTATTTGCTGTTGCGGAGGATTGTCTGGATCAATTTCGTCTTTATATAATCGCTTAATTAAAATGCCAATTAAAAAAACATTGGTACCGAACAAGACAGACTACAATTGGACAGACGGGCATATATGAGAATGTGTATAAGTGCTTAAATTATATGGACTAAACAACACCAAATATGGACATAAAATATGGACTAAAAAATGCCAAAAAAATGGACTAAAAAGCTTGCCCAATATGGACTAAATACTGCCAAAATATAAAAAGGCACTTAAAATGATTATGATTTTTTTTGTTTGATTTAGGGTTTCTCCCTAGGGACAGGGATGATGGGCCAAATCGAAAAATAAAATGCTTTTTATTTAGCAAAAAAAATTTTAAAATTTTCTCAAGCCATCTCTCAGATAAATTTATTTCGGGTAATTTGCTCTCCGATCCCCGACCTTTCTCTCCTGGCTGAAGGTCGGGAAGGAACCCTAATTTGATTATCACCAATTTTTATTGTGCAAATAACAAAAAAAAATCGGCACTAATTTAAAATTAAATTTTAAACATTTACGTTAAATGGATCCATCGGGAACACGTGGATGTTTAAAGTGCGCTTAATGTCACAAAACGAAGTGCCATAAAACACAATGTTTTGCGGATCAATTAAGCCATCTTCGCCCGTTATAAAATGTTCAAATCGGTCAAAGCATTCCTTTGAACTGAAAAAATTTTTATTTCAAAATTTAAACGTGATTTTAATAGATAGAAAAGGATTTTGAAATCATTTTAATTCGGTTAAAACAATTAAAATCTAATTTTAAAAACAAAATTTGTTGTAATAGATATTATTTATCTATAATTTCAAATCCGTAATGGCTTTTTCATCATTAGCTTATAGAAAATCCAAAATTTTATATTCCTAAAAAAATTTGGCGCTCGATAGTACTAATTTGACACCGATACATAAAACACTTAGTTTTTTTTTATCTATTTAATTCTCGATGCCCATTTACTCTCGATCTCCGCGATTTTAACGCTTAATTTTAATTTTTAATTATAATTGTAATTACTCGTCATGTAATGCTTCTTCAGTGAGAAATGATTGGTTGTTCATTTTGATAAAAACATCATCACAATAATCTGGTTTCTTTTTCTTCATTTTGTCCCAAACAGCGATTTTGTAACGCCCCGGGGGAATTACCTGGAGAAAAAAAATGGAATTTTTTAATTAATTTTCATTTTTTATGGTTACGACCGTCGCCGCGAAAAAACCTTTTAATAGAATTTCACAAAATTTGAATTTTTGGAAAATTTGGGTGAAGGAAACCTTGAAGGGGGCACAAATAAGGAAAATCGAAAATTTTTGGTACTAAATAATAGAAAGGGACTGCTCGATAAAATTTTCTCGAGAATTTAGCGCTGCAAGCCATAAATTTGTAAATTTGTGTTGGTTATTTGTATTTTAGCTCACCTTTCCGATTCGTTTGTCATTTTTGCTCACCGTTACAACATTACTCTCGAGCAATGAATCCGAAAAGAGCCCAAAAGCAATTGCCAATAATTGAAGCAAATAAATCATGGTAAAAAATTTTCAAATTCTCTAAAAATAATTTAGCCGTAAATTTTATTTTATTTTTTAAATTACGGTACCTCCCCGACCCACAACACACTTTCGGGTAAAAAGTCGAGAGTGAGCCGGGGAAGGTCGGGATTTCGTTTTTCAAGAACAACTCAATTTTATATATTTATATTTTATTTTGCCATGCCAATGTAAGTCCTTATTTCTAAGATTGTTATTATTTTTCGAGGGTTTGACAAAGTTCAAAAAAGAAATTTGACCCAATTCATACAACTTACAATAAATTGGGGAATGCTTCAAGTTTTGAATGAAATTATTTTCACACTATTTTAAATCATACCACTTTACCAGGAAATTAAGCTCAGAAAATTTATTATATTTTGTCAAAATAAATTTTATATTAATTTTATTGAAAGGGGTTTAATATAGAAAAGTAAAAATATTATAATTTTAATATTAATTCTAATGCGAAAAACTAATATTATACATTTTTTATAAAAATTATAATATAAAAATGAAATTTTATTCGCTATTGTTGAAGAAAAAAAAAATTTATAAAATCGATAACAATGCATTTTAACTCATATTTTCAATTATAATATTATTCATCTTTTTTCAACATACAATATATATACAGATGAAATCGTAAAATTGCAAATAAAATTGTAAAAATATGTATAAAAAAAAATTTGGCAATTTATGGGTAAAATTTCTCAGAGAGAGTATGATTTTTAGAGAACTTACAAATTTTTACAAAATCATCGTGAAATTAGCTAAGTAAAATTTTTTGTGAAATTTTCAACTGTCTTTTAATGTCAGGGGCCACTAATAGAGATATCCATTCAATAATTTGGGATCCCATGCGGTACGGCGGATTATGGAAATTTTTGAAAATTAAATAAATATCGGAGTATTAAATGTTTTTTTTGAAAATTAGTATAAAACCAAAAGTAAATTCAATTTTCAAATAAAACTTTCCATAAAAACAAAAAAAATGATTGCTTTACGGCAAATACATAATTTTTAGCCGAGCTTTTTCAGTAATAATTTTTTCAATGGGAAGGGGTCGCGCGGGAAAATTCGATTGTGCCTAAATGAGAATTTTTAATATATTTGTGACAATTTCTTTTAAAAATTAAAGGAGATTTATATTTTAAATATTTTTTAAATGTATTGGTTTTAAACCTTTTTAATTTTCATTTTTTAATTTTCTTTTATTAATTTGCTGGGATAACTTTGAGAAATTTTTTTTTTAATCTTAATTTCCTTAACATTTTATCAATGTATAGCTAGTAAATTTCAGCTCAACTAATAATCTCCCCCATTCCACCACACCCTTTTCGGGAAAAAGACGAGAGTGAGTCGGGGAATGTCGGGATTTAGTTTTCAAGAACAAACAATTTAAGAAAAGGCAAAGAATTATGCTTATGCAGATTCTTTTTTTTGCTATTATTGATATTTTGTATTTTCTTATTGCCAATCTTCAATAAGGAAAATATATTTCATTATTATTTTATTTATTTTTTTAACATTTCATTATTAATATTTATATAAGCCCCGACATATTTTGGGGAATTATGAAAGTCGTAAAGTGCACTTGAAATAAGATGGAATCCCCGTTCCCGAACATTTTTGCTCCCCGAGGGTCGGGGCTTAACCCTACTAGAAATCACTATTTTGGAGATTCGTCACTAAAATAGTGAAAATTCACTATTTGGCGTTTTGTCACTATTTCAACATTTTTTGGAAAATTCCTTAATAAAAAATGCAATAAACCAAAAAATCACCCCTAAGATCGGCCAAAAATTTTTTTTTAAATAACCACTAAGAATTGGAAAATTTTTTCAAAAATTCTTCCCCCAAATTTTTTTTCTTGACAAAATTTTTGATTTAAAAAATGTCAATATTTGCTAAGAGAATTTTATAAAGGAAATGTAGCTCATTTGCAACTGCAATCAGTGAATAAAAATTATTTTTTGCTCAATTTTTGGCTGAAAATTATGTCACTATTTGTCACTGTTTTGAAATTTTTCACACTATTTTGTCACTATTTTTGCATTTTTATTCACTATTTTAGTTAACTATTTCGAGATTTTCCATCACTAAAAGTTGCGGCCCTACTAATCAATAATTCCATAATTCAAATTGATTGACCTATTGCAATTCATTCACTTCACTTCCGCTGCTGACCACTTGGGCCGGGAGTTGTGTCGAGAAGTCTAAAATCGAAAAAGAAAAAGCAATAAATTTGGGTTTTCGCTTAAGCATTCGCTTACCCATATCTTAGGGCTCGGATTTATCCATATTTTAGATGTTCGCCCTTAAAATAAGTTTTTGCTCTTATTTTGGCATTTTGTCCAAAATTTATTAACAAAAATTCAATAAAAACCGAAAAATACACTCCTAAGAATCGGCACAAAAAATTTCGGAAAAATATACCCCTAAGAATCGACCCAAATTTTTTAAAAATAGACCCATAAGAAATGAAAAATTTCTCAAAAAATTCAATCTCTTAAATTTATTTTACTCTTCTGACATCTTGCACCGTAGATGGTCTTTTACCGTATTAACGAATCAATTTTGGCCTATAATCGTATATCTTTCCCCCCCCCCAAAAAAAAAAAAATTAAAATGTACCTTATTTCTAACTGCTAAAAATGAATAAATTGTTTCCTTAATTTGAACTTATTTTCATATAAAAAACAGCAATTAAAAAAAAATTATACCCCTAAATTTGGAACTTTTTCGACCTTATTTTTGCCCTTATGGCAACTCGTACAAACCTAAAGCTTAGGCTTAAGCCTAAACCTAAAGCCTAGGGCTAACCTAAGCAATTGTACGAGTTGCCATTACATTTTCTTTGTATATGGATTTTGAAAAAATTGATCTTTTACAGTTTCCAATTTTTCGTGTGCTTCATTAATATTTGTGTGAAGGTAGGTATACTTGTTATTCCTAGGGTCGAATAGAGGCGTTAAAACGAAGAATTTCCGAGTTAAAAATGTAAAACCTAAGAATCCGAGCCCTAGTCAGCAGCAGGGTAATGCTTTGTTTTGCCATCGTGTCCAGACTTTTGCGACCCCGACAAAAATAATTAGGGCTCCTAATAAACTAGAAGACTACGATTCTTAATTTGGTAATACTGAAGTTTATCCCCCCCCCCCCCATTTTTCGAAAAAAATAAATGTTTTAAAAAAAGCCGTGTAAAACACATTTCCTTGGGGTTTTCTGGGTCGCTGATCATGAATCTGACATCCATTTCGACCAATTTCAAACTCCGGACCCGAATTCGAACAAAAGTCGAAAATTAAAAAATTTCAAAATTCACTTTTACGTTCATATCTGCACAGATTAATATTTTTTGATGTTTCAATGGTTTTTGACTGGATTTAGCTTGTTTTGGTCAATTTTGGAACAAAAGTGAGAATTTTGAAATTTTTTAATTTTCGACTTTTTGTTCGAATTCGGGTCCGGGGTTCGAAATTAGTCAAAATGAATGCCAGATTCGTGATCAGCGACCCAGAAAACCCCAAGGAAATGTGTTTTACTCGGCTTTTTTTAAAACTTTTATTTTTTCGAAAAATGGGGGGGGGGTAAACTTCAGTATTACCCTTAATTTTAATGCTGTTTAGGCTATAAGGTTTGAAAAATTCAATTTAGAATTTCCGGCATTTTTAGACTAAAAATGGATGTTCGAAAAATTTGAATTTTCGACTGTTTGTTCGAGTTCGAGGCTGGTTAAATGGATGCTGGATAAACAAATTCAAAATAGTCTTAAATTCATTTTCCAATTTCATAATTAAAATTGATCGGTCACTTTCCAACAATTCATTCACAAACAATCCTAGAAATAAGCTCATTATTTCAGAAAATCACTAAGTCATCCTAATTGCATAACACAAATCCATGAATTGATCACTCCAATACAAAAAAGAATTTATTTAAATCCATAATTCAAATTGATCGATCACTTCCCAACAATTCATTCATTCACTTCTGCTGATCATTGAGCCGGGATTGCATCAAGAAGTCTAAAAATCGAAAAAGAAAAGCAATAAATTTGGTTTTTCGTTTAAGCATTCACAGACCCGTCTCCGATTTCGTCCACATTAAATAGAATTTGATTCCACTGATCAAAACATTCCCAGCCAATCGCTTCCTCTTCCCATTTTGCCCATTTGCTCGCATCACGCACAATTGGACAACGGACCAACACAAAACAGTCGTCACTTTTGTCAGTTTCTTTAAATGCCAATTGTTCACGGGTCAATTCGTTGGTCAACACAAATGGCACAACAGGGTCAGCAAAAGACGAAGGAATAAAACACATGACGACAATGAAATTGACGGGAGATGAAGCCGAGGCAAAAGCCTAAAAATGTGGAAAATTGGTTAAGAAATATGAAAATGATAAATGAATGCCACTTTTCGGTTGGGAGGGGGACACGAAAAACCAAAAGGTTTACGGCAATCCTGTATTTTATTGGTCCCATAAAAAAAGAGATTAAAAAGTTGTTTTTATGCATTTCGGAGTAATACTCGGGGGTTTTCGGGGGCGCTGATCACGAATATGATATCAATTTTGACCTATTTCGAATCCCGAACCCGAATTCGAACACAAGTAAGTCGGAAATTAATTTTTCACCAAAATTCACATGTATTGTCCAAAATCGATTCAAATTCACTAATGGCCTTGAATCTTTATTTTCTATTATATTCCGTTCATTTGAATAAGTTTGGGACAATAAATGTGATTCTTGGTGAAAAATTAATTTTCTCCTTTTGTTCGATTTCGGGTCCGGAGTTCGGCATAGATAAAACTGAAGTTAGATTCGTGATTAGCGACCCCGAAAAACCCTAGGAAATGCGTTTCAACAATTTTTTAAAAATTTTTTATAAAAAAATGTTCGAATTCGGGATTCGAAATAGGTTAAAATTAATGTCACATTCGTGATCAGAGCCCCCGAAAACCCCCGGGTACTACTCCGAATTGCATAAAAACAACTTTAATCTCTTTTTTTTATGGGACCAATAAAATACAGGATTACCAAGGTTTACAACTTTTATGGTTGAAGTGGCCAATTCTGTTAGAGCCAAAAAAAACAACGAAAAAAAGCCAAAAAAAAAAAAATCATTGAAAATCACCGCTTTGAAGGCTTCAATCTTCGACGCCAAATTCTCGTCATCCATGTCCAACGTGCAGATCAACACCTTTGGCACAGCGTTTTGAAGTGGAGTGAAAAGCCACTTAACCACCGCTTGTCCATCCGATGTGATGGCACTGTCATCAAATGGAAATTCGGCGAAAATGTCGTCAAAAATGAAAGAGACAATGCGAAGTGATGGACATTCGTTGAGAAATGATGGGACGAATTTATGCAAAGGGCTGAAAACATTCTCAAACAAAAACATCCCACAAATGTTTTTCGCGATCATTGGCCAAATGTTGCGCAGAATGAAGGCCAAAATTCGGTGTTTGGTCGTGCAGATGGCCAAATTAATTGGACAGAATGAGGCGAAAAGTGGACAAAAACGGTGAAGAAAAGCGATGGAATTGTTATCGATGTATCTGAAAAAGAAATGATACTAATTTATGTATATTTGACAATAAATAATTTATCCATTTTACTCTATTGAAATGGCTTTAAATCCGACGACTTTCTTTGGCACCGGTTTTTGCGCAATTGGCAATGGATTTCGATAGCAATTGACAATTTCCATTTCGTTGATGCCATTCTCCCTGATTTTGCTTCCAATTTGAATTATTCCGAATGTCCATTTGCGCGTCTTGAAGTGTTCATCCACGTAGAAGTTAAAACGGTGGCTGATCAGCGCAATTCCAAGGCCAAGTTGAGAAGGCTCAAGCAAATCGAACACCGAAAGCCAACCGTCGCCGGAGATGAAACTGAAAAAATGGAAAAACAAAATTGAAAATTGAAAATTAGCATTTTTAATTTTACAATGCTTTTGCCATTTTTTCCTCTGCTTCTTTTCGGTTGTCAGACATTTTGTTGGTGGCAAATTATTAAGACAGTTTTCGGCAGATTTAAATTTGCTTATTAGAAAAACAGAAAAAGAACTTTGTATAAACTAATTTTTCCATTAAAACAAAAAAAGCCGAGAAAAGTAAGGAAATATTTTGCGTAAACAAAACGGAAAGAAAAAATGAGCGAATGAAAGGAAATGGGAGAGGAGAGAAGGCTTTTATAGCAATGCGTTTTGAAATACGACTGATTATAAAAATCGTGAAAATTGTAACAACAAAAATTAGTATAAAAGTGGTTGCTCCTCCGCCACTTTTCGTCATTATTCATTCTCCATTTTCGTCTCTTCGAATTTTTCTCCCTGACAATTCCTTCAAAAAATGACTTTGTACGTTTTGTGCGTTTCTTCTCGACATTTATCCTTTCCTTTCTCATTTTTAGTCTGTTCGTTGTGCCAATGTTTGTCGGCTGTTGTGCCATTCTTTGGATTTACTGGGACCGCCTCAAAAAAAACCAAAAAAGAAAATGTAAAAACAACAAAATTTTCAAAAATTTTGCAAAGCTGAAAACTATTTAATAAAAATAGAATTGAAAAAAGATGAAGGAATTAAATGATGAAATTAAAGAGAGAGAAAAGGAAGAAAAAGACGACAGAAAGTTGGCTTAGCAAAGGTAAAAGAAAAAAATAACGGACAAAAAAATGTGCAAAAAAAAGAGAAACGAAATTTTAAACGGACGACTAACGGACAGAAAAGTGAATAAAAACGACAAAAATCATCAAATCAAAATGCAATTGAAATTGCCAACCCTTGGGAAGAATTTGAGGAAAAAATGGAAAAATTGTATGAAAAAACGAAAGAAAATGCCAAGGAAGAAAAGGCTCAAAAAACGCATTTCTGCATAAAAAATTTTCGATTCAGATGTCACTATCGGTCACTAAAAATCACTATTTTGGCGCTTCGTCACTAAATAGTTAAAATTCACTATTTTGGCATTTTGTCACTATTTTTTCACTATTTCGACTTTTTTGGAAAATTTCTCAATAAAAAAATGCAATAAAAACGAAAAATACACCCCCTAAGAATCGACCTAAATTTTTTTAAAAATGCACCCCCCCTAAGAATTGGAAAATTTTCTAGAAAATTCTTCTCACAAAATTTTTTTTTCTTGACAAAATTTTTGATTTAAAAAATGTCAATATATGCTAAGAAAACATTAGAAAGGAAATGTACCTCTTTTATAACAGCAACCAGTGAATAAAAATTTTTTGCTCATTTTTTGGCTGAAAATTATGTCACTATTCGTCACAATTTCGCGCCTGCCGTTACCGCCGGACTCGCCCCGCCTAAAAAAGAAAGTTTTTCGAAAAAATGACGCAAAAAAAAGCCTTTTGGATGTAAAAATGGTCGCCAATTGTCTTAAACCGCAAAAAATTGATCATTTTTTGGTGAAAATCTGTTAACAATTCAGAAAGAAATTATAAAAAAAATTTTCGGCGGCGCCTATCGGTACTCCGGACCAGGGGTGTGACTTGTCTCAGAAAAGACGAGAGCGAGAGTTTGGCGAGAGGCGAGAGTCCCCAAAAAGACGAGAGCGAGAGTTTGGCGAGAGGCGAGAGTCCCCAAAAAAACGAGAGCGAGAGTTTGGCGAGAGGCGAGAGTCCCCAAAAACACGAGAGTTGGCGAGAGGCGAGAGGACGAGAGGCGAGAGTTTTTCAATTTTTTTCTGTAGCCTTATTTTTTAATTTAAAAAACTTCAAAATCGTATATTAAATTAGGGGTACGGGCCTGGGTATTTGGGCAAATACCGGGTCAGGGTATTGCCGGGTACAGAAAGCCGGGTCAGAGTCCTAGTTTTTAAACCGAGTCCAAGTCATGAAAAATCCAAACAAAAATCTTTAAAAATTTTTCATGAAAATTAAAAAATATTTTCATGAAATATATTTATTTTAGAAACAAACTTTATTATTTGTCCATTTTTTCCACCTTTTTTTGCGGTGCGTTTTTTAAAACTTCGGGGACAGTTGGGGTCGGGCGGTGCCGGTAGGCGCCGCCGAAAAAATTTTGAAAATTGTCTTCGGATTTGTTAACAGATTTTATTCAAAAAATGACCAAAACTTGTTTTTTAAATTTTTTGTTTTTAAGTCGCTTTTTTTGTGGCGCTGTTTTTTCAAAAAAACTTTTTTGGAACATTGGGTGCGGGGTCCGGCGGTGCCGAATCGGCACCGCCGATAGGCGCCGCCGGAAAAATTCTAAAATTTTGAGTGTAATATATTAACAGAACTTGTCAAAAAATGATCAAAGTTTTGGTTAAATTTGCGGTTTTAGGCTGTTTAAAAAAAGAGAAAAATAATAATTTTTAAATTGAAATATTTTTTATTAATTAAAATTTCAATTGAAAAATAATTTAAAGAAATTATTTAAAAAATTCTGTACCGTTGGGGAATTGAACCCAAGAGAAAAATAATGAAAGGCAGAAGGTTTAGCCAGCAGACCATATTTGAATTGGAGCTATCCAAAAATAGAGAAAACATTAAGGAAGGAAAGAAAGAGATTTAAGATTTTTTTTTCGCGTAAATTTGAAAATTTTTCTGGCTGCTCAAAAGTTCAATCTTTAGGGGTGTATTTTCAACTCTCGCCTCTCGTCCCAAAAAACGAGAGGCGAGAGACGAGAGGCGAGAGTTGTCCCACCCCTGCTCCGGACCCTCATGTTCCCCAAAATTGTTTTTGGAAAAGTGCAAAAAAGCCTTTTTAAAAGCAAAAAAATCACGTTACTTTAATTTTGAGACTCCTACGCAAAAATTCCGTTTGACCTACCCCATTTTTAATGTGTTTTTGATTTAAAAAAAATATATTTGAATTAATTTTATTTAAATTTCTCGGTTCTCGATTCCCGAGTCGAGAAATTTCTCGGGGTTTTTTGGGTCTCGGTTCTCGTACCGTTTCTCGGGGTCATTTCTCGGTCTCGGTTCCCGGTAAAAATCACCTCTCGCACATCCCTACTCGTCAGACGTCTTCCTCCGCCCTCCGTCTCGCCCCACTACTTGCTCCGTCTTCGCATGCTCCCTTTTGCGAAATTTTTGCTTTTAAATGTTTTTCTTTTCGCTGGAGTGTCCATTTTCACTGGGACTCAGTTGTCCCAGTGCCTAGATGGCATCGGTTCGAATTTATACCTTGTTTTTTAGACTTAGCTGATCAATAGCTTTCGAATGATACCAAATTTGTCCGAATTTGGCCGTTTAAAGGGTCAGGAGCCCCCTTTTCACTCAATTTTTCGAGTTTTAAACCGGTTCAAAAACCGGTTTTTTGGCATTTCCGCAACTGGAGACCTACTTTTTCGTGCATAGCTCGTCAAGACGAATCGATTGGTATATCATTTGTACCATTTTTTCCGGGGGGTTGACTATAGTACACCCCACTTATTTGGCATTTTTACTCACATTTTAATTAACTATTTCGGGATTTTTCGTCACTAAAAGTCGCGGCCCAATAATGACAATTTTGACATTTACAATTCGTCGCCATTTTCATAAAATTTTTGGTTGTTCACATAATTTAGGCACTTCTGCTGGTCGCTTCCCACATCTAATTCATTTTTCATTGAGAAATTGTTCTGTATTCTTTCACCTTTAAAATCGAAAAATTTTAAACTTTTTGTAAAAATTTTTGAAAAAAATTATTTATGTAAAAAATATAATTTTGTTTTAGTACAAAATAAAAATTCGAAAATTCGAAATTGTATATATATATATATATATATATATATTATATATATATATATATATATATATATATATTATATATATATATATATATATATATATATATATATATAAATTTTGAAAATCAAAATTTTTACAATTGTCTGAAAAAACGCTTCTTTAGCCATTGTTTTGGCGTTTTGAGAGTTAATTGTGAATTGTTACACAATTTTTGACCTTTTTTTGATCGGCAAATGACATTTTTGGCGATTTTTATGGCAAATTTAGTGCATATTTGGGCATTTTATGGGTTTTTAGGTTTGTTTAGATCAATTTTATTTTAAAAAATAATTAATTACCAAATATAAAAAGTATTTTTTTATTAAAGATTTTTTAAATTATTTTTAAATACATTATTTTTAATTAAATTTTCCAATTTTATAAGATTTGCATAATTCTATTGATGATCTAACAAGTTTTAGGAATAACTCCTTTAGTAATAAAATAAAGGAGGTTCTTCCTACTTTTTATTTTTTGCCCTCTGAGAAATTACCCATTTATTTTCATAAAGATATTTGCAAATTTTGTACGGTTTTATGGGAAATTTTACGATTTTACGTGCATATAATAACATCTACTACTAGCTATGAATAAATAAAGAAATCCAAAAACGATGAACAATGATAATTGGAAAATCAATTAAAACGTATTGTTTATCGATTTATAATATTTTATTTCTCCAGCAATAGCAAATAATAATTTCACATTTTTATTAAAAATATTATAATATATTCATATTACTCTTTGCTTAAGAATTATCATTAAAATTATATTATTACTTTCTAAGTAAAATTAATTAAAAAAATTATTTTGACAAGATATAATTAATTTTCTGAGCACAATTAGCATTTTTTTTTAAATGACAAATATTTTTTTAAATTAGAAGAAGGAAAATTTTTCTAGTTTTTATTTTATTTTTGACATACAAAAAATTATTTTCATTAATTTCCAACGACCAAAAATAAAATGATTAAATAATTCTTTCTTTTTAAGACATTGCCCAAAAAATCAAATATTTTTTTTCTTTTAAATGAAAATTTTTTAAAAAATTGTATTAAATTTCCGAAATTTTCGGAGGGTCCTTCTGGCAAACACGGGTGCTAACTTTTACATTTGTTTGTCTTAATTTTTGGTTTTCTAAATTAAAGACCAACAATTTTATTTTACTCAGATTTTTTCCAAAATCCCTGGACGACACATTAAAAGTGCAAAAACCAAAACTCACTTTTCCCATTACACAATCTTGGTATCATACGATAGCCCTTGAATTTCGTTATTAGCTTGTTAAATTTCAAAAAATTTTATTCACTTTTTCAAAAGTTATGACAATTTTTCCAGCTTTTTGGCTTAAACTTTTGAAAAACTTAATAAAATTTTTTGAAATTTAGTAAGATAATAATGCAATTCAAGGGCTATTCGTATGATATCAACCAATATTGTGCAATTTAGTTTCGTCTAAGAAAAGTTATGAGTTGATTTAGTCAAATAGCAAATTTTGCACTTTTTGCCCCTTGACATAGCACCTTGTGTTCATAGCAGTGTATTTTAAGTGCCATACTATTTTAAAATTTGAATTAACAAATATTGAACTACAGGTCTCAAGACCATTTTGCTCATAATAAATTTGAAGAAAAAAGCATAAGCCTAGACCTAGCCAAGCAAACCTAAGCGTTGCTCTAATTTCTTATTTTTTAAAATATTTATATAAAGAAAACAAGATTAAGAAAATTATATTGTTGATCAATGTCATCATTTTAAATTATTGCATCATTATTTAATATAATATAAAAACTACATTAAACTAATAAGGGATGTTGGATAATTCAATTGATGTCACTAATTTAAATTTTTATAAGGCTGCATGATTTTCAATTTTTCATTTCAATTATAATTTTACTTAAATTGACAATACTTTTTTTATAAAAATAGAAAATAGAATTTTAATTAATTTCTTAATAAAAAATTGTTTTTAATTAATTTTTTTATGTAAAAAATATTAAATAATAATCAATGTGCATTTTATGTTTCATTAAATCATTCAATTTATTTAATTTAAGAAAACATAATGTTTTGTTCTTTTTCGAAAACTCCTTTTCATATTATCATTCATTTTTTTCTAATTCACATTTCGAATGCAATTTCATCAGTGAGTTAAATAAATTTGGAAATTAATTTGTCTAATCTTTTTTTTAATTAGGGAGACGACAAAATGCTAATTGCATTTGTGAGAAATGATCAGAAAATGCAAATCAGTGAATATTCAATGGAAAAATATGAGATACACTTTGGCATTTTGTATTATATGAGAAAGAATTGGAAATGTGTAAAAATAGCAAAAGAATTTGATGAAAATGAACGGACAGAATGCCAAAAATATCGCAAATATTTGGACATTTTGTACGAATATTTGTGCAGAGAATACGCCGGAATTCCCACAGTGAAGCCAAAATTTATGTTTAAAGAACGAATTGAAATTAATGGACCACTGATTTATGCGGTGAATTGTCTGGCCAAAATTTCGCAATTTTATTTTAATTCGGAAGAGAGTGAGTTTAATGAATATAAATTAAATAAATTGTTCAATTCGATTGATCGGCTTTTTCAACCAAAATTGTTGAATGAGAACAGATTGAATTATGAATTTAAATTAAAAAGTAAATTGCCAATTAATGAAATGATTTTGCAATTGGCAATTGACACAGCGAATGAATGGCAAACAAATGAAAGTGCCGAAGGAATAATAAAACAAAATTTTGAAAATAAATTGGAAGAAATGTTTAAAAAAGTGGACGAAAATGGAAAAGAAGAAGAATATTATGATTTAAATACAATAATTAATGCTGCGGAATTCGATGATTCATCGATTTGGGTGAAATCTGAGAAAAAATTTTTTTAATTTTAAATGCATTTTATATTAATTTATGCTTATTTAGATTGATGACGCATTATTTTTTGAATTCGTGAAAGGATATGCTGCGATAGATTTTGCGAAATTTATTAAATTAAACAAAGGAAACGACAATTATGAAAAAGTTAAAGCGGAGCATTTGATGCAAGAATATGAATATTATCTTGGTTACGTTTATTTTATCAAAAATAATTGGCAACAATGTGAAGCCTATTATAAATGTAATGCAAGTTGTCAAATCTTCCATAAACACTTGCATATTTTGTACGAATATTTGTTCCGACTTTATGCCGAAGGTATATGCTATTATTAATAGCTTAATAATATTTAAAATATTAAAATTAATTAAGCGAAAAGGCGGAATGAGTCGATACAATTATCACTGGTAATTAGGCCAATATTTGTTAATGCATTTGGCGAATCTCTAAGCTTAATTGCGGTTATCAGCAATTTTATTTTTGTTGCGAAATATTCTTGCAACAAAAAATATGATTGGGCTACCAAATTGGATGCAATGGAATTGGTAAATGAGGTGGAATTGAATTATGATGAGAATAATAAAGATGCTTTAAATGAATCGACGGATTTAAATGAATCGACGGTCACTGATGAAATAATTAGAAAGGAATTTGAGCAAAAAATGAAAAAAATATATGAAGGATAAAAGTAAAAGAGCTCGAAAAACCCTTTGTTTATTGGATAAGATGGAAAAAATTATGTCGAAAATTAAAATTTAGATGAAGAATTTGATGGAAAATTTAAATTTGTCGCATTTAAAATTTCACCATTAAAAACCAATTAGCTTTACTACAAATTTATAAAAAAAATACTTTTCTTTACGACATTGATATATATAATTAGAAACAAACCCCAGTTTTCTTAAAATTTTTAAAAATAAGCCAAAATTCAAAAATAGAAAAGAATTATTAATTAATTAATTAATGTAAGTCCTCCCATTTTTAATAAAAACATAAGCACATTTGAATTTTCTGAAACTCGTACTCTCAAAAAAACACAAAACATATAGAAATAAGCACAACGCGGGAAATACCTGTTTTATCCCTATTTTGAGGTTTCGCCCCTATTTTTTTAGCCCTTATTTCGCAATTTTTAAATTTTTCATATAAAATTCATTTGAAACTTTTTCGCCCCTATTTCGCAAAATTTTTGCCCCTATTTTGGACTTTTTCGCCCCTAAAATCCATTCCCTACTGATTATTACAGGAATTCAAATTTTAAAATAAAAAAAATTTGCAATTTGCGCTCAAGCCGACTCTAACCGAATGCAACCGCCCACACGGACCTTTCGGCACCGATTGTTCCCTTCCATTGCCTTCAATTTGCACTCTCTGCGCTCTGTTGGACAGTGACAGACGGACGCGTACGCGCACAAGACGAAATATCACTGGGATATTTCCACAGAGAGAGAGTCAGACAGTGGAGAAGGAATACGGCAGGGATGGGCCAAGGTTTCGCTTTTCGCATTTCGCCTTTCGCATTATTCGCATTTTTTGGCGTTTCGCATTTCGCTTTTCGCATTTCGCTTTTTGGCGCGAAATGCGACTTTTACACCCCTAAGAATTGGATTAAATTCCCATAAAATTTTTCAAAATTTTACCTATAAATTGGCTAATTTTCAGTGAAAAACTGTTTATAAATGATCAAAATTTCGAATTTTTTCCCCGGCGGTGCCTATCGGCACCGCCGCGCCCCCAAAACTCCTATTTTTTCTTAGAAAATGGCCCAAAATCGCAATTTGGTAATTTGATGAAAAACTGTTCTCAGCGGCGCGCCAAAACTCTTATTTCTCATTAGAAAAATGATAAAAATCACAAAATTTGATCATTTTTTAGTGAAAATCTGTCAACAAATTTTAATCAAATTTTCAAAAATTTTCCCGGCGGCGCCTGCCGGCTCCGCCTGCCCCCTCTTCCCAAAAAGTTTTTTTGGAAAAAGCGCGCCTCAAAAAAGCGTTTTATTGATTTTTAAATTTGGAATAAAATTTTAAAAAATGATTTTGCTTTATGATTTTAACTATTAAAAAGTTGTAGAAAAAATTTCGCTTTTCGCATTTCGCTTTTCGCATTTTCGCATATTTTGGCTTTTCGCATTTCGCTTTTTTTTCATTTCGCATTTTTCAGTTTCGCTTTTCGCATTTCGCTTTTTATTTTTCAATTTGGCCCATCCCTGGAATACGGTAAGGAATTTACTGGGGAGTAAGGACTCCGACCAAGTGTGTACACAAAATACAAAACGCGTGCGGACGGGAAACGGTGCCAGCGAGCGCAAATCGGCGAGAGAGCATTGCGTTAGAGAGCATATATAGGAGAAGGAATTTTATCGCATTTTTATGTGTGGGATGAAAAGGAGGTTAGAGAAAGAAGCATGAGATGAACTATTTCTTTGCTACGCTGACTTCTCTTCCACCCTCGTAATTTCCATTATCTTTTTTCTGTGTGAGCATACCAAAAATGGCTATTTTTGAGTGTTATGCTAAACAACCACTTCCCACTTCAAGACATATAAAATTTATCATTAGGGATGATGTTCAATGTTCCGATTATCAGTGATCACGCATGCATAATATTTATTTGACATTTGAAGTCATCAGCTCATAATTTGACAAATTATAAATTTAAAATAAAAAAAATTAAAATTTTTTTTTCCATTTCCCTATAGAAATTCTTATTATTTTTTTTCTTGGCAAAATTTGTGATTTTTGTAAATTTTATTTATATTTAAACGAGAAAAATGTAAAATTTTATCAAATTTCAGCTTCAACAGTTTCAAACCAAAACAGCTAAAATTTTTTGGTTATAATCTATTCTGTGGTCTGCGAAAATCTTTGGAAGCGAACAAAATACCTAAAAAATTTGCCAAAATTTCGAAGAAATTCTCTTTTTAGGGGTGTATTGTTTATAAATTTCTAAAAGTCAATCATAGGGGGGTGTATTTTTCGCTTTTATGGCATTTTTCCGGTGAATGTCCCAGGAGGGGATTTATTCAATTAATGCTTGCTTGCTAATTGATTAAGCTAAAAATGGTGAGGAATCGAAACAATTGGCAACGGTGAAGCCAATATTTTTTCACGTAACAACAAAAATTAGTTTAATTGATGTTGTCAGAAAATTGAATGAAATTTCAAAATGTTTATGGGAAAAATATCAAAGCAAATCTTTGAATATCGATGCTATTCGCAATATCAATTTGGAAAATGAGGAGGAATTAAATTTTGAAATTAAAGAGGATAAAGATGGGATTAACGAAAATGTACAAAAGAGGAGAAAACAAATTAATTTTGAAAGGACCAACGGACAACGGAAAACTTCGGAAAGAATTTGAGAAAAAAATGGAAAAATTATTTGAAAATGCAAAAAAAAATGCCAAAGATGAAAAGGCCTAAATTGGAAAAAGCAAAAGCAAATGCGGCAAATGATGAAGAAAAAGTAAATCTAGAAAAAAGAATTTAATCGCAAATTTTGCATTTTCAATTCGTCGCCATTTTTATAAAAATTAATTTTATTAAATCCTATCTCTTTTGATTATCTATCAATCCTTTTCATTTTTCTCTATTAAAATGCTTAGCGCCCGGAAAATGTGTCAGTGGAAAAAGCGTAAGTGGAAAATGCGTCAGTAAAAATTTATTGTCACAAAAACAAGTTCCTTGCGTTTTAGAGGTAACTCTGACCACGAATCAGGTAACCATTTCTGCCTATTCCGAATCCCGGACCTGAACTCGAACAAAAAGTCCAAATTTTCGCATTTAACATTTTTGGTTCAAAAACGGCATAAATTATCTCTTAATAAGGCTTGATGGCTTTCAGTTTGTTTCCGTATATTTAAACCGATTTTGAAGAAAAACCCTAATTTCGAAAATTTTGACTTTCGCCTTTTTGTTCGAATTCGGGTTCGGGGTTCGAAATTCAGAACGATATTCTTATAGAATTATACTTCTATATTACAATTCCAATACTACAGAACTTGAATTAAAACATTTGTATCACTGACGCATTTTCCACTGACGCATTTTCCGGTCACGAACTGCTTTTGTCTTTTAACGAAAATATAAACCCTAAGAATCGACTTATATAATTTGCAGCCCTATTACAAAGAAATTTCACTTTTTGCTTACTCACCCCATAAATTTGAGTTGTGCAATTATCAATGGGTAATAATTATTATAGGTAATTATATTCTGCCTATGACTGCAGCACGCCGCCATTAAATTGCTTTTTAATTGCCTAGAAATATCTCTGAATTGTGTGCAACAAACAATTATTTTAGAAATTGCCAACAATATTTTTATAAAAATATTTATGGTACAAAAAATTTTTTAATTTCTAAAAATGTAGTTCTGTTTTTGAGGGGGCCTAATCTTCGAAATTTATTTATTTATTTGTTTAAACTATAATTTATGCTATATTTATAATTTCAAATGCATTTAGAAATTCTGCAGTATTAAGATTCAAAGTTCTCTCGAAAATTTAATTTTATAAAATATGAAATAATAGTGAATTGAAAAAGATCTATCAGAATAATGCCACAAGTTTCTAAAATTTGACGCCGACCTGGCGCAAATTGGCTCCATTCAAGAAAAATTGAATTTTCATGATAAAAAATTTAATAATTTTTTCTCATTTTAAAAATGATTTTTGTTTTTTAATTTTGTATATAGATGCATTTATTATTACTTTTTTACTATCAAATTTGATGCAAAAGATACACCAAATTGAAAGTGCATTTTTCATTATGAAAAATACTAAATAAAGAATAAAAATCCTACATATAAAAGACAGATTAAAAAGAGATGATAATCTAAGAAATTTTCTCGATTCTAATTCTACTGAATAATGCCAAAGTTTGGCGCCGATCCAAATTTATAGCCCAAAAACTTTGGCTCATTAGACGGAATTGATCTCTAAAAAGTAAACTTTTTTCACTATTTACCAATTTAATTTTATAAAATATAGATATAATAGAGCTTGAAAAAGATTCTATCGAATAATGCCACAAGTTTCTAAAATTTGACGCCGACCCAAATTTATAGCCCAAAAAATTTGGCTCATTAGAGACGGAACCGCTCGCTCCTCTGCTTCTCGCTCGTCCTGCAACAAACTTTTCCTTTTTAATTGGTTTTGTTTTATTTGTCTATTACTTTTCGCCAAATTTTCCCTATTTTGGCGCGTTAAAATTTCAAAACTTTTAATTTTCTTCCCCCACTACACCCACCACACTTTTCTCAATTGCTCTGCCGCCCGCCCGCTGAAGTTTCATCCCCCGCCCCTTCCCAAATGCTCTCTCCCCATCATAAATATTTGAAAAGTGTGGGGATTTGTACGCCTCATTATGGCACTCAAAATGTGCTTATGCATGCATTCATTTTCCCCCCATGAAATCCGCTCCAAAACTATCGCTTATATCGATTTGTGCCGCCGGCGGCAAAACATGCCAAATTTGTTGGCATTTCTGCTGCTGCTGCTGTCGCTGATGCGGCACAAATGAGGGATGCAAAATTATACATTTTCCGGTTTTGAGAAAAAATTTATATTGGTAAAAAATGTATTTAAAAAACTCTGTATTTTTTACTTAATTATCATGGACTAATTAATAATTATGAACTCTGGTTAAAATTTTACTCCCAAAGTTGGTAAAAAACTGGTAATTATTTTTACACTCGACTTAATAGCAAATATATAAAAGAATAATTTAAATTATACCATAAATTAAAAAATAAATGAAAAAATAATTTTAAAAACTCTGTTTTGTATTGATCAACTTCTTAAAAAATTTACACAAAATTATTTAAAAATTTGCTATTTAGATTAATTATTTCACAGCTTTCACATCTTTGACACTCATATTATTTTTTCGAGAATAATATTATTTAAAAAATATTTTCGCCGCATTTTTCCATTAAAAAATATTTTCTTTTTAATTTTCTTCCACCTTTTAGAAAATATTATGACAGACATAATTGAATTTAATGTTGGTGGACAAATTTTTGCAAGCACTTATCAAACAATTAGTTTCGACAAAGAATCACTTCTTTACACTGTAAGTGTAATTTTTACGGTAATTTACTGTAATTAAAATTTTTTTTTTTTTTGCAATTTTCAGTGGTATTTTGAGCGCAAAGGTTCGGCACATACAATGCTTGACAAAAAAGGTATAGCTTGGCTTTAGAATTAATAAAAAAATAAATAATTTAAATAAAAATTTGCCAATCAAAAATTTATTTTTGTCCGAAAATTAATTTTTAAAAATATTTTTATAAAATTTTTAATTTTTACTGCCAATTTCAGGCCGTTTTTTCATCGACAGGGACCCGACAAGTTTCGGCATAATTTTGAACTATTTACGTCTTCATAATGCCAAACAGTTGTGGGAAGTCTGCTTGCCCAAGGAACCGGACAGGCACGTTTTTAAATGAAAAACTACTTATTTTAATAATTCTTTAAATTAAATTAAATTAAAAAATTTTGGATATTTAAAAATTTCACTTTAAAGATAATAAATATCCGGAAAATTAAAAAATTCGAATTTAAAATTGGCTTTCATTTAATTTGTAATGTTTTATTTCGCTTCGCATTTTTTTGTTGAAATTTTGGTAAATTTCCCAAATTTTGTAAATTTATGACCATATTTTGAAAATTTTTCTAGGTATTTTATATCATTAATTGTCCATATTCATCCATATTTGGAGAACTTTTCTTTGATATTATTTTTTATGGCCTATAAATCCAATCAATAAATGTAATTTTTTTAAAAAGAAAATCGAAATTTTATTTTTAATTAAATTTAAAAGGCATTTAATTGCATTTTGCTATCTCTTTAGACTGGCTTTGTTGACTCAGGAGGCCGAATTTTTCCGCCTCCCATCCCTACGGGACCAAGCGGTGGCACTGTTGCGCAAATGCACCGCGGAAGAGCCGTCACCAGCAGAAATTCGGGGACGAATGATGAGTTTGAAGACGAATGGTGGGATGAAAAATGGACGGAGATGGCGAACGGATGAAGATGATCATGATAATGAGGATGATTAATTGGGAAATCAATGGCAAAAAAAATCTTTGAAAAATTGAAAAAATATTTTTATTAAAAAAATTGTCCCAATAAATCAAAAAAAAAAACTCTCTAATAGTATGAATTGACGAAGATATAATGATAATTATGATGATTAATATGGGAGGATAATAGCAAAAAAAAAAAAAATTTTGTGAAGAAATGAAAAAAACAAATTTTAATTTATTCCAATAAATTTTAAAAAGCGAAAATTTATTAAAAATTTTTTGAAAATTTTAAGAGAAAATAAAGAATAAAAATCTTCAAAAAAATTAATATTACTTAATCATTTTGAAAAAAATGTCAGCGCCCCGAGTAAGATTTCGAAAATGGCAGGGTTTTGTAACAAAAAAAAAAGAATAAAAACTTCTTTTTCACATGATTTAAAATTTGTTTTTTTTTGTTGGATGCATCAATTTATTAATTTTTTAATAACAAATAGAGCTTTTGAAGAGCTTTAATAAAATAATTTATTACTTAATCCAATGAATTTATCCAAATTAAAATCTGTTACATAAAGAGTCTCAAAATTTCAAATTACAATAAAAAAAAAATTCAGTTGTGCAACATATAAAAATTTTCCCAAAATTTTGTTTTAAAAGCCAAACCTAAAATGACAATTTCAAATTTGCCGAAATGCCACGAATTTAATTTTCTTCAAATTGCTTAATGCATTCTTTCATAAAGTTCTCCATTGTGTGCCATTTGTGAAGCAAATCCGGTCGGTCTTTCATAAATTCAACAAAATTTGGCTGAAAATATTTGAGAATTTTGCCAAAAATTTCTTTATAAATTTGGCCAATTTGGACAGAATCTCCTTGACTAAATTCATCGTTGGTTTTTGGTTGATTCACCACTTCATCAAGAATTAAATTGAATTGGAGGAAAATGCCCAACCTTAAAATATTTGTTTTATTAATTTTTTTATAAGCCTTTTAGAGTTTTTTCTTATAATTGAAATTAAAATAAAAAAACTAAAGAAAATTATTTTGTTAATTTTTCGTTTTTTGAGAATTTTTAAAATAAAAGCGTTAAAATTAAAAGGAATTTCTCAAATTTTTATATTTTTCTTAATAATTTTGATGAATCGTTTAGGATCTTTGAATTTTTGGACTGAAAATTTGTAACTAATAATTATTTAGGGATTTTCAGAATTTTTATAATAAAATTTTAAAAATTCTTTTTTTTCGTTCTAAATTAGTATTTTTTAATTTGATAAAATTTGTTTAAAACCACCTGTTCTTAAAATATGGAATTTGTCGATATGTTTTCACTTCTTCGACCAAATGTGCCAAATTCAATTTTTCTTTTCGTTTTTCAAGAATTTTGGTCAAATTATTTTCGGTCATAATTTGCGCCAATTTTGAAAATGATTCATTCGTGGCCATGTAATTGTCAAACTTAAACAATTCTTGTCCAATTAATGGTGCCACAATCACTTCAATGCCAAAAATTGCCAAATCAATAATTTCTAATATTGTTTCCAACATTTCAAATTTGGCCATTAAATACATCTTAATCCAAAAGAATATATATTTATTTAATTTATATATATTTTATGGTATTAATAAATTTCTTTATTTGGGATATTTGCTTAAATAATAAATTAGTTAACAAAAAAAATATAATGAAATGCATTGCTCACAGCTCGTCTCGTCTGACCGTAACAGAATTAAGACGTTACCGTACTTTGACGAATTTACAAAAACTCATTAAAACTGGTACCGCAATGAATTCAAGAAATAAAAAAAGGTACGGTACAATTTGCTGAAACCCTTACTATATGAATTTTTGCTTAAATTAATTTAATTGTATATCGGTGCCTGGATACCTAATGTAATCAAAAACTGGCATGTACAGTATTAATGAGACGAAAATCCGTAAGTTACGCTACCACAGTACCGTTAATGCTATTATTTGGCTAACCTTTTTTGCATAATTGTTTTTAATCGAATTTGAAAAAGCCTTCATAAATTCTTTTCTGGCTTTGTAGATCACAATTGTTAGTGTTGTTCTGTCAGATTTTTTTCTATTTTCTTTCTAAAATTTAAAAATTAAAATTTTTTATTTAAATTTATTATTTTTAAAAAAAAACATTTTCAAATCTTTCATAAGGTGCATCCAAAAAGCCGAGCAAAATTCGCAGAAGACGAATTGTGAAAAGCAGCAATTTCTCATGGGTTTCTTCATCGTTGTTTTCGTCGTGTAAATTGTTATTGCTTAATTGGGTTATTTAATTTAATTACAAAAATAAAATAAATCTGTTTTTTGCATACGCAAAAAAATAGAAATGAAATTTAAAATGCTCCCATATTTTTAAATCGGAATTTTTTTTATAACTCACTAAGAAAAAAAATTGTATTATATTAAAAAAAAATTGGCATTTTGTATGAAAGCAATGAAATTATGTAAAACAGTCAGGGAATCTTCAAAAATTTCTTTTTCTTCAAATTCTCATATAAAAAATTTTCAGAAATTAGGCTAGGGTATTTTTATAGTTTTTTTAAATATTATTTTTTGATAGATTTTTTTAAGATTAAATTTCTAAAATTACTTGAACAATGGACTTCCAAAAACGAAGCTTATTTCATGATTGATGCGCCAAAAAGATTGCTTGTCCACTAAGCAATTGTCAATCAACAATAGTTGTCTGAGCTTTTCTTTGATCTTTTCCGCCATTTTTGGATCAATTAAATCTTTGATGATTTGTTCAATTTGTTGCTCATTTAAGTGTTCAGGCAAAGCACCAAACGACCACATTACCCTCCAAAAAATTTGTTGTATTGCAACCACTAAAATTGAATTTGTTTTTGAAAAACATTTTAGTGAAAAGTTAGGTTAAATGATATTTCACGTGATCGCGTTTCCAGACCGGTTTTGTCCCTGAATTTCGTCGTTTTCTTATCCGATCGGGGTTCCGATTTTCAAAAAAAAAAAACTCAAATTTGGAACATAATTTTTCAATCCCTGGGATAAGAAAACTTGGTCAGAGAATATGGTATGAGCTTAAGTAAAATATGTGATTTAGAACCATTGAAAATTTGAATAATTTTTTAGAAAAACCTAAAAAGAAACATTTAAATTTAAAAAATTCGAAAAAGCTAAAGCAAAATGAGTTATATTTATTTATTTTATGTAAAAATATATTTTTTTATTATTTTTGATTTTATATTTTATAAGGAAAACTTTGGAACAAAAATTTTAAAAAATCTAAGCAATTTCAATGAATTCTTCAAAAATATTTAAATTTTTTTAAAATTTTATTTCTTTTTTATTTTAATATTTATAATTTTTGTTTAACCAATTAAATATCTAAGCAAGGCTTTATTTTAATTTTGTTCCTTTAAACTCAATTAACATTTAAAAGCATTTCGTGCCATTCTAAAAAATCCCCACCATTTGACCAGTTATTCATTTAATTTTATGAGGCCATTAAATATTAATTAATAAACCGATTTTACCCGTTAAATAGCTTCCCATGTCCAATTTCTCAACGTCCGTTTGATCTTCGGCCTTTTTGTGCCGTTTTTGCTCGCGTTTTTCCACAGGTCCTTCCATTTTGTTTGGGTCTTTTATGGTTTTGCCCTTTTGTTGCTTATCGTTATGGCAATTGACAGGCTTTAATTATTAAAGTAAATGTAATTGACCATTCCTACCGTATTCCACCATATTTGTCTGATGATGATCGTACCCATGGGCTAGGCCAACCCAACGAATTTTTTCAATGAATTTTTAGAATTTCATAAAGAATTTTAACTTCAAAGGTTACTTTGGAAAAATTGCATTAAAATTCTATTTTTTTCTTGAAACTTAAGGGGCTTCTTCAAAAAGTTTATCAAATCAAGATTAAATTTTTACTTACTTTCCTGAACCTTGTTTTGTTACCTTTAATGAAAGCTGCTCATCCTTGGTCTTTATAGCATCTCTACTAAATTGGCACTTTTGTGTATTGGAAGTTGATGGGTTATTATCAGCGGCATTCGATTGATTAATAGTTCTCGGCACCAAGTGATCATTTTGGTGTGACATACTCTGATTTTGCATAATGGCATTCGATTGAGAAGTTGACGGCATTTGCATGCGATCTCTTTGCTGTGCCATACTCAGATATCGATCATTGGCACTCAATTGAGAAGTTTGCCGCATTAGCATGCGCCCTCTTGGCTGTACCATGCTTTGATTTTGGTCAATAGCACTCGATTTCTGATAATTCGGCATCATAAGTTGATCCATTTGCTGTGCCATACTCTGATTTTGATCAAAGGCACTCGATTGCTGATAAAACGGCATCACATGTTGACCAATTTGCTGTGCCATACTCTGATTTTGATCAAAGGCACTCAATTGCTGATAAAATGGCGTCATGTGTTGATCACTTTGCAATGCCAAATCCACATTTTGGTCTATGGCACTCGATTGGTGATAGAACGGCGTCATATATTCATTCCAATCCTGTTCCGTTTCCAATCCAACTGGATCGAGCAGATCTTCGAATGAGAATTGATTTGAAGCCGATTCACTATGCACAACAGGCTCAGCCCATTGTTGATCACCAATTAACGGATTTGCCGCAAAAATTGGGCATTTTGCCTGCTGTTGATGATCATCATCCTCATTTTGTAATGCGTTTGCGTTTATTTGATCTATTTGTTGATGATCATTATCTTCATTTTGTAATGCTCTTGCGTTCATTTGATCACTTTGTTGATGATCATCATTCGTCCCATGCTTTTTGACTGGTGACGGATTTATTTCTTGCGTCTGATTGAGCAGTAAATATGCAATAAAAATTATTATTTTATTCATTTTTCAAAATAATAAATATTTTTTTGCTATTAAATAAAAAATTATAATTCATATTAAAGCATAATTTTATTTTGCATTGATTATATTGATGGATGGCAAACGTCATTTGCATATTTACAACAAAATTGTTTTTTTCTTAATCTTAATAATATGCCGAGTAATTTACGTAAGCAAAAAATTTTATCATTGAATTATTACTATTACGTCAATTAAATGTCAAATTCAAATGAATATTAGTCATTAAAAAATCCATGATTAGGGCTGTAGACAGTCAACAATTTGATGACTTCAAACAAATTTTAATATTCGAAGGTAATTGATGAATAGGGATGCAATTTATAGTTTTTTCACTATTTTTTCCTGAGCTCCCCGTGGCCTGAAATGCACGAAAAACATGTTTTTTTTCGACTGTTGTTAAGCTGCTTTTCGCGTTATTAGCAACTATTTTCTAGTTTTTTATTTTTAGCAACTAAAATACTATAATTAAAAAAACTATTTTCAACTATTTTGGCGTTTTGCCCAAAATTTGTTAACAAAAATGCAATAAAGAGGAAAAATACACCCCTATGAAGCGACTTAGAAATTTTTTTTCAAAAAATACAACCCTAAGAATAGACCCAAAAATTTTTTCAAAAACACACCTCTAAGAAATGAAAAATTTCACAAAAATTCACCTCCAAAATTTGTGATTTTAAAAATATTTACCTCAATACTGGTTTGGCTTAAAATTTTGTTACCTTTTTGGATAAAATTTTACGATTTTACACCCCTAAATTTGGAACTTTTTAGAAACTATTTTCCCATTTTTAGCACCTATTGGGGTTTTTTTAGAAACTAAAAACTAACTATTTTGGCACTTTTTTGCAACTATAAATTGCATCCCTATTGATGAGTTGTTAGTTGCTCAAAAAAATATTAAATAAAAAAATTAAATAAAATGCCAATAAAAAGTTTAAAAGTTGTACAAATATCCGCTGTACAGCATTTCAAAAAATGAGAGATGACCACTAAAAGAGAGGATGCAGAGAAATAATAAACCTCTCATTTTAGGAGTCGGGGTCGTTTTGGCGCCACGTTTTGGCGCCGACGTTTTGGCGCCCACGTTTTGGCGCCCACGTTTTGGCGCCAAGGTCGTTTTGGCGCCGACGTTTTGGCGCCCACGTTTTGGCGCCAGGGTCAGGTTTTTAAATTTTGTCTATGTTTGAATAAATGAAAATATGTATTCGTCAGTTTTCTGAGTCGCTAATCACGAATATTGTATCCATTTTGACAATTGCGAAGCCCGGACTTGATTTAAATGAAATACAATTTTTGAACATATTAGATCAGGCCTTCTATCTGTTTTGTTTTATCAAATGTTTTAATATGGTGGGTCCAATCTGAGAAAATGATTTACCAGATTCTGATTTAGGGATAGTGACTATTATTTATTAAATATACCGTTAAGGTTATGTTTATAATCACTAACTCTTTTGAAATTTCAACCGAAAAAATTTAAGAGTTTAAAAATATTCAAAATGTTTTGACATTTTTTGAAGCATAGCGAAGAGAAAAATTTGAAAAAATTCTTGCTAAGTCAATTTTTCATGTTGACCAACAAAATGTTCACAGCAAGTTGATCATATCACTCCTTCATGTTGATCTACACTAGAGATCAACATTTTGAAAAAACCGTAGTTGTACCTGTTTCAAAAAATGGCCTGTACCTATTTTTTCTGTACATAAGTACAGGAAAATAAATGTACAGGAAAAATCCAGGTTGCCGAAAAATGGCCTGTGCCTGTACCTGGATCCTGGAAAAATACAGGGCTGGATCCAGGTACATGTTGATCTCTAATCTACACCCATAAAACACAGTCAAAATCGGGAAGTTTGAAAAAAAATTCTAGGGGGTTGTGAATTTTTTGAAAATTTGAAAAACCCATTGGAAGGTAAAAGTTTTTCACTTTTTTTTATAAAATTTTTGATCAAATTTTTACCTTTTTTAATTTTTGGCTTCGCGCCAAAACGTGGGCGCCAAAACGACCCTGGCGCCAAAACGTGGGCGCCAAAACGTGGGCGCCAAATCGTCGGCGCCAAAACGTGGGCGCCAAAACGACCCAGTCCCCATTTTAGCGTACTATTTCTTTATCTCTATTAAAAGTGAAAATAGAATGTGTTTAATTGTAATAGCCAATTTAAAATTTCCCACGCCAGTAGCTTTTTTACCAAGTATACAATTGCTTTGACAAATCTTCTCCTCATCAAGATATATTCTTGTTGTGAATAAATTCATCATTACTTAAGGTAATATTCAACTTCTATTAAGTCAAAAATTGATTTGGACAATCCTGCTGATGATCAATCACCGTTTTGAATAATTACATTGAAATTGCCAATCTTTGGGAAGTGTGATAATTAAATAATGACCTCATTTGACTTTTAAAGTTTTAATTAATTTGGCATTTTGTTTTATTTTTTTGTGTCTTTCATTTTCATTTTATGTTTTTTTCATTCGTGGCCCGGACTTAAATTGGTGATGCGGATTGTGTGTGGTAATTTTAATTGTGCTTTTAATTGTTGTGTTGTTTAAATTTAATTGATTTGGATTGCTGTGGCTTTAAGTGATTTAAAAAGTCTTCCTTCTAATTCTTCTCCTTCGCCCCGTTTTGGAATTCGGCAAAGAGCAAAAAAGACCCCGGCAGTAAAGGGCAATTTATTTACGACGGAAGAATTTGACAAAAAAAAAATGAAGAAATGTGTGAAAATGCAAAAGAAAATGCCAAGGAAGAAAAAGAAAGATTTGAAAAAACCAATATCAGAAACAGAAGACTATTAAAATATGAAGTAGTACAATGACAAATTTGGCACTTTAAATTCGTCACACATTTTTATAAATTTGTTTGATTGCCCACAAAATTTTCCGGGCATTTTTGAATTCATTTTTCATTGAGAATTTGTTCTGTATTCATTTCCCATTTTTTACTTTTCAATTTTTTCATTTTCATTTTTTTTTTAAATATTGAACTAAAAACTTGCAATATATCAAAACTAAAAATTTCAAAAACTCCAAAAAATGTTTATTTGTAAATAAAAAGGACATTTTTGCCGATTTTTAGTGCTTATTTTATGCATATTTGGGCCTTTTACGGGTTTTTAAAATATGCATTTGCCTATTTGCGAGAAAAGCACGAAAAACGCATTTTGCGCTTGGTTTGGTGAGTCTACGTGTCTACGATGACTTTTTACAATGCCTATTTTTGCCTATATTGAATTTTTAAGAAAATTTTTCATTTCTTATGGGTCTATTTTTGAAAGTTTTTGGGTCGATTCTTAGGAATATATTTTCTGAAAATATTTTGGTCGATTCATAGGGGTATATTTTTCGGAAATTTTTTGGCCCGGTTCTTAGGGGGTGCATTTTTTTTTTGCATTTTTGTTAATAAATTTTGGACAAAACGCCAAAATAAGGCAAAAACTTATTTAAAGGGCCAACATCTAAAAAATGGATTTTTAAGGTGAACATCCAAAATAAGTGTTTCTAAGGTCGAATCAGAGCATTAAAACGCAAAATTCTCGAACAAAATAAGTGTTTTTCGTGTATTTCTCGTCCAGTTAAAGCTGCATAAAAAATAAGTAAAAACTTATAAATCCGGGCCCTAGTGATGAAGAAACTGACGATGCCTAGGTAAAAAAACAAAGTCCAGGAAGTTAATAGAAATTTAATTTTGATTTAAATTTTCACGAATGCCCTTGAATTTCAAAAAAAAAATTGGGATTTTAATGCATTTTTTCAAAAGTAACCTTTTAGAGTTAAAATTTTTTATGAAATTCCAAAAAATTTATTGAAAAAATTTTCTGGGTTTGTCTAATTTGCACCAGCCACCAATCAAAAAAACCTTTATCTTTGTAATGACAAAACAATTTTTTTTTTCACAATATAAATATTATTAAAATAAAAAATTTTAAATTCCAGACATTAGGCCCCCCTCAGAAATTTAGAATAATTTTAAAAATTAAACATAAACGCCAGAAGATTCAAAAAGCAACAAATGCCCTCACTTCGTTAATTTTTCAAAACTGAATTTTTTTCTATCAATATACATTTTTTCTTTCTTCAATTTTTGTATGTATAATATTCAAATAACCATATATGTAATTAATTACTAGGGACGTGAATTTTAGGTTTTAACTATTTTTTTTGCTCAATTGATTTGAAGAAAGAAGCTCAAAAAACGCATTTCCGCATAAAAATTTTTCGATTCTGATGTCATTATCGGTCACTAGAAATCACTATTTTTGGATTTTGTCACTAAAATAGTGAAAATTCACTATTTTGGAGTTTTGTCACTATTTTTTTCACTATTTTGACATTTTTGGGCAAAATTCCTTAACAAAAATGCAATAAAACCAAAAAATACACCCCTAAGAATCGAGCTAAAATTTTTCAAAATATACTCCTATGAAATGAAAAAAAAATTTCTCAAAAAGGTATTTTCGTGGCAAGAATTTTAATTTTAAAAATTATTTTTTTATGTACCTATTTTGTTTTTTTGCCCTTAAAAATCCCAGCCCTACTCATTTGCAATGCAATCAGTGAATAAAAATTATTTGTGCTCAATTTTTGGCTGAAAATTATGTCACTATTCGTCACTATTTTGGACTTTTTGACACTATTTTGTCACTATTTTGGCATTTTTACTCACTATTTTAGTTAACTATTTCGGGATTTTTCTTCACTAAAATTCACGTCCCTATTAATTACCTATTTAACATTCAAAAAATTAGATTGCCAAAACTTGATATACTCATACAGAAAAAAGATAATGGAAATATAAAGGATGGAACAGAAGCCATCGTAGCAAAGAAATAGTTCAACACATGGATGGATGAACGAACACAAGGGAAATGGATTTTTTAGAAAATATAAAATGCTTTTAAATGCATAAAAAGCGAAAATTTAAATGCATCAAATTGGCCATCAGAAATTGTTTTTCCGAATTTTCACTTCTACAAATTCCATTTTTTCATTTTTATCCAAAAAACCAACGATTTCCTTCGAGCTGTTCACTTTTTCCTTTACATATTTTTTTCATTTTTTGCTCAAATTCCTTTCAAATTATTTTGTCAGCATTTGTCGATTCGTTTAAATCCTCTTTATTGGTAAATAGATTTTTTAGAAAATATAAAATGTTTTTTAAATATATAAAAAAGCGAAAATTTAAATGCGTCAAATTTGCCATCAAAATGTTCTTCCAAATTTTCATTTTCTAATTTCTTTTTTATCTATTTGCCAACTAAACCAACGTGTTTCATCGAGTTCATTACTTTTTCCTTCACATTTTTTTTTTATTTTTTGCTCAAAATCCTTTCGAATTATTTTGTCAGCTTTTGTCGATTCGTTTAAATCCTCTTTAATACTTTCATCATAATTGAATTCCACCTCATTTACCAATTTCATTGGATACAGTTTGGAAATCTGCCCATATATTTTGTTGCAAGAATATTTCGAAACATGATTAAAACTGCTAACAACCTCAATTAAGCTTAGAGCTCTGCCATTTGGACCAAAAAATATTGGCCTAATTACCGGTGCTAATTGTTTCGACTCACTCGGGTTTTTAGCTTAATTAATTTAATATTTTAAATATTATTAAACTATTATATAATAGCATATACCTTCGGCATAAAGTCGGAACAAATATTCGTACAAAATGTTAAAATGGTTACGGTACATTTGACACTTTGCATTATCTTTACAATTGGCTTCGCATTGTTGCCAATTCTCTCTGATAAAATAAACAACACAAAGATAGGTCTCACAGCTTCCTGTATATTTTTTGGAATATTTGTTGATGAATTGCTTAGAAAATTTCTCAAAATCTGTCGCCGCTTGTCCTTTCACGAATTCAGAAAACACTGCGTCATTAATCTAAATAAGCATAAATTAATATAAAATTAATTATAAAGCATCTTTTGTCTAAATTTTGTATTTATTTAATGTTAAGTCTCACCCATGTCCATTGATCATCGAATTTTGAAAAGATAATTATTTTATGTTTGTCATCATTTATAATATTGACTCTCCTTGGATAGTCTTTTATTGCATTTTCTTCCGCTTTTTGGAACATTTGCCCCAAATGTTCTTCGAATTTTTGTTTTATTATTCCGTCTAAAATTTCATTTATTTGCCATTCATTCGCCGTGTCAATTGCCAATTGCAAAATCATTTCATTAATTGACAATTTTTGTTCATAATTCAATCTCTCCTCATTTAACAATTTTGGTTCAAAATTATAAAAGAACAGTTTGTCTAATTTATATTTGTAATCTCGTCTCACATTCATAAAATAAAAATGCGAAACTCTGAAATCTCGTCTCACATTCATAAAATAAAATTGCGAAACTCTGACCAGACAATTCACCGCATAAATTATTGGGCCTTCAATTTCAATTAGGCCATCAATTTCAATTCGGTCTTCAAATACAAACTTTGGCTTTACTGTGGGAATTCCGATGTATTCTCTGCACAAATATTCGTATAAAATGTCCAAATATTTGCGATATTTTTGGCATTCTGTCCTTTCAAATCCGTCAAATTCATCCGCAATTTTGTCACATTGCCAATTCTTTCTCATATAATTCATAATGCCAAGGTGTGCCTCATATTTTTGCATTGAATATTCACTCAATTGCGTTTCTTGGTGACCTTTCATAAATGCAATTAGCATTTTGTCGTCTCCCTAATTAAAAATGATTAGACAAATTAATTCACTCATTAATTAACTCACCAATGGAATTGCATATGAAAAGTGAATTAAAATATAATGAAGAATAAATTGAAACGGGATTAGAGAAAATGAATAAAACATTATGTTTTTCTTTAAAAAATAATTAAACATTCACTAATTATTGTTTGAAATTATTTACAGAAAAAGTTGATTAAAAAATAAAAAAAAGATATTGCCTAATGAAGTAAAGTAATTATGAAAATGAAAAATGGAAAATCATACAGCCTTATAAATGGAGCAAAAATTTGGTTTTAAAAAATGATCTTAAGTAGGATTATCCAAATCTACTTAATATATTTGTTTATTATATTAAATAATGATGCAATATTTAAAAAATTGGGATTGATCATAAGTAGGATTATCCAAAACTAGTTAATACAATTATTTATTATATTAAATAATCATGCGATCATTAAAAAATTGGGATTGATCATAAGTAGGATTATCCAAATCTATTTTTTACTTAATATAATTTGTTTATTATATTAAATAATGATGCAATATTTAAAAATTGGGATTGATCATTAGTAGGATTATCCAAATCTATTTTTTACTTAATATAATTTGTTTATTATATTAAATAATGATGCAATATTTAAAAATTGGGATTGATCATAAGTAGGATGAACCTCCGGGCAGCGGGGATTCTATTACAATAAAACGGTAATGATCATAAATAGGATTCGTTGGAGAAACAAGAAGCTTTTCGGGGAGGGAATAGGAATTTGGAGTTCGGGGATGGCTTTGAGGGGAATAATTCCCAAATTTAACACCATTTTATGTTTAAAGCAGGGCTCTCATCCGTCGTTGAATCGCAAGGACGTCCTTGACATTGGGCCCTCTTTCTTGAAAATTTGAAAGTATCCTTGAATTCAAGAAGTCCTTGAAAATGAGCATTTGGAAAAGTTTTTAAAAAAATCAAAGAAATTTAATAAATTTTTGTAATTTTCAACAATATTTTGAGTAAATTATGGCATTATGTCAATTTATCTAATTTTCATAATAAAAAAATACACCTTCAATTTGGTGTTTATGATTAAATTTTAAAAAAATAACGAACAAATATGTACAAAACCACAAAGATTCGAGATCCAAAGTCATAGGCAGAATATAATTACCTATAATAATTATTACACATTGATAATTGCAACACAACTCAAATTTATGGGTGAGTAAGCAAAAAGCGAAATTTATATGGAATAGGGCTGCAAATTATATAAATAAAAAGTAAAATATGTACATGAATTATGTGAAAAAAATCCCTAAAGATGTAAAAGATATGTATAAAACCTCCAAAATATATATCAAAATATGTACAAAAATTTTTTTATGATTTTTTGGATAAAACTTATTTAAAAAAGCACAAAATGCGCTATAAAATTGACCTAATCCGGCTTAGAATAATTAAGTATTAAATACTTTGACAATAAATTTTTGCTATATCTTTTTTGAAAAAAATCGCAGTATAACACGGAAAAGTGTACGGACATTTCGCCTATTGGTCATCTTGCCTACTGAACATTTCGCCTACTAACGCAAAATCGGACGTTTTGTCTACTGGATATTTCGCCATTCAAAGTCAGCCTCGTCGAGGAATGTATGATTTAAAAAGAATAAAATGTAAATTATAATATTAAAAAAATGGGGAAAAGCGAAAAATGATTAAAATGGAAAAAGACAGAAGCATTTTTGTTATGCCGATGAATCCGAGAGAATAAATAATAAATATTTATTCCAAATTAAAAGGAACAAGGCACACAAATAATATTGATTGGGGTCAAGCGAAGGGAAATGACAAATAAATGAATAAATGGTGGTGAACAACGAGGGGAGGGAAATGTGAGGATATTTAAGGACAAATGGAATGGGGTCAAAATGATGACGTGGCAAAGGGGACAGAATGCCAAATACAATTTAAATATGACCCGTCCTAACAATTTTAGTAAAGAAAAATGAACGAGCGCTTAGGCGCCGCTTCGCGGCGCCAACCGCTCTTTTCTTTCTTTTGTTTATTTAAAATAAAAAAGTTTATTTATAACACAAAATTTCGCCCTTTTTGCTTTGGGTTTAGCTTCAGCATAATGCTTACTAACGGCACCCGCGACGTTAACGCACCAAAGCAAGGGTACCAATTGAGCCGAGGAGTTAAGTGATAGTTAAAGGGATAAATTGTATCCCGCCCTATCACACGCTACACCCTCCTCATTAATGTAGCGATTACTTACCTTAAATGGCTCAATTTGAAGTTTTTTATGTATTATTTTAAATAATTAATTTTTTTAAATATATCAAAAAATAGATAAATATTATAAATTATAATATTTCCTTCCAAACTATATTATCAACTTTAGCATTTGCATTTTCTGGTGATAATCTCACTTTAATTTGTTGCCATGAACCTACACGGGATAAAGCTACATAAGATTGGCCGTGGGAAAAACTTTGGCGTGTCCAGTCAATCCCTATTTTTTGATAAGTTGAACCTTGTCCCTTAATAAAAGTTGCAGCAAAAGCTAAACGAACTGGGAATTGATGTCTCTTTAAAGGAACGGGAAATTCTTTTTCTGTAATTAAAGAAATTCTATGAATATAAACTTCCGAGCCGTCTTTGTCACCGCCAAGAATTATACACCTCAATAAATGCTCTTTTAATTCTATGACCTCTAACATAGTTCCATTGCAAAGTCCCTCTTCAATATTTATGTTCCGCAAAAGCATTATTTTACAATTTTGTTTTAATTTTAATTCGTGAAGAGGAAAGCCTGGTGCATTAAAAGAGTTTGTTATTTCAGGTGTTACTGGAAAATTGCAACTTGTTTCAACTTCGTCAATGCTTAGATATGTCACGCATTCTCCGGGAAATTTGTCTAAAGCAACTGAATTATAGTAATCCGTCAATTCATTAAAAGCTGAAAGAATTAAACGGTTTTTTAATTCACTAAATTTTTTATTCAAAAAAATATCTCCATAAATTTCATCAACTAAATTAGAATTATTAGACAAAATACATTCTGAAGGTATTTTAATCATATCAGAGTTTGATCCGTTACCAATATCGAGTATTTCTTTCGCAAATCTTTGATCTTTAGCGCGATTATTTACCGTTAAATTCACTTGTTCAAATCTTTTCCACAAAATAGACTTTTTTATTGTTAAGTCAATAATTTCACTTTTTATTGCAAATTTCTTTATTGGTAACGTTTGTCTAAAATCACCAGCAAGTATAATAGACTTTCCACCAAATAACAAATTACAGCCAGTCAGTTCTCTTAATTTTTTTTCAATGGCGTCTAGTGCAAATCTTGGCGTCATTGGCGCTTCATCGATCACAAAAAAATCGCTTTTTATGATTTCTTCAGCAGCTTTAGTACCATTAACAATACCAGATAAACTTTCTGCATTGAGATGTAATGGAAATTTAAAACGGTTATGTATGGTTCGTCCCCTTTTTAATAGTGTTGCTGCAATACCCGAGAAAGCCATATTTGTTATACGTTTTTTATAGCCTCTAATTAAATAAAAAAGAGCATTTAAGACAAATGATTTGCCTGTACCACCAGGCCCATCAATATATAACAATTTTTGTTTTAATTGACCAGACGCAACTTTTTCTACGATATTAAAAACTGTTTTTTGTTCTTCATTCATTAATTTATATAAAGCTTTTGCTTTTTTCATTTCTTCCATATAATCTATGATTTCTTCTTCATCATCATTATTTTCGAATATGGTATGAGGCATTGTTTTGAAATAAGTTAAGGATTTACCCTCTACCAACAATTTTTTATTTATATGTGATAAAGCAAGTTTAAATGCAATATCTGTTGAATTATTTCGCAAGAAATCTTCAGAAAGATTAATTTTGAATTGTTCCCATAATAGTTCGGGATATTTTGGATCTCCGAATAATAATATACTTGCAAATAAATTCCTTAAGGCAGCAGGGAATCGAAACAGACTTGCTTCACTTAACAATTTTTCCATTCATCATCATTTTTTGTTAATCCTCTGGCTAAGCACGCCTGAGCGAAAGTCTGATATATTGCGCCATTTACTTTTTTTAGATCATCAAAACTTTGCGCATGAACATGTAGTAAAAGATATCTCAAATAATATTTCTCTCCTTCAGTTGGACTAACTGGGTATATTCTTCCAATTGTTTTACTAATTTTAGGATTTTTTCTTGGTAACCATTTTCCTAATTTTGAATTCCAGGTACAAAATTTTGGCATTTCATGATATAAAAACAAAGGAGCAGTGGGATTTTCAGAGAAAAAAGCAAAATATGCCATTAATTTACTTCTTTTATCTTTTTTTTCTATAATAGCTTCTTCATCATCATTTTCATCGAAATAAATAATTTGTTCATTTTCCAAATGTACAGGAAGTCTTTGAACGGAGTGAGATTTTTCTTGCAAAGGAAATTTAAATATTTTCCAGCATGCTTCAACAGGGCTGAGATATCTTGCATCAAGATATGACCCAGCTTCATCATAAACTAATTCTTTTACAGTGTTATTCTCGTTAACTACACACCGTAAAACTGCCGAATCATAACCCTTATAT
This sequence comes from Heterodera glycines, assembly GCA_004148225.2. Lineage (NCBI taxonomy): Eukaryota > Metazoa > Nematoda > Chromadorea > Rhabditida > Heteroderidae > Heterodera > Heterodera glycines. The sequence continues at coordinate 295,192 of CP049706.1, read as the reverse complement.
ATATACTTATAAATATATTTAACCGCCTTAATATCAGCCACTTTTTCAACATTTATATGCGCTTTAAAACGCTTTAGTAAATATCGGTTGTATGGCACAACATCACGGTTGTTCATAACTTTTTCTTTTCCTGTTTTCCAATCTTTTTTTATAAGTGTTTTTCCATTGTTAGGCCGTTTATATAATGGGTAACCATTTTCGTTAATTTCTGTTTTTTCTCGGAATTGTTTAGGAAAGTTTTTACTACACTTTTTCTTTTTTTGGCACCAACAAATTGAATCTGGAAAATCCAAACCACACGGACCATGTATCATAAAACCACTGACTAAATTATTTAATTCTTCATCCTCTTTTTCATTGGGAATTTCAGCAGAAATAAATCGATCAATGTCATTGGTGTTTTTCCATTTATTTTCTGAGTCTAAGGTTAATAGCATATGAAGGTGTGGGAGACCTCTTTTTTGGAATTCAATTGTATAACAAAAACCAACTATTTTTCCAAAAATTTTTCCTTCGGTAATTTCTTTCAAAAACTGACTAATTTTTAAATGGAACACTCTCGCCACAATATCTGGTCGGTCATGTGTTTGTTGCCGAGGCAATAAACATTTTTGAATGTCTTCATCTTTGGGGTTACAGGTAAATGTTATAAATAAATCAGGTCGTCCGACCTCATTTACAATAGTCATCGCATCCATAAAGCTTTCATACATATTTCTCGGTCCACCGATAAAACTTGAAGGTAAGATAATTTTTTTTCTTATTTTAGCCCCGGATTCTGTTGCTTTTTCATATAAAAACTGATCAATTGCATTATATGCTTCCTTACAAATTTCTTTTTGATGTAACCTAATATAATTCAACCGACTCCATTCAATCCTAGCCGCTTGATCAACACACCATTGTTGAAATAATTTTTTACTATAATGATGTGGTAAAAACTTTCCTTCGGATCGAAAGAACAGTTTATATTTCGTGAAGTCACATAGTGAAATATTTTTGTTTTCAACATTTTTTATTGCATAATGCCATCCTTGATAATTCCCGGGGTAAAACAGAGGATAACACATCGGTTCAACAAAAGGACTGAGTGGGAAAATAGTTTCTAATTTTTTGGTTCCTTTCCTATGCACAACAATATTAGCTGCTGGAATATCATCATTAGCGTCCCTCCAAATAATTGCACAAACTTCATTACTTTTTGGTATATTGTATCTTCTTAAATCCACTCCTTCTCGGATGCCAAACAACATCATAATATCAGGAATGTCTTCAGATTGTTCAGCAGCCTCTTCAGAAACATCTTTCATCATTTTATAAGATTGTGAATAAATATAATTTTCACGTAGATATAATTCGATATAAGAAATTATTGCAATAATATTGTTATTTTTGTCAGAACTAATTTTGTTACTAATAGCATTTGTTCGAATATCAATTGCCTGTTCAGTATCTACAAAATACAACTGACCATTCGTTGGCAATTCATCATAATTATTTGGCTGAGCAAAAGTGTTATACGAATGGTATATATTCCCTTGTATTTTAAAGATTGGGATATTTTTATCTGGGAATTTAAACCGCATGCAACCCAACGAAGCACAGGAAAAAGAAGAGTTCAAAATTCTTATGTTTTTTATAAAATCTTTATGGAAATTCCTCATGTTCGTAGAATCAATTTGGTCAAATTCTGGTTGAAACAAAAGCCTTAATTCCATAGGATAATCAAGTAACATATCTTCCAAATTACTTGATTTTCCGTAGTTACAACAGCCTAAAAATTCATTAACTCCTTTGGTATTATTTTGTTCTTCATAAAAATGAATGGCGGGGCAGTGGTTGCATTTTAATTTAAAATCACTAAGTCTAAAGACTTCAACATTGGAAACCATATATTCACCTGCTTTTAAATAAATAGGACCTTCACTACATTTCATTCGTTCTCTATGTGATTGAACAGCATTTGCAGTTATTATTCTTTCAATTACTTTTTCTTCCTCATTCATTATTGCACGTGGTTTTTTACGATTTCGATCATATTCACGATAAATTTCAGCTTTTTCTTTTGTCATTTTAATACGTGACAATTGTTTACGAATGGCCACTTGCTCAAACTCAGAAATCTCTATTTTGTTCTCGGTTAATTCATAATCACGATCAAAAAAAAAGCTATCTGTTACTTCGTCTAAATTAATTATTCTTTCAAGATCAGATGACTTTCGTTTGCATGTTTTTCTATCATTTTCAACTTTGTCTGACCGCTTTTTAAGGGAGCTTTCAACCCTTTCTATCATTACACCGCTTTTTTTCTCGGGAGCTTTGAACCCGTCATTTGTTTGTTGGTTGTTTGTCGATGTAGATGGAAATTCATCCACTTTTTCATAAGAAAAATTTTGTTTTTGACGAACCATTTTATCTAAAATTAAATAAATTATAAGCAACTTTAAAAACGGATTATTCAAAACTAACAGTTAAAAGAGAAATATTGAAAGAACAATACATGATGAAACAATTTTTATTTTATTAGATTTTTAGTTACTTTTACAAAATGTTTTTTGACAATCTTAAAACACTGAAAAGAAAATTATAACTAATCTATAATTTGCACAAAAAAAAATATATCAAACTACATATAAAACGCAGTAAAAGCAATGATGAAATTGTTTAACATATAATAGGTGATGAAATGTACAAAATTAAAACAAATAATAGGTGATGAAATGTACAAAATTAAAAGTATTACATAAAAAAACATATAAAAAGTGGTTACAAATTAAAAGTATTACATAAAAAACAAACAAACGGAAAAAAAGTGATGAAAAACATCAAACTTTATTATTGCATAATCTTTCTTTCATTTATTTACAATAAAAAATTTCTTTGGCATTATGTTTCTTTTTGCGTAAATTTGAATCGACATTTTTTGTGACGGAATTACAACACCCAAATAATATAATAGATAGAATTGATAGATAATAGTCAGAATTTTCAGGAAATAAATTTTATAAAAATTGTGACGAATTGAAAGTGAATGCCAAATTTGCGATTATATCCAAATTTGGCAGCTTGAATGGAAAAAGAGAGAACCATATTTTTGCCGCTTTTGCTTTTTCCAATTTAGGCGGCTTTTTCAACTTTGGCATTTTCTTTTGCATTTTCATACAATTTTTCCATTTTTTCTCAAATTCTTCCCGAAGATTTTCATTGTCCGTTGATTCTATCAAAATTTGTTTTCTCCTCTATTTACATTTTTTGATCCATTGATTATTTTCGTCGAACCCATCCTTATCCTCTTTAATTTCAAAATTTAATTCCTCCTCATTTTCCAAATTGATATTGCGAAAACCATCGATATTAAAGGATTTTATTTCCTCCTCATTTTCCAAATTGATATTGCGAAAACCATCGATATTAAAGGATTTGCTTCATCTTTTTCTCAAACATTTTGCAATTGCATTCAATTTTCTGACAACTCGATTAAACTAATTTTTGTTGTTAAATGAAAAAATATTGGCTTCACCGCTGGCAATTTTTTCGATTTTTACCGTTTTTAGCTTAATCAATTAATAAGCATTAATTTCGTGGCGCAGATCCATTTAGGAATCTTAGCTGAACTCCATATACAATTTTGACGTGTTGTTTTTGCAATGTGATTTTTAAAAATTCAAATCTAGACCCCAAAACGGAAAAGTACCGAACAAAACCAATAAATGTCTGCTGGGTGCCAGGAGGTTTCAATATACGTGAAATTCAAAACTTTGTCTACAAATTAGAGGATTTCTGGATAACTTTAAAAAAAACTTTAAGGCAATGTGTCCCGGTTTATGCCAAATCCACAAAAACACGGCAAAATGCAGTCAATGGCCCACTTTTACTTTTCGTGAACTGACGTGACCTAGCACCCAGCAAAAAAAAGCAGAAAAAATATTTTTATGAACACAAAGAGTTTAAAAAAATTCAAGAAAAGAAACATCTAAAAATAGAAGAAAAAAAAGAAACCGACAATAATCTTAGAATTAGAAGCTTTCCCCAACATTTAATTATGACTTGTTTGATTTTGTAATAAATGCATTAAAATGGGGGCATGTTTTTAAAACCCGAAATCTAATTGAAAAAGAGGATAATAAAAAATTAATCTATTTAAAATTTAAAAAATCAAAGTAAAATTTATAACGAAAAAAAAAGTGGAGACAGAAGAAATTTAATGAAAATGAGAATAGTAAGAAAAAAAAAGTAAGAAAGGTTCGATGAACACAAGGTAAATGGGTTTTTAGAAAATATAAAATGTTTTTAAATGCATAAAAAAGCAAAATTTAAATGCAGCAAATTGGCCATCAGAAATTGTTCTTCTGAATTTTCATTTTCTATTTCCTTTTTTCCCTCTTATCCAATAAACCAATGGGTTTCTTCGAGCTGTCCACTTTTTCCTTCACATATTTTTTTCATTTTTTGCTCAAATTCCTTTCGAATTATTTTTTCAGCTTTTGTCGATTCGCTTAAATCCGTTGATTCTTGTAAATCCTGTTTATTATTCTCATCATAATTCAATTCCACCTCATTTACCAATTCCATTGGATTCCATTTGGTAGCCCAATCATATGCTTTGTCACAAGAATATTTCGCAACAAAATTAAAATTGCTGATAACCTCAATTAAGCTGAGAGCAAAGCCAATTGCACCAACGAATATTGGCCTGACCGGTGACAATTGTATCGAGTCATTCGGGCTTTTAGCTTAATTAATTTTCATATTTTAAATATTATTAAAAATCACTGTGAATGGCACATACCTTGGGCATAAAGCTGGAACAAATATTCGTAAAAAATATGCAAATATTTACGATATTTTAGACAATAATTTAAATTATCTTCACAAATGGCTTCACATTGGTGCCAATTATTTTTGATAAAATAAACTGCACAAAGATGGGCCTCATATTTTTTCAAATGCTCTTCAAATTGCGAATTTTTGTTGATGAAGCATTTCGAAAATTTCTGAAGATCTGTCGTCACATGTCCTTTAACGAATCCAGTAAACAATGCGTCATCAGTCTAAATAAGTTTAATTTAATAAAAAGAAAATAAATAAAACATTTTTACTCCTGTAAAATGAGTCAGTGGTAAATGCGCTTAGTGCGTAATTAATTTTTCAATCTAAGTCAAAAAATCAAAGAATTTTATGTTTTGAATTTTGGAAATTTATGTCTTTAGAATTAGACTTTTTTGTAAAGCTACAGAATTTTATTTTTGAAAATTGTAGCACTGACGCATTTCACAAATTCAGTAAACATATACGTCATTTGTCTAAAAAATAATAATTTATATAAAATGCAAAAAATAAAAAATAAAATGTTTTTTCTCATTTCTCACCCATTTCATTGAATCATCGAATGCGTTCTCATTTTTATTTATTGTATTTACATCAAAATATTCTTCTTCTTCTTCCACTTCGTTTGCTCTTTCTTCCGCTTTTTTAAACAATTCCTTCATATTTTTGTCAAAATTTTGTCGAATTATTCCGTTTAAACTTTCATTTGTTTGCCATTCATTCGCCGTGTCAATTGCCAATTGCAAAATCATTTCATTAATTGGCAATTTTGATTCTTTATTTTCAATTTTTACTCCAACATTCAATCGATGCTCATTCAACAATTTTGGTTCAAAATAACTATCGTAATAATTACTTCTCCGTCCCTTATTAAAATAAAAGCGGAAAAAAATTTTGGTCAGACAATTTATCGCATAAATTATTGGCCCTTCAATTTCAAATGTGCTGTTTTTAAATGCAAATTTTGGCTTCACTGTTGGAATTTCGACATATTCACTGCTTAAATATTCGTACAAAATTCCAAAATATTTTTGATATTTCTGGCATTCTGTCCGTTCATTTTCTTCAAATTGATCTGCCATTTTGTCACATTGCCAATTCTTTCTCATAAAATAAACATTGCCAAAGTAATCTTCATATTTTTGTTCTGAATATTCACTGATTTGCATTTTCTGATCATTTCTCACAAATGCAATTAGCATTTTGTCCTCTCCCTAATTAAAAATAATTAGACAAATTAATTACCCTAATTTATCAACTCACTGATGAAAATGAATTTGAAATGTGAATTAAAAAAAGATGAATAATAACATAAAGAGGAATTATAGAAAAATAATAAAACATTATTATATTTTCTTTAATTAAATAAAATAAATGTTTCTAATGCAATTTACATAAAAGTTGATTTAAGTTTTTTGTTAATAAATACTATTATTATCTATCTAAGTTATATAATTTATTTATTTATAAAAAAATAATTCTTTATTATGAAAAATGGAAAATCACACAGCCTTATAAAGCTTTGAATTAGTGATGACACGAATTGAATTATCCAAAATCCTTTAATAAATTTAATGTGGTTTGTATATTATATTAATAATGATGCTATCATTTAAAATGATGATATTATATTGACCAACAATAATTATCCAACTCTTTATTTTCTTAATATAAATAAAAAATTATAATTCATATTTAAGCATAATTATTTTGCATTGATTATATTGATGGCAAACGTCTTTTGCATATTTACAAAAAATTGTTTTTTTCATACAATTAATAATATGCCGAATTACGTCAGTAATAAATATTCTCATTGAATTATTACGTCAATTAAATGGCAAATTCAAATAAATAAAAAATCCATAATTAGGGCTGTCGACAGTCAACAATTTTGATGACTTTAAAATTTTAAATATTCGAAGGTATTGCTGTTTTTTAGTTGCTCAAAATCATCGGACCGGGTCCGTTTAGTCTGCCCGGTTTAGTCTGGTTAGCTGTTTTCACCCACAAATTAATTACTTTTTATAAAATATCATTTTTTGTCGAGCATATACATACATATAACTTTAAAATTTCTGTTCACCTACAAAGAAGTGTTTGCGTTGCGAGTTTTTCGGACCTAATAACAAATGCAAAGGTGTATGCAAAAATAAAACAAAGAATATTTTTTTTACATTCAGCCTACACATTGACATTAATGCTAATGTCCTCAAAATTATTGGAAGTCACACATGCGACATGAGCGCCAAACAGTGGAGTGTCAGCGACGTGTGACCCAGCTAAAACGGCGTGCAGTTGAGACGTGGAAAGCGCCGGCTACAATTCGTGCGCAAGTCTTGCAGAACACAACAACACCAATGTTAGCTGCTTTTCCGAACAAAGCTGCGACAAAAAGGTCAACTTTTCCTAATTTTTATGCCAAAATTTGATTTGTTCATTTATTATAGGTTATAAAACGTGTTCGCCGTGACGAATATGTGCCACCTGCTGTACAACTCAGTTTGGACGCTGTCCACAAAGGTGAAAAAATGAAAATCCTAAAATTCCACTAAATTCTGTATTAAGGCTTTTGGTGTTTGCTCGATCTTCGACTTCACAATGGACCTGTATTATGAAAAATGTGTACGCAGACGGCACTTTCAGTCGGCGCCACCTTTTTCAGGTAAATTTATGTCCTCGCAAAGTAAAAGCCTAATTTCTTTCATATTTATTTTGGTTTTTAAGGCGAATTAATTGGATTTTGATTACGTACTGCCTTCTCACTTCAAGTGTGAAGCGTTGAACACGTATGCCTCAACTGATTGTCAAAGATGGCCGAATTTTTCGCCTGAAACTTTTCGTTGGACTTCGAGGTGGTGATATCGCCGATGCGAGATTCGACTCTTACGGGCATGCCAATGTCAATGTTAATCCCGATATCATCAGCGATTTTCTCGTTGGTACATTATCTCGAATTTATGAAATGTGCCCATAATGATTTTTCAATGTTTTGTTTTTTTTATTGGAAATACATTGATAAATATGTTTTAGTATTAAATTAAACATTTTTCGAAAAAAAAAATCAGATTAGAATCCATATGAAACAAATCTCGTGTTTCGCATTTCATATTTTCGTAAATTCGTGATTTTATGGCGTTTCCTTTTCGTGTTTCGCATTTCGTATTTTGTTTTAATTTCGTTTTTTCGTATTTTGCATTTTTTTCGATTCGCAATAACCCTGGTATGCATCAGAAATTGCGAATTATTCAAGTGAATTGCACAAAATTTTTCCAATTAAAGTTAAAATTTATTAATTGTGACGTCAAATCATGTTAAAAGAATTTTTTTTGTTGATTTCAGACCCTTCCACAGTTGCGGAAAAAATAATTATTAGTGCTGGGACAGATATTTATTAAATCCAAAAATATTTATATAATATTTACGATAAATCCTGTAATGTTTACCAAATATTGAGCATAAAAAAAATAACAGCTCATAGGTATTACCACAAAATTTATTCATTAATTTAAAGTTATATATATATATTTTTCGAGATTTTTAAATGCATTTTTCCAAAATAAATAAAATTACAAAAATCACAAATTTTGGCCAAGAAAAAAATAATAAGAATTTCTATAGGGAAATGGAAAAAAATATTTAAATATTTTTATTCTTTTAAATTTTAATTTGTCAAATTATGAGCTGATGGCTTCAAATGTCAAATAAATATTATGCATGCGTGATCACTGATAATCGGAACATTGAACATCATCCCTAATGATAAATTTTAAATGTCTTGAAGTGGGAAGGGGTTGTTTAGCACGGCGGAGCAGTTATTAATTACTAAATTACGATTTGCAAATTCAAATTTAATTGTTCACAAATGCCCTTCAATTTGTTAATTTTTCAAATTTGGTATCACTCTGATTTCTTTCTATCAATATACATGTTTTACATGTTTTTCTATGTATAATATTCAAATTATTATGTAACACTCAAAAATAGCCATTTTTGGTATAGTCACACAGAAAAAAGATAATAGAAATTACGAGGGTGGAAGAGAAGTCAGCGTAGCAAAGAAATAGTTCATCTCATGCTTCTTTCTCTAACCTCCTTTTCATCCCACACATAAAAATTCGATAAAATTCCTTCTCCTATATATGCTCTCTAACGCAATACTCTCTCACCGATTTGCGCTCGCTGGCGCCGTTTCCCGTCCACACGAATGCACAGTGTCTGCTTGTCATCAGTGTTTTGGTTGCCTCATTCTCTCTCTCTTCCGTTTCTGCATTGTCTGGCCGTTATCGCAGTGAATTCTAACTGAATTCACTATCTCACACTGTCTGTGTGTTGATATCTATGGATAACGGACTTTGTCTGCGCACGCCTGGCGCTGCATACACACAACAGCAGTTGCTGTGTCTGACTCTCTGTGGAAATATCACAGTGCCCAGTGATATTTCTTTCTCTCTGTCCAACAGAGCAGCAGAGAGTGCAAATTGAAGACAATGGAGTGAAGAGAGCAATCCGCTAAAGAGATTGTGAGGAGAATGTGTGTGCGAAAAACACCACCGACAGCGGCAGACACACCGAGCGTTGCTCAATTGTCTGGCAAGGACAAATCACCGAAATTTCAGACGAAATTTCACCGAAAATTACGGGTGGGCGGTTGCATTCGGTTGGAGTCGGCTTGAACGCAAATCGCAATTTTTTTTAATTTAAAAATTTGAATTCCGGTTTTGTTTGTATTAATTTCTTTAAAGCTGAAATAATATATTTACGTTGTTGAAAAATTAATTATTAGTAGGGCTGCCAAAAATATGTACAAAAAGTGGTCCAAATATGTACATAAATATGTAAGAAAAATCCCAAAATATGTACAAAAAACCCCAAATATGTAAATAAAAATTTTTTTAATGGTATTTTTTGGGAAAGAAAATCCCCGTAAAATATGAAATAGCCACAAAATGACATAAAAATTACTTTTTTTTTTTTGGTATTTTTAGGCAACATTTTCAAACTTATTTTTTCTTTATAAATTTTCAAAATATGTAAAAAAATGAAAATATGTACAAAAATATTTGCCGAAATTTTGGATTTTTTTATTGAGGATTTGCAAAAATTTCCGTAAAAAAGCCAGGAAAAAATATGTATTTACATAAAATTGGCAGCCCTAATTATTCGTTATTAGGGCATAGAAATATGGATATAGAAAATCCATCCGAGAAGCTTCAAACCAAGCTAAAAAGATGCTTTTCGTGCGTTTCAGGCTTCAAACTGTCGATGAAAAATGTGGATTTCCGTATAATTTTACGCCCTAATAATTATGGATGACCGGTGGCTAAAAACCCGGCTAGTGACCGGTGGTAAGGCTGGGATTTCTTATTTGTAAGAAATGTTCTGATTTGGGGGAGTGACATTGTTCTGATTTCTTAAATAAACTCATATTTTTGAAATTTTGTGGCATAATGTCACTATTTTATCAAGAAAATATAAGATTTGCGGCAAAATTTGGTCATTTTTTGACAAAAATCTGTTAACGAATCGCTTTAAAAAGCGCAAAAATTTTCCCGGCGGCGCCTATCGGCACCGCCGGACCCCCCCCCCCCCCCCCGTCCATCCCCCAAAATTTTTTGAAAAAATGTGCGGCAAAAAAAAAGCGTTGTTAAACGGAAGGAAAAGTCGTTGCTTGGCTTTTAATTGCAATTTGGCCTTTTTTGATGAAAATGTGTTAACAAATCAGAACGAAATTACAAAAAATTTACCGGCGGCGCCTATCGGCACCGCCGGACCCTCCCCCCTCGCCCATTTCCCAAAAGTTTTTTGAAAAAAGCGCCGCAAAAAAATTCTTAAAAATTTGATTTTTCATCCCGAGTGCACTGAAATTTACTATTTGCTTATTTCCTCCCCAAAGTTGTTAAAATTGAAAATGGGAGGTGAAAAATACAATATTTAATACATTTTTGATCGAATAAATTGTAAAAATAACTGTCTTGAAGCAATTTCGCAAAATGTTCTGTGATTTTTGAGCCAAAAATCTTATTTTTTGGCCTTGATGTTCTTATTTTGAAAATTTTTCAATCGCCCGCTGGTTTAAATAGAAACACGAAAATAAATGCAAAAGTCATTCATTACAGGAGCGAAAAAGTAGGAATTTGTCGAGGCTTTTGCGCCAAAAAAGACAATTTTTTTGCCAGAGACAAATTTTCAGAAAATAATGGTACATCATCCGCTTAGTCAATTGACAAAAAAAAGATAGGTATAATAGAATTTCTCACTATCAACGATAAATGAAAAAAAAATTGTGTTTTTTGATTTTATTTTTAAATATAATTTTTCGAAGTTTTTTTCAAAACTTAGTCTACAAATTTGAGGATTTATGTTTATGTTTGAAAAACTTTTTCTAAGGCAATAATTGGTTCTGATATATGACGAACCCATACAAAGATGGAAAAATGCCGTCACGGGCCCATTTTTGCAATAGGAAGAATATATATTTTTTAAATCCTCCCGAAAAATTATTAGGGCTTCCAATTATAGGCAAAAGTATTTTTAACAGTTTTTAATTTGGTGTGAGCTTTTTCCTAGGATGATTTATCCATTTTTATATTTTGTGTATTTTTCAGGATTTTTTAAATACAAATGAATTAAATTTGAAAGCGCTCGTCAGTATTACGAGGGCTTTTCAGACGGATGATAAAAAAACAGTTATTTTTTAAAGTAAATTTTGAGTACCTAAAACTCGAGATTTATTTTTTTTTACAAATTGTAGCAAAGCAATTTTTTTAAATGGCGAAAATTTAAATGCATCAAATTTGCAATCAACATTCTTCTTCCCACTTTTCATTTTTTTTACATAATTCCTTTTTTGCCACCCATGCCCATCCGCCAAGCCCTCGGGTTCCAACTGCTCACGGGTGCCACGCATGCCAATTCCAACTGCTGCACGGGTGCCACGCATGCCCATTCGCCAAGCCCTCGGGTTCCCACACTGTAACACGGGTGCCACGCGCATGTGCCGGTAGCTGCTGCTGCACGAACATCCAGACACGCATCTTTCGTGAGCTGCTACTGCACTAACAACCTGACGCATCTACCCCGTTACTGGCTACAACTCGACCGGCTAGGGCAAGCAAGTGCACGCTCCCCACGCATGCCCTCAGAGCGGCTAGTTTTTTATTTAAAAATTAAGCTCACCGATGGATTTGCTTTTGAAATTGGAAAAGATAAATTGGCGAAAACAATTATAAAAGAAATTACAGAATTAAAGTAAAACATCGGGGTTCCTTTATGTAAAATAATTTTTAATGAAACAATTTTTTTTAAATACTCATAATAATGAAAAATAAATAAAAATAAGAATGAAAATGGAAATTGATGAAGAAGCACCAATGCTTATTGATGCGCTAAACAATTTACAACACTGAATGAGTTTTTGCTTCAAAAAATGTTTTTATTAGAGATTGACATTTTGAAAAAAGCCTGTACCTGTACCTGTATTTCCCGAATGGCCTGTATGTATTTCCAAAAAGGCCTGTACCTGTTTTTCTGTCCAAAAGCACAGGAAAATACAGGTACAGGAAAACCCAGGCTCCTCGAGGCCTGGACCCAGGCGTGTACCTGTATTTTTTAAATTTTTTTTATAAAAAGCAAACAAATGTTTCAAAAAATCAATTAATTGCTTGGGAACATTTACAAATATCTAATTTACAATAATAATCTGTTTTTAAACCTGGACCCAGGTACAGCAGGTCGAGCTCTATTTATAAAGGATAAATCTTTTTTTAAAAACCTAAAAATTTTAAATTTCGACACAAAAAAAGGTGAAATGACGAAACTTCAAAAGCCGGAGGGCACAAAAAAAAACGGTGGAAAAAATGGTGAACAAAAACAAATTGGAAAAATTTGGAAAAAAAGAGGCGGGAGAAAAGTTGGAAAAGTTCCATCGTGAGCTTAAAATTGAGGGATAAAAGCTGAACTAAGAATATGCAATACAGCAAAAGCAAATTATATCAATATTTTAAATTAAAATTATATAATAAACATTATTTTCAAAATGATTAAAAAATTTCTTTATAAAAATATAAAATGCCTTTCTGTTGAATTGCCTCCCCAAATGGAATATTCATTATTTATTAATAAGAAATAAAACAAATGTTTTTTTTTACATTTTCATAAAATTTGTTTTATAATTCTCAAGTTTATAATAAAAAAAATTTATACGAAGAATTTCGAAATTTCGTTTTTTTGGGGGCATTTAAGAAAAATTCCTTTAAAAGACTTAAATTGCGAAATATACACAAAAAACGACAAATATCTTGTATAATTTTATTTTTCTTAAATATTTGCTTAATACTAAAATAAACCAATCAGATGACTTTACGGAAAAAATAAACCAAAATAATATAACTTTCCGGAAAATACAATCAATTATAAAGCAAAATCAGATGCCTTTACGGAAAAAATAAACCAAAATCATATAACTTTCCGGAAAATACAAACAGCTACCAAATAAACCAAAATCAGATGACTTTCCGGAAAACACAACGCAAAGAAAAATTATAAATCAAAATTTATCATATGGCAACCGGAAAAATCCAATGTTAACGAAAATAAAGCGGAACCGGGGTCGTTTTACAAAACAAAATAATATGACTTTCCGAAAAATACAAACCAAAATCATATGACTTTTCGGAAAATACAATCAATTATTAACCTAAATCAGATGACTTTCCTGAAAATACAATCAATTATTAACCAAAATCAGATGACTTTCCTGAAAATACAATCAATTATAGACCAAAATCATAAGACTTTCCGGAAAATACAAACCAAAATCATATAACTTCCCGAAAAACACTAACCGCTACGAAATAAACCAAAATCATATAACTTTCCGGAAAATACAAAAGGCTAAGGAATTTTAACCAAAATCATGTGACTTTACGAAAATACAAACCAAAATCATATAACTTTCCGTAAAACACAATCAATTATAATCAAAATCTTGACTTTTCATAAAACCTAAACCGCTTCAGAATTAAAAATTACATTTATAGACAGCAATGAAAACAGAAAACCGGAAGCATAAGGTTAACGAAAATACAACGGAACCGGGACCGTTTTACAAACCAGAATCATGTGAACTTTCCGTAAATACAAACCGCTACGAAATAAACCAAATCATATAAACTTCGGAAAATATAACCCGCCAAGGAATGTAAACCAAAAAGCATATGACTTTCCGGAAAACACAAAAGGCTAAGGAATTTTAACCAAAATCACGTGACTTTACGAAAATATAAACCAAAATCATATAACTTTCCGGAAAATACAAACCGCTGCGAAATAAACCAAAATAGATGCCTTTCCGGAAAACACAAAAGGCTAAGGAATTTTAACCAAAATCATGTGACTTTACGAAAATATAAACCAAAATCATATAACTTTCCGGAAAATACAAACCGCTGCGAAATAAACCAAAATAGATGCCTTTCCGGAAAACACAAAAGGCTAAGGAATTTTAACCAAAATCATGTGACTTTACGAAAATATAAACCAAAATCATATAACTTTCCGGAAAATACAAACCGCTGCGAAATAAACCAAAATAGATGCCTTTCCGAAAACACAAAAGGCTAAGGAATTTTAACCAAAATCATGTGACTTTACGAAAATATAAACCAAAATCATATAACTTTCCGGAAAATACAAACCGCTGCGAAATAAACCAAAATCAGATGACTTTCCGGAAAATACAAAAGGCTTAGGAATTTTAACCAAAATCATGTGACTTTACGAAAATACAAACCAAAATCATATAACTTTCCGTAAAACACAATCAATTATAATCAAAATCTTGACTTTTCATAAAACCTAAACCGCTTCAGAATTAAAAATTACATTTATAGACAGCAATGAAAACAGAAAACCGGAAGCACAAGGTTAACGAAAATACAACGGAACCGGGACCGTTTTACAAACCAGAATCATGTGAACTTTCCGTAAATACAAACCGCTACAAATAAACCAAATCATATAAACTTCGGAAAATATAACCCGCCAAGGAATGTAAACCAAAAAGCATATGACTTTCCGGAAAACACAAAAGGCTAAGGAATTTTAACCAAAATCACGTGACTTTACGAAAATATAAACCAAAATCATATAACTTTCCGGAAAATACAAACCGCTGCGAAATAAACCAAAATAGATGCCTTTCCGGAAAACACAAAAGGCTAAGGAATTTTAACCAAAATCATGTGACTTTACGAAAATATAAACCAAAATCATATAACTTTCCGGAAAATACAAACCGCTGCGAAATAAACCAAAATCAGATGACTTTCCGGAAAATACAAAAGGCTTAGGAATTTTAACCAAAATCATGTGACTTTACGAAAATACAAACCAAAATCATATAACTTTCCGTAAAACACAATCAATTATAATCAAAATCTTGACTTTTCATAAAACCTAAACCGCTTCAGAATTAAAAATTACATTTATAGACAGCAATGAAAACAGAAAACCGGAAGCACAAGGTTAACGAAAATACAACGGAACCGGGACCGTTTTACAAACCAGAATCATGTGAACTTTCCGTAAATACAAACCGCTACGAAATAAACCAAATCATATAAACTTCGGAAAATATAACCCGCCAAGGAATGTAAACCAAAAAGCATATGACTTTCCGGAAAACACAAAAGGCTAAGGAATTTTAACCAAAATCACGTGACTTTACGAAAATATAAACCAAAATCATATAACTTTCCGGAAAATACAAACCGCTGCGAAATAAACCAAAATCAGATGACTTTCCGGAAAATACAAAAGGCTTAGGAATTTTAACCAAAATCATGTGACTTTACGAAAATACAAACCAAAATCATATAACTTTCCGTAAAACACAATCAATTATAATCAAAATCTTGACTTTTCATAAAACCTAAACCGCTTCAGAATTAAAAATTACATTTATAGACAGCAATGAAAACAGAAAACCGGAAGCACAAGGTTAACGAAAATACAACGGAACCGGGACCGTTTTACAAACCAGAATCATGTGAACTTTCC
Source organism: Heterodera glycines (assembly GCA_004148225.2). Classification (NCBI taxonomy): domain Eukaryota; kingdom Metazoa; phylum Nematoda; class Chromadorea; order Rhabditida; family Heteroderidae; genus Heterodera; species Heterodera glycines. The sequence continues at coordinate 279,304 of CP049706.1, read as the reverse complement.
GTAAATACAAACCGCTACAAATAAACCAAATCATATAAACTTCGGAAAATATAACCCGCCAAGGAATGTAAACCAAAAAGCATATGACTTTCCGGAAAACACAAAAGGCTAAGGAATTTTAACCAAAATCACGTGACTTTACGAAAATATAAACCAAAATCATATAACTTTCCGGAAAATACAAACCGCTGCGAAATAAACCAAAATAGATGCCTTTCCGGAAAACACAAAAGGCTAAGGAATTTTAACCAAAATCATGTGACTTTACGAAAATATAAACCAAAATCATATAACTTTCCGGAAAATACAAACCGCTGCGAAATAAACCAAAATCAGATGACTTTCCGGAAAATACAAAAGGCTTAGGAATTTTAACCAAAATCATGTGACTTTACGAAAATACAAACCAAAATCATATAACTTTCCGTAAAACACAATCAATTATAATCAAAATCTTGACTTTTCATAAAACCTAAACCGCTTCAGAATTAAAAATTACATTTATAGACAGCAATGAAAACAGAAAACCGGAAGCACAAGGTTAACGAAAATACAACGGAACCGGGACCGTTTTACAAACCAGAATCATGTGAACTTTCCGTAAATACAAACCGCTACATATAAACTTCGGAAAATATAACCCGCCAAGGAATGTAAACCAAAAAGCATATGACTTTCCGGAAAACAAAAACCTCTACGAATTTATAATAAACTAGAAATAAATAATTTACCGAAAAACCCATTAATGGAATATAAAATTTTTTTGAGAAAATTTTCTTCATATATTCAACTATTTTTAATTATTATTCCCATTTTGTAGCCATATTTAGTGTTTATATATATATCCGATCAAATTCAGAATTTATATTCATCGAATTTCTGAAGATAATTTTTTTTAAAAAATTTCAAGCCATAGATAATAATGAAAAAAGAAAAAATTTTTTTGAAATTATGCAACAATTTTTAGAAAAAAATAAAAATTCATCCAATTAAAATTTCAAGTTCAGCCAAGCAGTCCATCATCCAACTGCTCAATTTTTGTTTTGACAAATTTGTTCAACACTTCCCATGCCACAATCACTGATTTGTTATCATCATCATTATCATTTTCATCGGTCGCGTGGTTCACGCCCAATTTAAAAAATTCCGCCAAATTTTTGAAGAACAATTTGTACATTTTGGCATCCGAAAGCAATTTGAGTTCATCTGGTTGGCGTTGTGCCACAACAAAATTAATCAACGCATTAATTCGTGGGACAATTGGTAATCTGTGATTTTAAAAAATGGAATTAAAAAGGTAGGAAAAATGGAAAAAACGGTACAAAAAGTAAGAAAAAGTCTTAAATAATTGATAAAACAGGTTAGGCTAATTAAAACTTTTAGAGAAAAAATTAATTGTTAAAACTTTGATAAAAAACAGTAAAAGTAAGAAAATGGGAAAAATAAATTTAAAAAATTATTAAAAAAAAAATTCAAAAAAAAAAAAAATCAAAAACAATAAATTTTCGTTAAGAATTTCCTCAAAACAACATTGTGATTTGGGTCGAATTCATTGAAATTTTGACGAAAATATCGAAAAAAGGGCCAAAAATATATTAATCGCCAAAAAATTTTTGAATTAAAAATTGAAAATTTGACTCTTGTATTTAATTAATCAAATTACAAATTTTTGAAGTGTTTATGTTGTTTCGTAGTTTCAACCACATTATGCCACAGTTTCACAATGTTTTCTTCCTCCTTTTGATTGATTAACATTATCAAACTTTCATTTGAAATTTGTTCCAATTTTTCAAATAAATTTTTGTCAATTTTCCTTTTTCATTAAAAATATTAATTTGTTCACCAATTAGTGGTGCCATCACCACTTGAATACCATAAATGACCAGATACATGACATCAACAAGTTTGTGCTGTTCTTCAATTTTTCTTGTTTCTCCCAGCTAAACAGTAAGCGGAAATTTTACAACAAAATTACTACTGTAAAAGATTTTTTAAAAAATCCTTGTCATGAAAAAATCGAATTAATTTTGCTGCCTAGCGTAAATTTTTGAAAATTTTAATTTTTGGTCGTCTAAAAAACCAAAAGATTTTTCTCGCCGGCGCTTATCATTTCCTCTTTAAATATCAAAAAATGAGTTAAAATAAATTTCTTACACAATGGCAGAGTAAAAAAAATTGTTTGGTAAATTAAATTTTTAAAAAATGCCAAAAAACATATTCATATTATGCCAAGTTCATTTAAATTTTTGTACCTTTCTCTCGAATTCATCCTTCTCAGCATTCTCAATTTTCCCAATTTTCTTTTTCAATTCTTGCATGATTACAAATGGAAAATTGTTGATAAAACTACTCAATTCATTAATTTCCTTTTTTTAAACAACAAACAATTCAATGAATTATTAAATTAATTAAATTTTCACACCTTTCCAAATTTGGCATTTTCTGCGTACGGCATCCCCAAAAAGCCAACCAATTTTCGACAAAGGCACACATAGAAAAACAACAACGCTTTTCCATTTTCATTTTGCATTGTCCACTGACTTGCAGTTTGTTTAACGGAAAAACTGAAATTAATTTTAAAAGGGTTTTTTAAAATTCAAATTTGAGTTCATCGCTCCGCTCTTTACCGTATTCTTTGTAAAAATACAGTATTAAATTACTTACCGTATACCTGCAAATATTAGCATGGCAAATTCATTTAAATTTGCTACCTCAATGTTCGCATGTAAAACAAAAAAAAATTAAATTAAAATTTAGCTCATTGCTCAACTCTGTACCGTATTCTTTGTTAAAACTAAATACGGTTATTAAATTCCTAACCATATATAGAAACTATTATTATAGTAAATGATTTAAATTTGCTACCTCAATATTGTTATGATAAACAAAAATATTTAAATGAATTAATTTAAAATTTAAATTCGAATTCACCAATCCGCTCGATACCGTATTCTTTGTTAAAAGAAAATACTTTATTAAATTCCTTACCGTATAAAAAATATTAATTACTTTCATACCGTATACCATCTATTAGTATGATTAATTAAATTAAATGTGTTACCTAAATATTCGCGTGTTAAACAAAATTTCGATCAGATGCTCAATCCTTTGAACAATTTGAGTGTTTTTGACAAAGTTATAAGTCAAAAAATTGTCATTGAGTTGCTTTATAATAATTGCTGGATTTATT